>CM040125.1:175630603-175973615 GCA_022559845.1 Amorphophallus konjac
GGAGGGTGAGGGTGCAAGTGGTGGTGGAGAATGGAAGGAGAGGGGGGCGAACTAGGCTAGAGAGGGGGAGAGGGGGGCGGCCAAAGGATATGGAGGGAAGGGTATTTGAATTTTAAATGGCTTTGGAAGTTGGAAGATGGTGTGGGGAAGAGGGATGTTTGTATTGGAATGGGGAAGATTTGGTTGGAATGGGGAAAGTGGTGTTGGAATGGTGAGAACTCTTCCTTGGAACTAGGGGGGGAAAGTAAATGGGGGTGTGTGGAAGTGGAGGGCTTTAATGGTGGTAGGTGGGGGTTGGAGGTGGATGGGAGTAGGAGGAGAGAGGGAATGGGGCGAACCCCTCTTGGGAGGAGAGAGAAAGAGAGAGTAGAGGGGGGGTTGGGGATTCACTCACCCTAGGGCTTCTCACCCTAATGGATTCACTCCACTAAACTAGGCTTAGATCTTTCAAATGGTATTTTCATTGATTCATTCATTCATTCATTAAGTTCCAAATGAAGGAAATGTGGCCCTATATATAGGAAACCCACATTTTACAATAAGACCCTGACAAAAGACTCAATGACAAATAACCGAAGGGGTAGGGGGGCTTATTGGGCCAAGCCTGCAGAATTGGGCCCAATTAGCACATTACACCATCTAATGACACACAAACTTAGGAAAATAAATGCAAGACCTAGGGACATGACTCAAATAAAATGAAAATTACATCAAATGACTCAAGTAAATAGCACAAAAGGATAAGTGGGCCTTTATGGAGAGAGGCCCGAACTCAAATGATGCCGGAGTGTGAAGAGGACCCTAGCCAAAGGGAATTGTGGATGATGTCTCCATCAAATCCCCTGGGCTGTGAAGAGCTCGACTCCGTCGAGTAGGGGTCCATCCGGCTGTGGTACTGCTCGAGGAGGTCCGGATCCAACCGCTGGAGATCCTCTCGACTCACCCAAGAATCCTCCAAAGGAGGCCGATCCTTCCACCTGACGAGATAGCGCTCATAGACCTTGCTCCGAGTGGTAGTGACTTGTTCATCCAATATTTGTTCAATTTGTTCATGCTGGGCTCTCTTGGCTGGTGATCTCTCCTCACGGGTGGGTGCTCTCTCAAGGGAAGAAGTAGGCTCAATCTCCTCACTAGGTACCACCGTGGGTCCCTTATATGACACTAGGTCGGCAACATTGAATGTGGGACTTATTCCATACTCCTCAGGGAGATCTAACTCGTAGGCATTTGCACCAATGCGCCTCAAGACCTGGAAGGGACCAGCCCCACGTGGCCTCAGTTTAGAGTTGTCTCCCGGGGAGAGCCTCTCCGTCCTTACCATTACAAAGTCACCCACATAAAATTCTTGGTGACGCCGATGAGAGTCGGCCAGCCTTTTATAAGCCTCATTCTTTTTGCTGATGTGCTTACGAATTTCTTCATGCAATTCTCTAATATGTTGTGCAAAAGACTCGGCTGAAATGGACACTCTAGCATGCTGGGGAAGAGGAATGAGATCGGAAGGCTTTCTTGATTTGTATCCATGCACGGCTTCAAATGGACTCATCCCTATGGACTTATTGATGGAGTTGTTATATGCGAATTCAGCCTGGGGTAGGATGAGATCCCAATTTCCCGGTCGATCCTCAACAAGGCACCTAAGGAGGTTCCCTAGACTCCGATTGACAACTTCGGTTTGGCCATCTGTTTGGGGGTGGTAGGCAGTGGAGAATTTAAGGAGGGTGCCCATCATGTGCCAAAGAGTTTTCCAAAAGTAGCTAGTGAATTTGACATCTCTATCGGAGACTATGGTTTTGGGTAACCCATGGAAGCGGACAACCTCATCAAAGAACAATCGGGCCACATGGGAGGCATCGGAGGTTTTGGTGCATGGGATGAAATGGGCCATTTTGGAAAATCTATCAACCACCACATAGATTGAGTCATGCTTTCTAGGAGTCTTGGGTAGTCCTAGCACAAAGTCCATACTTAAGTCTTGCCATGGTCGGTCGGGGATGGGGAGTGGGGTATATAGGCCGGTGTTTTGTTTCACTTGTTTGGCCGAGGCACATGTTCGGCATTGACCCACAACCTTGCCTACATCTCTCTTGAGACTAGGTACTGTCCCTCAACTAGGACAATAGTTTTGTGGACTCCAAAATGGCCAGCTAGCCCTCCCGCATGTAATTCCCAAATCAAGAAGTCACGGAGTGAGGTCCGTGGGATGCAAAGCTTGGGTCCCTTGAAGAGGAACCCATCCTCTAAGACAAATCCCTCATGCTCCTTGCTAGAAGGGGTGGTCAAGGTGGTATAGATGTGCCCAAAGTCGGGACAGCTAGGGTACTCATCCTTGATCCTATCAAACCCGGTCACTTCCACTTGGATAGTGGATAGCAAGGAAACTTTCCTACTAAGGGCATCCGCCGCTCGATTCTCACTCCCGGCCTTGTGTTTGATGATAAAAGTGTAGGATTGGATGAACTCAACCCATCGGGCATGTCGGGCATTTAACTTTTGTTGGGAATTGAGGTATTTGAGGGCCTCATGGTCGGAAAAGATGACAAACTCCTTGGGCAACAAGTAGTGCCTCCAATGTCGGAGGGATTGAACCACGGCATAGAACTCCTTGTCATAAGTGGAGTATCTTGTCCTAGCATCACAAAGCTTCTCACTGAAGAAGGCTACCGGGTGTCCCTCTTGACTAAGAATCCCTCCTATCCCTATCCCGGATGCATCACATGTGACTTCAAAGACTTTAGAGAAATCGGGAAGGCATAGGACCAGAGCTTGGGTCAACTTCTCCTTAAGTTCTTGGAAGGCTTTAGAGGCCGATTTTGTCCATACAAAAGTCCCCTTCTTGAGACAATCGGTGATGGGGCCAGTGATAGTGCTAAACCCTCGAATAAACCTCCTATAGAATGTAGCCAATCCATGGAAACTTCGGACCTCGTGAAGGGTGTGGGGTTCCGGCCAATCAATGATAGCTTGGACCTTCTCGGGGTCCATGGAGACGCCTTTGGTTGACACCACAAATCCTAGGAAGGTGAGGGATGTGGTCATGAAGTGGCACTTTACTAAGTTGGCAAATAGGCTCTCTTGACGAAGGATGGTACAAACTTTCCTAAGGTGATCAAGGTGGGCTTCTTGGGATTGACTATAGATGAGTATATCATCAAAATAGACCACTAGAAAGATCCCAATGAAGGGCCTAAGGACCTCCGTCATAAGACGCATGAAAGTACTTGGGGCATTTGAAAGCCCAAAAGGCATGACTAACCATTCAAAGAGGCCATCTTTGGTTTTGAAAGCTGTTTCCACTCATCCCCGGGCCTTATCCTAACTTGGTGATAACCACTCTTAAGGTCAATTTTGGAGAAGATGGTGGCTCCGGCTAACATATCAAGCATGTCATCAAGCCTAGGGATGGGAAACCTATACTTGACGGTGATTTTGTTAATGGCCCGACTATCCACACACATTCGCCATGACCCATCCTTCTTGGGAGTTAGAAGGGCCGGGACGGCACATGGGCTTTTGCTAATGCGAATGAAGCCCTTCCTAATGAGTTCCTCTATTTGCCTCCTAAGTTCGGCATGTTCCGTAGGATTGAGGCGATAATGAGGAAGGTTTGGGAGAGTGGCTCCCGGGACTAGATCAATTGCATGTTGCACATCCCGCATGGGAGGGAGTTGGTCCGGGAGCTCCGTTGGGAACACATCATGGAATTCTTCTAGGAGTTGTTGGATTTCTATGGGATGTGGATTGGTGGAAGTGGGTTCTCCTAGGCAAATGACCACCGCACATAATGGTACTCCTTGAACTATCTCCTCTTCAAGTTCCTTCCTAGTGATGAGATGAAGACCCTTGGTCAACCCCGAGGTCCCACTTTGTTTGGGAGTTTGGGTAGGGGATGGAGTTGGAGGGGTGGAGTTCTCCGAGACTTGTATGGTGGTGGGGTGTTGTCCTTGAGGGGGAGTGTCCCTCTTGGTCATGGGACGGGGTGGGGAGGGGTTAAGACGGATAGTATTACCCTCATGTTCAAAGGTGCATTTGTTGCTCCTACCCAAGATGGTGGCATCTACATCATAAAGCCAAGGTCTTCCTAGTAGGATGCTACCTACTTCCATGGGTATGATGTCACACCATATTTGATCATGGTATGAAGAGAAGGTGAGAGGCACAAGACATTGAGTGTTGACCGGGATGGAGTTGTTGTTGATCCATGAAACCCGGTATGGGCTTGGGTGAGGGGTGATAGTTAGCCCAAGAAGTTTGACGGTATCGGGTGACACGGCATTGACACAACTCCCACTATCCAAGATCACTTTCCTTACATGGTTCCCTATTTTGACAAAGGTGTGAAATATTGAAGTTCGACGCCAATCCTCTTCTTGGGGTTTGGTGAGGGTGCATCTAATCACTCCTAGATGAGATTTGGAAGATGGAGTGGTGTGCTCTAGACCCGACTCTAGGTATTGGGTTTCATACTCCTCTTCCCAATCTAGTGAGGCTTCATGGTCCTCAATGACATCTTCAAGTTCTTTTTGGGGTGGAGCTTCTTCCTCAATAAGCAAGCTAGACAATCCCTTGGATGGACATTGCCCCGCAAAGTGGCCAAACCCTTGACACCTAAAGCATTGTTGACGCCCGCTACCCGAAGTAGTTCCTACATTTGGGCCTTTGGGAATGTCTTCCCTCCGTGGGAGGGGGTGACTAGGGGTGGGTTTATTTGGAGTGATGGTGGGAGGGGGGTTGTAAGGCCTTAATGGGGTGCTCCCACTTGGATTATGGGCTTTCATGGGAGTGGCCGGAATGGGCCGTGGTCCCATGTTTTTGGGATCGACCGGTCGGGGAGTAGCAAATTGAGGGATCCTAGAGAATCTTTCTACATCCCTAGCTATTTGATAAGCTATCTCAAGGTTATCAACATCTCTCATGAAAAGCTCTCTTTTGATGTGACTTTGAAGTCCATTCCTAAAGCGTGACAAGGTAACGGCCGGGTCCTCATGAACTCCACACTTCAAAAGATAGGAGTCAAACTTCTCAATGTACTCAACTACGGTCTTCCCCTCTTGGGTGAGGCTTTGCCATTCATCTAAGAGCATGTGATGGTAGGATTGGGGAAGGTATTTGTTCCTAAGTTGATTCTTCATACCCTCCCAAGTATCAATAGGCTCTACCCGCCTAATCCTTCTTAAACCCTCTTGGTTTAGCCAATAAGTTTTGGCTAATTTAGTGAGATGCATCTTGGCCAATCTTACCCTCCTTTGGTCGGGCATTGGGTACCATTCAAAGTATTGGTCCATGGCGGTCTCCCATTCTAAGTAGACACTTGGTTCATGGGAACCATCAAAGTTTGGGGCCTCTACTTTAATCATCCTTAAGAGAGGGTCATCCGGGTCGTCCCGTGGACGCCTTTCATGAATTGGAGGGTGGCGGGGTCTCTCATGGTGATAGTAGGGGTCAAAGTCCAAGTCCTCCCTATAAATTTCAGCATGTGGATGATAGGCTCTTGGTCCATGATTCCTAGGATGGAACTCTTCCCTATGAGGCTCAACATGTGGAGGGTAGATTCTTGGGTCATTGTTCCTTGGGTGGAACTCATTCCTATGCAACTCACCATGTGGTGGATGAACTCTTGGCTCATTATTCCTTAGATGGGGATCTTCCCTATGAGGCTCAACATGTGGAGGGTGGACTCTAGGCTCGTTGTCCCTTGGGTGGACCTCATGTTCTTCTAACCGAGCAATTCGAGTGTTAAGGGATTCAAGTTGGGCAAGGATGTTTGTAAGGGCAGCATCTACCCTATTCATTTGGCCTTGGGGTTCCTCCCTAAGAGCATCTTGATTGAGTTGGGGATTGGGATCCATGGGTGGATTTGAAGATGACGGATCGGGTCGGTAACTAGCACCACTACGGGTGGACATGCAAAACAAGGGGCAAATGAGGTTGGACACACAATGCAAAGGTCCTAGGACTTAGACTTGATAGAGACAAGTCAATGACTTGCTCTGATACCAATTGATGTGACACACCCTTGGACTTAGCAAGCAAGCACAATTGCATTCAAAACGGGCCAAGTTGGGCCACCGCTCTATCGTCACTCACCCAAGCCCGGGGTGACTTGGCAATGCCAAGATGAGGATGTGGGGTTGGGCCCTTGCTGGTAGAGGGCCAGCAAGGCCAAGACTTTATTCCCAATGGGTGGGGATGCCCAAATCAAGGGGGCCGACAAAGTGCCAAAGGCACCGGTTGCAATAGTCCCACGGTGATCACTCAAATTTATGGGGCTTGAGGATCGGGCTCTCACTCGCATAACCAGCGGAATTAGAACTAATATTGAAAGATAAGCACTAAGTGGAGTGAAGGTTTGAGCACTTACTCGACCGGTTAGAAGAAACCGGTCCCGGTCGGAGACGAGGGCGAGCGGGGAGGCGAGTGGATCCCCACACGCCGCGGCGGTGTTGCTTGACCTGCCCAAACAAAGTACACCACTACACCTCTCGCAGGAGGGGGATCTTGGGGTAGGGGTTAATGAAGTTACAGAAAATACTACCTCCACGCAGGGAGGGGCCTTCAGCCGGCCAAGTGGGGTGGGGAAACTATAGCAAAGAACGAGGAATAAGGGTGGACGCCGAATCTACTTGCTGTCTACGAGCCGGGACAGAGGGTCGGTGTTGCTGCTGTAGATCTTGATCAGGAATTTTTTTGACGACGAGACCAGGGGGAAAACCTTCGTAGCTGGAAGGGGATTGCCTCAGAATTTTCTTAATTTCTTCTGGAGTCGCTGCCAGTCAGGGTAGGAGCTCGAACAAGGCCTCTGATTTTCGGACTGGCAGTAGCAGGTCACCAACAGTAGGAAGATGAGGCTGTCCCGACCGCTCCTGAACTCCGAATGAGGTGCCGTTGGCGCCGTTAGAACCGTGGGAGAGTCCTCTTTGCAGAAAACAAAACGGGGACCCCAAAATATGCTGGAGAGGATCTGTGGAACCAGAAGAGTGAAGAGGGGTCGATGCAGACTGTGGAAAGTAGAGTCACGCGATTGTGGGAGAAAATTGGTAAATCCTGCTCTCGGATTCTGAATGGACTTCCGCTTCCTGATTCTGAAAGTAGACAGGCCGAGGAAGAACTTTTCAGAAGACCCTGAAGCCTGATTCCTTCAGGGCTCATCGTGATGAAGCGTTTCCTCAGGTTCTGGAACTCTGCAGTGGCCGACCTGCGCAGTCGTGGGAGAACGGGGCTCCCGGGCAGCACCGAGCTCCGATGAGGACAAACACACTTTTGTTGCGAAGAGGACAGGCAGCCGCTTCCGTGGATGTATCTTGTGCCTTCAGAATCGCTTGGAAGTGACCGTGGTGTCTGCTGCAAGCTACGGGTACAGCTGGACCCTCTTGAACAGCAACCTACAACTTTGACAAAACTCCAATGGAACTAGCAAGAAGATGAAGAGGACAGCATAGGGTGGAAGGAGGGGATTGGGGTTGATGGAGGGGAGGTGTGGGGATTATAGCAGGGTGTTAGAGGTAGTGGGGAGGTGGAGGAAGAAGAGTGGGGGGCGATGGTTTCAGCTGGTGGAGGGAGGGTGAGGGTGCAAGTGGTGGTGGAGAATGGAAGGAGAGGGGGGCGAACTAGGCTAGAGAGGGAAGGGTATTTGAATTTCAAATGGCTTTGGAAGTTGGAAGATGGTGTGGGGAAGAGGGATGTTTGTATTGGAATGGGGAAGATTTGGTTGGAATGGGGAAAGTGGTGTTGGAATGGTGAGAACTCTTCCTTGGAACTAGGGGGGAAAGTAAATGGGGGTGTGGGGAAGTGGAGGGCTTTAATGGTGGTAGGTGGGGGTTGGAGGTGGATGGGAGTAGGAGGAGAGAGGGAATGGGGCGAACCCCTCTTGGGAGGAGAGAGAAAGAGAGAGTAGAGGGGGGGTTGGGGATTCACTCACCCTAGGGCTTCTCACCCTAATGGATTCACTCCACTAAACTAGGCTTAGATCTTTCAAATGGTATTTTCATTGATTCATTCATTCATTCATTAAGTTCTAAATGAAGGAAATGGGGCCCTATATATAGGAAACCCACATTTTACAATAAGACCCTGACAAAAGACTCAATGACAAATAACCGAAGGGGTAAGGGGGCTTATTGGGCCAAGCCTGCAGAATTTGGCCCAATTAGCATATTACACCATCTAATGACACACAAACTTAGGAAAATAAATGCAAGACCTAGGGACATGACTCAAATAAAATGAAAATTACATCAAATGACTCAAGTAAATAGCACAAAAGGATAAGTGGGCCTTTATGGAGAGAGGCCCGAACTCAAATGATGCCGGAGTGTGAAGAGGACCCTAGCCAAAGGGAATTATGGATGATGTCTCCATCACTAGGGGTGCACACCTATTTACTGTGATAATACTAGTGCCACCAATCTTGCTAAAAATCCTGTTTTACATTCACGAACCAAACACATAGAAATAAGACATCATTTTATAAGAGATGAGGTGTCTAAGAATAACTTTGAACTGATTCATGTAGGCACAGATAATCAGATTGCTGACATATTCACAAAACCTCTGGATAATGAAAAATTCACCACATTGAGAAGAGAATTAGGCTTATACAAATTGTCTTAATTATGAAGCCTGCTCTTGTTGTTAGGGGGAGTTGTGTCTATCTGATGTTTAGCCTTCTTGCATGCTGGTTTAAGGGGGAGTTCAGAATGCTTACTGGTTAGCTTTCAGGAATGCTCTAAATAAAGGAAAGCCTTGAGATTTTGCTGGAATGTTTTATTGAGGAATGCTATGTCTTAGGGGGAGCTGAGTTGTGATGTGAGAAGAGAAGTTCTTTGACAGATTCAAAAGGGCTGTCCAGATGTGTACCTTTGCTGGTCTTGCATGATTGATTTAGTGTGGTTCTCTCAGAAAGTAGAGTGTCACTTATCTCTTAAGTCTATAAGTCAGTGACTCTAATCTCCAAGTTAGAATATTTCTTTTAGTACTCCTTCAGAGATCTGGACTAATTGCATAAAGTATATCTTCCTACATTGTCATTGATTATGGTTCAGGCCAAAAACTTGTATGTCTTGATATCTGACCCAATCAACTTGAAATCTAGACTTCAAGACTCAATTCAAGAAAAGTCCTTTTTGGTATTGTCTTCAATCATTCTATCTCTTTAACTCAAGGGCTTAACTGAACAAACATGTTCTGTTTTGATCACTGAGAAATTGGGAGCTTCATCAATGAAATGAATATTTCTCCCAAGTCATGAGGTGTCAAATGCTTAAAATGAATGAAAAGTCATGACAGAGCAATGGTGGCTTGCTGGTGAGTAACTGGGGACTCTGGCCTCTAATCAAGGTGTTTCCTCATGTCAAAAGCCACAGTTACTAACTCTGTTCCTTAATAAAAAAAAAGGAAGGAAGTAATGAGATACTCACTCTGAGTAACTGGGGATTCAGGCCTCTAATCAAGGTGTCTCCCTAATGTCAAAGGAAGTGAACTACCAACTTACTCATTGATCTTCTTGAAAATCATCTCCAACAAAAATTCCTTGTTGTTATGCAACTAATGGATTGCTTGTCTTCAATACCTTGAGAACACCTCTCTGATTTAGTCTCTTGCTGTCTTGTGGAATAGTTGAATGATCAGCTATATTTGGCCATACTTGTGAACTCCTGCTCTAAATCATCCACTATGTATGCTGATAAACTTGTCTATCATTCTACTTCTCTATTGTGTACTGAAGTCTAAAGAATCTTCTCTTGAGATTAGAAACTCACTTATTCTCTTAAGACCTACTCGTGACTTTCTGCACTAAGAAGTTATTGCCCTGAGTCCTCATGTTTCCAGCACTGTCATACATTCTGTAGTTCTTTTTGCTGATGTCAAAGGGGGAGAGAAGTTTGCAATATCAGTGAGTATTGGTTTTATCTTGAGCTTTGAGGGGAGTCATGTTGCTTCGTGGAAGTCATGGTTATGAGTTGTGGGGGAGATGAGAGTGTGTTGTAGGGAATGTTTAATTCATTTGCATGAGCATGCCTTGAATTTATTCTGCTTGTTGCAGCTGGTATTAACTTCTCGTTGAAACTTGATATTGGTTGACTCATAGTGTTGCCATCATCAAAAAGGGGGAGATTGTTGCATCCCTATGATTTTGATGATGTCTCACACTATAAATCAATCATCTATCTCTAGATTAATGCTGTTTCATCATGTGAGTGAGTACAGTTCATTTGCCTGTCAGATATGCATGCTATCTTGATTCTATATACACTGTTTGGTTAATATGAACAGCAGTGGGTCGACTCATCAGAAAGGGTGGGTCGACGCATCAGAGCATTGATAGCTTGGGCACAAAGTCTATACACCAGCTGGATCCATTTAGTCTGTACATTGGCATATCTTCCTTAAGTCTGTACATCGGGCACCTTCTTACTGAAGTCTACACATCTGATAGTGTAAGTCTATCCATCGCCCAGAGTCTTGTTTGCAAAGTCTGAACATTGCTTCAGAGTTAGCTTCAGCAAAGTCTACACATTCGGTTCCTTGGGCAAAGTCTATACATCGCTTAGTCTGCACATTGCCTTCAGCCCAAGTGCTCAAAGCCAAGTCTATACAACGCCAACCCAACACATTGAACAGTTCTCCAAGTCTATACACTAGACTTCATTTCTCTAAGTCTATACACTGGCCTGTGATTCACCAACTCTGTACATTCGATATCTTTTCCTACGCATTGGCCAAGTCCATACATTCAACTTTTCCCTACGCTTTCTAGGCCAAGTCTGTACACCACTAAGTGTGTACATTGCATGCTGCTCAAACGTTCAATGTTCTTCAAAGTCTGTACAACATCCGTCTCAGCTAGCATCTCAAGCTGCGTCTTAGGCAAGTCTGTACATCGGGCTTTTTTTTCTCGTTCAAGTCTATACATTGAACTGCGTCTTAGGAAAGTCTGTACAGAGGCTTCGATTTACCAAGTCTGTACATCGGCCTCATTCGCTCAAGTCCACACATCCACAGTGCTTTCACAAGTCTATACATTCACTCGAGTTACACCAAGTATGTACATCGCTGAAGTCTTCACAAGTCAGTACAGTGCTTGAGCTTCACAAAGTCCATACATCGCTTCAAGCGATTCAAGTCTATACAGACTGCCTTTACATTCAGAGTCTGTACATTGGTCCATCAGCCGATCGTTTCATTCAGCAAGCTTCAAAGTCTGTACAGCCTGTCTGTCTTCA
The DNA here is from genome assembly GCA_022559845.1 of Amorphophallus konjac. Taxonomy (NCBI): domain Eukaryota; kingdom Viridiplantae; phylum Streptophyta; class Magnoliopsida; order Alismatales; family Araceae; genus Amorphophallus; species Amorphophallus konjac. The sequence goes on from CM040125.1 coordinate 175,641,826, forward strand.
TGGATTGTGTGCCTTTCGTGCGTTGACGCACTTGGCTGACTGCATAGACGCACACCTTTCTGTCTTGCTCACTGCGTCGATGCTGACACTGGATGCGTTGACGCATTGGCCTGTTACCAAGGGCGTGAGCATCTTGCCTGAGGAAGCCGAGGCGTCGCTGCTCGATGGAAGCGTTGACGCCTGGGGCTGATGTTCAAAGATCTGTTGATCAACATCAAGTCTGTACAGCATGAAGTCTGTACATTGGTTTTCATTTGAACAGAACGCCTAAGTCTATACATTGCTATGGATTGCCCTGAAATGCTTAAGTCCATACACTGAAGATGCTGAAGACCTCCAAGTGTATACATTCTCACATGATACACACTTGGCTAACTATCGTTTCAAGTCTGTACACTGCTTAGGCTTCGTGAAGTCTACACAGTGGCTGAGCCTTGTAAAGTGTACACATTGGTAACAATCGTTTGCATTGTTCATGTCTATACACTGCCATTCATGCGCACTGTTCACATGTCTATACACTGCCTTCACATGCATTTTATTCAGTAAGTCTGTACATTCTCTCACGATGTACACACTTACTCTGTTGATGTTTCTGAAGTATATACATCCTTGTTGATAGCCTGAACTGACTAAGTATATACATTACCTCTGTCTGTCTGCAGGCGATTCAGGCTGATGATTGGGCACGTGAATCGAGGTTGGCACCTGACACGTGATCCAAGACAACAGGCGCATGACACGTGGATGGCAACCTTGTCAGGATGCTGCCATGTGGTCGAAATTCAAATGATCTGGCCAAAAGTGCATGGGCGGGAACCTGGCAGCCACACGCCAATATCTGCTATAAATATAGAGCTTCATCCTTCAGCAGAAGCTTGATCGTGAAAAGAAAAAGCAGAAGCCATTGGTGAGAGTCTGCACGATCCAGAAAAGAAAAGGAGCAGAGAGTTCCATATCTGAGAGGAGTTTGTTCGAGAGAGAGAGAGTGTGTGTGGGTTGATGAATTGCTTCATTTGAAGCTACATTTGTATTGGGTTTCAAAACCGATTTCTTCTTCATTGGTTTTTCTTTCTATTTTGCTTTCGTTTATTTTGTTCTTCCATTCTGATTTGAATTGGTTTCCCTCCGGTGTGTGGAGGAAGGGAGTACTACTCCAGTTTCCCTCTGAGTTGCAGAGGAAGAGAGATCGGTGATCTCTGGTGTTGTTAGTGACAGGTTGTCATTAACAGTTTCCCTCCGTGTGTGGAGGAAGGGAGAGGATTCTCCGGTTGTGTTCTAGCTGGGAGCTAGAACAGGTTTCAAGTTCTGTGGGTAGCAGAGCTTGGTCGAGGGATTTGTTTCCCTTGGGTGTTCAAGCTGTGTGGCAGCATGTTGTACGCAGACTGAGTCTGCTGTGATCTAGCTTTGCCTAGTGGAATCCTCACTCTAGTTGGAGTGAGGGGTGGATGTAGATTGCGGACTGCAATCGAACCACCTAAAAACCGAGTGCCTCCTCTGTGGTTTGCTATTGATTTCTGTGCTCTTCATCTGCTTGTCCCTTTGCCTTCAAGTGATCAGTTCTTCACTCTCATCTATATTTCTCTGTGTACGGGTTAAAGAAGTGCGTTAGCAGTAGAATCTATTTTCCGCCTGAGTTTCTGCAAATTGGGAGTGATCTATTCATCCCCCCCTTCTATATCACTCTTGCTGCGCTAACACTTTCATCATCAACATGTGAAAAGGCTGACATTGCCCTGACAAATTGGAAATGAACCGCCGGATATAAGCTAAGCGGCCCTGTAGTGATCTCAGCTCAAAGATGTTCCTTGGCAGAGGTAACTCCTGAATTGCCTTGATCTTTGCGGGGTCTATCTCGATTCCCCGATATCGGATGATGAAACCCAGGAATTTTCCGCTCGACACTCCGAACGCACATTTCATGGGGTTCATCTTTAGCTCATGCTGCCTCAGCCTCTGAAAGACAATCCGGAGGTCTTGCAGATGATCTTCTTTTCTTTTGGTCTTGACCACCAGGTCATCTATGTAGCATTCGACCTTGTGGTAGGGCAACTCGTCAAAGATTTTGGTCATTGCGCGCTGATAGGTTGCGCCATCATTTTTCAGTCTGAACGGCATTCTCTTGTAATGATAAATGCCTTTAGGAGTTCGGAAAGCAGTATGGACTCGGTCAGGCTCCGCGATCCAAATCTGATTGTAACCGGAAGACCCATCCATGAATGACATGGCTTCATGGCCGGTTGTAGCATCAATCATGACCTCGGTTATTGGCACCGGGAAGTCATCTTTGGGGCAGGCTTTATTTAGATCTCGGAAGTCGACACATTTCCGGATCTGTCCATTCTTCTTCTTCACGGGGACGATATTCGCCAGCCATGTAGTGTACTGATTTTCTTCAACAAATCCCACATCAATGAACTTGTCGACTTCAGCACAAATTTGGGTGATGAGCTCTGGCCTCATGCGCCGCGGTGGTTGCTTCACTGGCTCGGCCTCAGGGCTGATTGTTAGCTCATGTTGTGAGACAGCGGGGCTTAGACCTGGCATCTCTTTGTAAGTCCAGGCGAAGCAATCCCGGTACTCTAGCAGCAGCTGGATGTACAACTCCCGTTCTTCTAGGGACAGTTAGGCGCTGAGGAAGGTGGGCCTAGGGTCCTCCTCATTTCCCAAGTTGACTTCTATTAGTTCATCGACTGTGGCCTGGCCTCTGTCTTCTATCTCCGGAGGTGCCGGTTGGAGGTCAACGAAGTTTGGAATACCATCTTGAGGGTCGAGTACTTCGACTTCCTCGTCAGACACCACCAGAGCTTCTTGAGGTTTCTTGATTTCTTGTGCTAGCGGCTGGGTGGATTGTTCTATTAGCAAGTCCATTACCGTCGCAGCTTCCAAGGATGAGAGAGCAGCCTTGGTGTTTGTGGATGAGGTTGCAGCCATAACGGACTGGTAGCTGTTTACAGCCGGACTTGGACAGCATACTGGTTTTATAGCAGAAGCTGAGGAAGTCTCACCTTCTGGGACAGTTGTATCTTCCGCAGAAGTGGCTTTTTCTTTCCTGGTAGCTGGCTCCCCTTGATTGGAGTTGACCAAGGCTTCCCTGATTGGCAGAAAGGGTGTTGAAGTTGTCATTAGTAGGACCCCTATGGAGGGAGAGACTCCTACTTCTTGAATGTCTTTGGCTTCGCTGCTGCTAGCCGTATCAAATTCGGCTTGAAAGGCCGCTTCTTCAGGATGAACTTGCTCCCAGCATCGGCAAGGGGTCGAGGTTTCTACTTCTTGATTCTCGGACCGAGCCAGTTCAAGATATTTGCCTTCCACCGGATACTCATCAAAGGTTGCCCCCAGAGGGCTATCTTCAGTAGGATAGAAGGTGGAGATAGTATCCACCTCGTACCGCCCACTGTAATAATATTCCTCCAGGGTGAAGCCCAACCCTGGATGCTGAGAGACACGTCTCATTTCCTTATCAAGATTTGCAGGATACCACATCTTCTGGAAAGCTTCTTTGCGCTTTTGAGACTAATCGGGAGGAAGGTGTTGCTTCTGAAACATTCTGGCCATCCGATCGGTCGTGAACGCCAGACCTTGGACAGGAACCCGCGGGTTGGCTAGATCTTCAGGGAGGCTGTAGTCTGTGTCTTCCCGAGTGGGATGCTCCTCAGCTGTATAGAACAAGCTGCTGGGCCCATCTTCCTGTGTCACCTCCCAAGCTTTGAAAGGTTCGACAGTGGGGTCGTTGAGGCCGAGGACTGGCTTGGTGAGGCCGGCCGGGACTCCAATGCGGTCGTGCTGTCGATTGACCTGCACTTCCTTAGCTTTGGGATATAATGCTGGGGGTGTTACCCTACCGACGTCTCCAGAACCTGTGATGTGGGAGACCACCTTCGGCTTGACATATCCGCGTGGCGGTGGTGGATACCAACCGTCACCCGATCTATTCTTCGAGGCCCCTATGGGGGTTTTAGCTTCAGAAACCTTCCGAGGAGGCCCCGTATATGGGTTGGCGTCTGCCAAGTGACATTCAAATACCTCGAACGGGTGGAGATCAGCAAATATCCTCTCCTCCTTCCCTTGGAGGCTGTATTTGATGCATTAGTGGAGCGTGGAGGGCACAACCATATTCTCATGCAGCCATGGGCGGCCGAGCAGCGCCTTGTAGGAGGTGCGAGAGTCAATGACATGAAACGGTACTGTTGTAGTGAAATCTACCAGGGTCAGCGTAAATTCTGCCACTCTCATAGATACTTCACATTTTTGGTTGAAGCCAGCGATATGCATATCCCCGACTTTCTCGAGATGCACATTAAAGTGGTGCCTCTCGTATATTCTGTATGGCAGGATGTTGACTGCTACACCGAGATCAACCAGTATTCTATTCAGCTCCCTTCCATTCAGGTGCCCTTTCATATACAGCGGCCTATTGTGGCTGGCAGTAGGTAGTAGCATGTCTTCCGGAGAGAAGGTCATACTGGCTTCTGGTATAGCCTCGGCTATGCAGGCTTCAAAATGAGCAGGCGTCTGCAGAGCAGTGATGATCGCCTGTCGAGTTTCTTCACTCAAAGAGAGAATTTCCCAGATCGTAAATCGAGCGGGGAGCTTTTTGAGCAACTTCATTATTCGGCTCCCAGCCCGGACATTGGAGAGCTTCATCTCTTCAGCCCATCTGGGCTTGGGGAGGTTTTGATTTGTGGGTCCAGATGGACCTGCTTCATCTTCCTTGGACTCGGCATCCTCTTGGCTGGCACCGGCTGTCGGGTCTTCTTTATTAGTTGCTGTAGGGCAAGCTCCATCTGCATTTGCATCCTCAGTAGATTGCGCTGGCTGCGGGTGAATGGCCCCGGGTGTAGGGTTAGCCTCTTGACAGGGCTGTTTCCCCTTTGACATTTTCATAAATTCAAGGAATGAAGGGACTACCTTGCCCCCACTTTTGTTGTATAGGCCTGACGGAGGGGGGATTTGAACTCCCTTAGCCTCCGGCAGAGGTGTCTTGTAGGGTTGCTCCCCTCTGAACATGATGTTGTGGTTGGGTGGTGGCTGGCACCCCCATTTTCGGCCCGACCGAGTGGCATGTGCAGCAGTTGCGGCCTCGGCTTTGCCTCCCCCAGCATGGGGTGTGAAGCAAATTTCTTCTTCTTCCTCTTCTCCGGGTAGGTTGAAGAGTGCTGATAGGGTATTGCAGGAGACAACCTGTGCTTTATTGGCCCCAGCGGCCTTTCTTTTCTTCTTCTTTTGCTTTCTCTTCTTTTTGGTTTCTGCGGGTGCCTACCCCCAGAACAGGCTACCCTCTTCAAGGGGTGCTGCTTCAGCTTCCTCCACCTGTTTGAGTGTGAGTTGTTCCAGCTCTTGCCATGGGACGTGGTCCCGTACCAGCAGAGGTTTCAATTCGGGCTGCACATATTCATCTAGCCCTTCAATCAGGTGCTGTAGTCGAAGGACCCCAGGATTGGTTTCCTTGATTACTGGTAGCGGAGTCTGTCTCCTCCTGTTAGGTGTATGTATTCTGATGGCTGTAGGTGGAGTGACCCATACGGGTGCGAATTGGTGAGGACACACGGCGCTATCCTCGACGGAGCACCCGGCACACCGCTACCTCCTTGTGGCTCGGCGACGGCGGCACCTTCTAGTTAACTTTTCATCATGTTTAGGCCATGTTGGGCCTCAGTCTGGACTTGCTCAGGCCTTGTGGGCCTTGTCTTTTGGTCCCTGCGTGGACATCTTATTGTTTGGGCACTTATTGGGCCATATAGTGGCCAATTGGGTTGCTTTGTGGGGTAATGGATCTTGTTATTGGGTCAGGGGCTTATTGGGGCTTGAAGCCCACTTAAAAGAGGCCCATTAGGGTTTAGGGGGCGGCCCCCTCCCCATCTAGAGGAGGAGGAGGCAGCCGCCCCCCCCCCTTCCTAGTTCTACTAGGGAAGGTGGGGGGCGCTCCCCTCTCCCTTCCCCTTTTCCCCTCTCCTCCTTTCCCCAACTCCACCCCTTCCTTATCCCACTTAGATTCCTTTCCTATTTTCTAAGCTTGCTGAAATATGGGCCGCCTTTCTCTCCTTGGAGCTGGGCGCACCCCTCCCTTCTAGTTAGATTAGGGTTTTCCCATCCCCTATAAGTAGTTCTCACCTTGTACCGATTACAGTTTACACATGAATTTGAATACAAGTGAGTATTGTGCAAAGCTTTTTGCGCCCTTCTCTCTCTCTCTCTTTCTGCTCCTGCGACGGGAGAACGGCGGGGTGTGACGCCTCAGCCCTCGGTGGACTCCGGGGTTCCCTCTTATCCTCATCTTCTTCCTCAACGGTTCGTGTTCGTGATTCCAGATTTCTGCCCCGACTTGTAGCAGAGCTCGCGCCCCCTTCCTGGACGAGTTTTGCCACGACCTATTTTCTGGAGATACGTCTGCGGATCAGCTTCGCGTCGGCGCCCATTTTGCATCAATCGGAGATCGGCACTGCCCGTACCGATTTTCTCCGCCGACCTGCGCCAGCACCACTTTCTCTGCTCGCCCAGCGGGGAGGCCCTGATTGCGAATTTTCCCCAGGCCTCCACGCTGCGTCTTTTGCCCTGGTTTCTTCAGGGTTCGTAGATCTCCGAGTCAACTTTCCAACGCCGCCGACGGCGTCGCGTTTCGACATCGTCACCGTCCGTGGCGGTCGATCTCGTGGGGTTGCGCCAGCGCGTCTGCCCAGTCCGCCCAGCGAACCAGCCCCGACTTTCAGCGACTCCTGCGGCTCGCACCGGCGTCGTCTGCCAGCGCCATTTGGCCGAGGGCGATCTCTGCCAGTCAGCTTTCACCCCCAACCGGCCCGGACTTGTTCGGGCACCAGAAGGCCGATTTCCAGATTTTACCGTCGGTGAGCGCAGTTCTGCGCCCACAGAACCTGATCTGACTTTCAGCAGCGCCCACGGTCACCACCGGCGGATCCAGCGCGCCCCCTTTGGCCGGAGCGTTCCTCCAACAGTCAGCGACGCGTCCTCTCTGACGGTGCCTCAAACGGGCGTCGTATCAGCCCGTGAGACCCCCCCTTCGCCCAGGCGCGCGCGACACCGGTTTCTGCAGCGTTGCACCCGAACCTCCTCGTGGCCGACCCGTCACCGAGTGCAGCCCGTCAACCCGTGTCCGGCAGCCCCGAACGTATTGGTTGTAGCCTTTTACCTCCCTGCGAGGAGTGGGCCGTTATTGGGTTGTATTTTATTGACCTCTGGTGTATCGGGGTTGTTGGTTCACGGCCGGGGTTCCTTCCCCACGCCTAGGCGTGGAGGTACGCGCTCCGACTCCCCTCCTTTTGCTTGCTCTTTTAGTATGTGATTGATTATGCCGCGTGAGAGAGGGTAGGTGCCTAGCCACTTATTGCCATCACCGCGGATCGTGAGTGAGAGCATCCATCCCTAGCACTAGTCGAGCACCGAGCTAGGACTCGACTCCCCTTGTCTTTGGAGGTCGACTATACGCCTAGACACGTGCGCTTCCCTCCTTGGGACGGCCGAGGTCGGAGTTTCTGTTGAGAGACGTCCCTCATTCTGTGGGATATCACGGTGGTCAGCCACTTGGCGACCCTTGAGCGTGCTACTGCCGGCCTCAGTTAGAGTCTTTTGTGAGTCTTAGTCCGTGTCGGTCCCCGTCCCGCGTCACTACCACTGGCGGAGTAGGCCGGGGTGTAACGCCACGGATATGTGCCCCCTCTTTCGGGCGAGGTGCCCTCTTCTTCTTGTGCTTTACAGGGATCTGCTGCCACCCCTGTTGTTCTTTCACGGGCTCCAGGAAATGGATTTCGTAGGTGCTCCGTGTGCTTGCTTCAGAGATATCCTCAAGTAATGCCTGGTAGAGGGAGACCATGTTGACTGCTGCTCTCCTGGGAGGAGCTTCATGTGGCTGAGGAGGGTCTACTTTGTACTCTCCCAGCTCTATTTCATTCTTCTTTACCATTCCTTCGATGATGTCTTTGAAAACATAACAGTCTTCGATTGGATGTCCCAACATCTGGTGGTAGGGGCAGAATCTTGGACTGTCTTTTCTTTTCAGGTCCTCCGGTCTTCTTGGCTCAGGCAGGGTGACCATGCCGTATTCTGTTACCCAGTCGAACAGGACTCGGGTATTGTCCTTTGGAAAGGAGTAGGCTTTCTTCATCTTGTCCCTCAGCGAAGGACCTTCTTTGTCATCCGGAGCTTTTGCAGGCTGCGGGGGAGCCGCCTTCTTGCCTTTCTCCTTCTGCTGTTCGAACGCCTTGATATCAAGCGCATTCGCTTCTTTAGGTGTGGGGCGCCGTTCCGCAGCCTTGCCTTTCTGGGCTGTGTTGGCAGCTGACGCCGGGACAGGCTTGGCTAGGAAAGCCTCCACTTCGGCCACCACATTATTCATCCGGTCGAACGACCGTATTTCCATTCCAATCATCTTCTCCAGGACCTCCCTCCTGAGGTTTTGTTTGCATATTTGTACCGCGTCCTCCTGATGCGGGGGCCGCTTGCATCTCATTCCGAGGTTCCTCCACCTCTTGATGTAATCAAGGGCTGTCTCATCTGCCCTTTGTTTTGTTGAGTAGAGTTCGCCCACTGTGACCTCCCTCTCTGTGACATGGAATCTTTCTCTGAACTTTCTCTGCATATCCGACCAATCACTGATTGACCCAGCCGAGAGGCCAGAGTACCATTCAAATGCGAGCCCTGTCAGCGAGGACCCGAAGAACTTCAGCAAATATGACTCGTCGGTGGCCAGATCACCCATAACGGTCATGTAATATGCAATATGCTCTTTAGGGGACGCTTTCCCGTTGAATTTGTCAAACTTAGGCGGCTTGTTGACCCCCGGGGGAAGTCGTTTAGCCGCATGGTGTTGCGGGTAGGGCACCCGATAGGCATCAAATGCGACATAGTCACCTTCACTTTTCTCTGCGAGCTTCAGCTCGATCATCCTCTCCACCATCATCCGGTTCACGACCGTGGGGTCAACCGGTTCTGGATAGAAGTGTGTCGGCTGCAAGTATGGGGTGACCAGGGTGGTCGCCTGTGGGGGACGCAGCAGCGGGGGTGTCGGGTGCACCTGAGGGAGCACCGGAGGTAGCAGCGGCTGAGGCTGTGGCGGCCGCTGTTGTGCTGTCGCAATGCTTGGCTCTGACGGCTGGGGCAGTGTATAGAGCGGTGGAGGGTCGTCGCGACGAGCCGCTCCCCGGGATGACTCACCCTGGACTTCGGGTGGTTTAGAGGCCGATGAGTGTTCAGTTTTTTTTCATCAGCTGCTTCTTCAGAGAGTCTTATCTCTCGTTGATATTTTTGTAGTAGCATCAGAACTGATGGGTCTATGGTGGTAGGGATACCCTCTGTTGTCTCCCTGGACGTACCCTCAGGCAGGATGTCGAGGAGGACGTCGTCTTCTTCTTCCGCCATCACCACATCAGCGGTCAAGGCGGGGGCCTTGTCATCCCAGTGGGGATAGACCTGGGACTATTTCCCTTTAACCATCATCAGAAGCTCTCTTGCTACTTCTGTTCTGCGGGTAGTCGGCCCCGGCCGTGCGGCCAATTGAGCCAATTCTTGGGGGTCTTCAGGAAGCTCCCCATATTGGTTAGATATACCAGCCATGTTGCAGGTGAAAACCTGCATCCTTCTCTTTTGTTGATAGACCCTCCTTCTAGCATGCTGCGGGAAGGTCAGTCTTTCAAACATAGAGAAACTTCTCCTTTCTTCCCGCTCGGGGAAAACTTCATCGGCTTCGATCTCGAAGCCATCATTATATCCGTTGTCATCGACTGACGACACCATCATTCTATCTCCCATATCTCCTTCATCTGCCGCCGACGGGCAGTAATCTTCCTCAGTGGCTACTGTCTGCATCAGTCGCTGCTGTCCGAGTGAGGGGTTGCCTAAGCCTCGAAAATAATTTCTGACCAAGCATGTCATCTCTTCTCGACCCCGCTCTTGATGAAGGACGGGGGGCGATTGTCGACCTCCAGTAGGAGGGATATAGGCCAGCCGAGCTCTGTCGGCCGGCTGTTGGAATCTTCGTCCCGCAGCAGGGACGTTGGCTCGACGGGCCGCAGCCCGAAACTTCTGTGGCGCGGAGGATCCGCAACCACCTCTTCTTCCTTCTTCGGGGGCAAGCCCCTTTCTCTTCTCACTTCCGCCTCATTGTTCACAAGACGACGACAGATGGGTGTTAGCTGGTGGGCAGGTCGGGTTCGCTTGGGAACCCACACCTGTTTAAACTTCCTCAGCCTGGGTGCCGAGCTTCCTTGGCCACAGTGGTCGGCTTCTTCTATTTCTGCCCTCCTTCCGGCGAGGGCCTGATAGACATTGTGGACAGGAATGTTGGGGATGACTCGATCCGGGGTCACCCTTGCAGTGCGTCCGTCGAGGAAGACGCGCATACCCCCGACTAGCATAGATTTCCCGGACTGAGACAGAGTTCCGGTGATTACAGCGGCATTCTTGCGGGCCTGGCGACGCTGGCGTCCTCCAGGGTGTTTATTGATGACATTGGGGTGGGTCCCACGTATGACGTGGTGCACCAGACAGCTAGCGACCGGGGCCAGACTTTCGGACAAGTCTTTGCAGCAGGGAACCTCCAGAGGCTCCATTTTTTCCACAGCTTCCTTGACAGGTTCTGGGGCTTCGACCTCCAACATATCTACAAAGGCTAACCCCAAAAAGTTGGGGAAGCCCACAGCGGCAGGGAAGCTGCCGAATTCCATGGGTACCGCCAGGTACCCTTGCGCGTGTCCAGCGACAATCGAAAGATCAAAGTCAACGCCAGCTATCCCGTTGATCATCATTGATCTGCCTGCAAAGACAAACGAAGCAATAATCAGTAGCCTTTGAGAGGGCTTCGAAGCCCGAATATCCCGGCAAAGAGATGAAAGGTGACACTGGTCCCACCGGGCGTGGCAGACTTGTTTGCGACCTTTTCTTTCTTTCGCGGGTCGATCGACCAACTGACTAACTGGTAGTCAAATGATCAATTAACGACGCAGGCGTGCCAGTCACATGAGTGACGAATTTGTGATGCGCTCATTCTGATCCATGTCGGGTGAATGTGAGGTTCGGTCGGGACCAGCAGTCCGCCATACCATAAAGGCTATGGCGTTAATTACATCCCCCACGAGGAGGGAACACCTTTGATTAATTGCCGAGATAGCGGGCTGTCGAAGCCGAATTAAAAAGAGCTACATGATGATCATGACGAAAGCATGCAGGATACATACATTTATCGTGCAGAAGATGCATAATTCATGGGATTATGGATCCTCGGTACGTGGCGGAGGACATAGGTCCGAAGACCACCGTCTCGCATAGCGAAGACTTCCGACCAGACGTAATCCGGTTTTCTGTCGACGCCATTTAATATACCCGAGGATCTATGCATGCATGCACACATGGCGTTCATGACTATATTAAGCATGATAATGGAATTCATGGAAGTAAATGGTAATCGACCACATTTATTACTCCCCATCAAGAAGAGGGAAGGCAACACAAGTGTGATAGCGAAAGCACAATGCTAACGGACATGGTGATGAAGATATAATAAAAGTATAGTTTGGGCCCGTTCGACCCTTCCTTTATTCAATTTATTGACGCTAACCCCGAGGGACGGGAATCACCCAGGGGCAAGTAAGCGATTGAGGCAGCAGGAGGCTTCAAAACCGGCGCGAGCGTGCAAGGTAGCTTATACGGCGCGATAAAACATAGATGTAAGCTTTTAATCCGACGCGGCCATCATGGATATTAACATGGCGCGAAGGCTTGAGGGCGCGCCGGTTTAGGGCGCGCCGGAAAGGCGCAAAGGGAAAAAAAATTGAATATGAGTCTAACGTTAATCTGGCGCGGGGGGGTACCGCGCCGGGTTAGGGCGCGCCGGCTAAGGCCGCGCCGTTCAACCCACCTTTTTTTTGAATTTCGCAACTATTGAGTTTGTTAAGTTTTTGGTGAGGATTCTGAAGTTATTTGGGGCCAATTGCTTATTGAATTGAAGTCCAGAACTCTCCAAGAATGACGTGATAAGCCAGTGCGAGGTTACTACTCGGGCACCGGGATAATTGGGTCCAAAATGAGTATTTCGTTATGGTTTATTCATTATTAATCTGTCCAGAATTGGACAGCATCTCCCCTGAACCTGAAGAGTTGCAGGGGAGAAGCGGGGTCATGTTCACTCATGGAACAAGCCCCTAAACCGTCGGTCTGTGCAGAGACAGCCAGCAACTCCGCACGGATAAAGTGCCCCGAGGACTGGCCTACGAGGGACACCAAAGTTCCGTGGGTGGAGGTAACGGATGAGGCGACTGATAACGGAAGCGACACCCTGAGGACAAGCCTACAAGGGGTGGGCGACCTACAGCACACACTGCATCTGCTGAGGAGACAGAGATCTTCAGGGGAAGAGGTTCCGAGGACTAGCCTGCTAGGAACGTTCATCCTTTGGCCACCACAGAGCCCCCGGGGGATTGTGGGTTTGAGATTATTGGGTTAAACCCCTGTTATTGTCTGCCGTGGCCCTAAGGGAGCGTTTACCATTAAGAGGTAAGGCTCTCGACCACCCAGCACCTCTGTGAAACCATGGGGAAATGTTCCCCTCCCCGGATGACCAAGAGGAAATCAACGGAACTCAAGCGGTGGGGAATCACAGACGAGAGAAGGGAGATGTTCGTTACCACCGGGCTACCAATCTTAGGACCAAGGTATTGACTGCCGTGCGATTGGGCGGTTGGCGATTGGCAATCATATGGAGGGACAATCGGGAACATAGTCGAGATAATCCGGCCACATGGACATATATTCAAGCAACTGGACTGCGATGGTGACGAGACGAGCGGTCTCTAATTCTCATGCGAAACAGGGCAACGCAAATGGGAGAAGGAGACCAGAACTCGTGTTGAAATGGGAAGAGATATGTGCACAAGCACAGCTCTACCCTCCCAGAAAACGCAAAGGCCGTCGACTGAGAAGCAAATATAGACGGGAAAGCCCCGGGGAGGGGTTATCTCTGTAGCCCTTGATATTTCAGGGCATAAGCGAAATCGGAGGAAATCGGAATCATAGGATTGTGCACAGACGGACGCCCACGGAAACCCTCTGAAGGAAATCGAGATGGGAGAAGAGAATAAGGCACGGGCCATTCAACTCACCAACATTCATATATGCAGATGTATCGCTGCCCGGTGAGGAAACTATATACATATATTACAATTCCAATGCCGACACTATGGAACGGCCACCGATTCGCTTACAGGGAAAACCCACAAGAGAGCAGCAAGGAGGAGGGATGGCGAAGAAGGAGAGAGGAGCCGGCTCATATCATCGCGCTCCCTCAGCCTTCTCGCTTACATTCATCAGAGAGGTAGTGAAGCGAGGGAGAAGATGAAAGAAATCAAAACGACTCGAACTCCCACCTGTTCCAGGGAACAGAATGTCAGCACGAAACCTTCTTCTCTCACTCTGAGGAGCTTCAGATGGGGACGAGAGATGGCCGTCGAAGGGCGCTTGCGAGGAACCTCCACTCCTCTCCGAAAGCTCTCTTCCCCTTTTTTTTCTCTGTTTTTCTTCAAAGGCCCCCCCTTCTCTCCTTGTTCTCGAGCCGCCACATATATAGGGGAGCGAGTTCGAACGTTAAACCGGCGTGGGATTGGCGCGCTGGGAAGAGACTTCATCAACCTATCGCGCCGGGATTGGAGGGCGCCGGTTTAACGGGCGCGCCGTATTAGCATTTCCCGCGCATTACAGGTTAGCCGATGAATCCGGGGACGATCTCGGAGGTCATCGTGAATATTTATCTCGCCAATGCCCATCGAAACCTTGATGAGATGTTTTGTGAAGCCCCTCGGCTGATGTGCGACCGTTCTCGAGACTCCAGATAGCTTCGATTTAATTACGCGGGTTTTTCACTAATACGGCCTGCGACTCTGTGATTCATGCTGCTGGCTTGGTCTGGCTTGTACCCAAGCTCCTTAGGGGGTTGGATGACACCAGGGATAATTCGTCTGTGCTGGATGATCATTCGGCCACTAACGGGCCCATCTTGTCGGGAAGCCGTACCCGTGCCGGGTGATCTGGATTTTCTGCCGTCAGAGCTTTCGGTCCTCTATCTCGGGGAACCAGGGGGACCCCTTCATCTTTAGGAGAACCTTTCGTAAGGCAGGAAGCCACTGGGTAGACCGTCGACCTTGGCCGGACAACGGGTGTAGTGTGTGCGGCATGACAGAGTCGATGCCGGTTCATTGGGCAGGCTTGGTCGCACTGCCGGTTGGTTGTGAGTTTGTCTCGGCTTTCCTGAGGTGAAGTCTCCGTGTCCCTATGGGATGACTCGAGGCTCTGGCAGCTTGAGAAATCTTTGATATGTTGATATTTATCGGCTTCCGTGCCTCAGCGGGCCGGGTCCTTCGTCTTTGTGGCTTGGTCGCAGACGATCATATTTTGGGTGCCAACAGAGGAGCACAACGCAGTGGTACTGTCCCGGAGTTGGAGAATGCCACGGTTCGCCCTGCACAGAGTTCCAAAGGCACGTCAGGGAAAAACACGTGTAAAGCACAAAATACACTCCGAGACCCTCTAAAATGATCCAAAAAAAAATCCGGGGCATTACAGCCCTCCCCCCTTAAAGGAATTTCATCCTCGAAATTTGGGACAACCACGGGAACACGGGGGAAGACGCCGCAACCCACTGACAATGTCGTCAGAGCCCCAGCACAGGAAACTTCGATTCGTACGTGAAGCTCCGGACCTGAGGGACACAGCTAGACTTACAATCACAAACAACACCTCGCTCCTCGCGCCGTGCACATCGGCCATCAGAGCAGGTACACCAACAACTCAACCCGACGTCACCTCGGCCATAACCAACCCAATCATGGCACCGCAGCCACTGACTCGCTCACCGAGGAGACATAGTCCTCGTCGCGAGAAACAGCTACCGATCCATCCTATGGTCGGCGGACAAAACACATATCAGCTTCACAACCAGCTGACAGGTCGCACACCCTTCTCAAGGGAACAACAAATACATGGCCTCCACCAGCTCACGCAGCCATCTCAACAGACCGCAACCAGAACATTGGCTCAGCACCAATGATCACCTCACACATGACAAGCTAAAAGCCAGACATATCACTGTGCCAACTCTGTCAGAAGACAAACTTCGACAAAGCCCAGATCCCATCCGGAAAGGCACATCACAGAAACGACCACCAAAGGTCTCACCTGCACACGGCTCTCACCGTTCACGATGCACAACCAACAGCATCTTCTGTCTGTGAAAAGACCATCCACTGATCACCAGGTACACGTCAACGGGAAACCTCCGCTTGCTCAGGTTCTTCCTTCTTTCCTGGTCCTCCACCAGATCCGAAGGGAACATTCCAAACCTCGGTAAGCTATCCGTTGACTCACACACAAACCGATACCACATCTCGAGCTGAACTTCTCTCGGACACCGCATCCGAACTCGATCATCACACCAACTCGACTCTCTTAGGGGAGCACGATGAAACCAAATGACAAGATCTTGGCGTCTTCGGTCATCACCTCACTAGACTCAGATCTATAGGGGAACCATCCCATGCTGGTCACCAAACCAGGGATAACCATTGTGACACCAACGTCCCATCAAGGACCACCAATCCGACGCCAATCTTACTAAAAGGCCTCCGCCCACAGGCGTCACTCTTCCGTCTTGTCTCATCACATCCCTCGACTTAATTAATCCAAGTGGACACCTGCCAATCCCAATTCCGCCCTCACCACAGAGCCACGGGACACCACCTGAACACTCATGGCACACGTCTCTAGGGGAGAAAGTGCCAACCAAATTACGACAACCAGGTCGCCAGCACCACGACCAATGCACAATGGGTCCCTAACAATACACATCTTACTGTGGTCGACTACGAGACTAGCCTTACCAGTCACTCGCAGCTACCACTCGGAACCCAAAATCTCTCAGAGATCACTTCCTCAAAACACGATCTCAACCGAGGACACAACCTCCAATACAAGTCGGGCACCAAGCCACCGACTCCGACCAACACGTCCTCGACCTCCGTCAGGCGACATCCTCAACAACCCCATCCGAGTCCAACATCGATGCCTGACACGGCTTCCATCACAGGAATAGGGTACTCATGCGGTGCACTAGCCAGCACATTCCCCAATACTCCATCCTGCCAGTGCCAAGAACCCCGATACCTCAAGCAACGGCACGGCAACAACACGTTTCACACAGAGGAACCAATCCTCCAATGCTCAACGCAAACTCAGGAATCCGCCCGTAGCAACCAACGCTACGATCCTGAACCAGTGGGTCACAGGCCCACCAGGCTTCCGCTACGCACTCTGATCCACGTGCACAACCACAAATTCCCAGAAACACCGCCTAACCGGCACTCATCCTTCCGAAAAAGCGCCAACACACCCTCACACGATAAGGGAATGGACACAACTTCTCACAGGAAACCACCTGGCCAAGACAAGGTGATGGGGGCATCCCTTGCCCCTCCACATTTTTTCGAGGCTCGGATTGTTCGTCGGCATGCGCCATTGTGTTCGTCGCATTTTTCTGAGTCTTGTCATGTAATTTTTATATTTTCTTTGAGTCATAATTATGTAATTTTCCCTTTATTTGAGTCAGGTGCCTAGGTTTAAGGGTCAATTACCTAAGTTCTCAGTCATTATGTTGATTAGATAGATTTATGGGCCCAACTCATTTAGCTAGGCCCAAGGGCGCCCCCCTTTGGGACAGGCTGGTCAATTGTGGGTTTGTCAAGGTCACTTTGGTCCTAGGAAAAGTATGAAGTCTATAAATAGCCCCCTCCCCTCTCTCATTTGTAACCTTTGATGAATATTTGAATAGAAAGAAACCCTTTGTGAGAATTTTCTTCCCTTGGAGTGAGACTCTCCACATCCCTCCCCTATCTCTCTCATATATAATATATATCTCACTCTAAGGGGTCCCCCCTCTCTCTCTTCCCTACCCCCAAATTTCAAAATTTCTTCTCTCTCCTCCCATTCACTCTTCATTAATATCCCCCCCTTCCCCATACACTCATTCAAGTCCCCCCAACCCCCAAGTTAGAACCCACCAATCTCTAAGCCACCCTCCAACCCCCAACCACCCACTACCCTTTCCCAAGCACCCTTCCATCTCCCCAAGGCTGAAGGGGCTTCACCCAAGGCCCTAATTTTAATCTCCCTCCCTTTCTGGCTGCTCCACACCCCTCCCCAACACCCCCTTCCTACCCTAGTCGCCCTCCCCATTCCCCCCTTGTTTCCTTTGGCCTTTCTACCCTCATACACTACCCTACACCTTAATCCTATTCCCAACTCGCAGGTAGCAGAGTACCAGCTACTTTCTGAGGCTGCCACGACATTACCAAGAAGCTTCAGATGGCGTAGCATATACCGTTACATTTGTCTTCCTGTCAGCTTTGCAATGGTGGTGGTCTCGTCTCCGTCTGAGTTCGTGACTGCTAGGGAGAGCCGTTCTTCTCCGACTGCGCAGGATTGGTCCGGTCAACAACCTGAAGCAACTTCCAGAAGCGCCCACGGCCACATTCCTGTGCTTCTTGAGGCACCACTTGGCTGAGAGCTTCTACGACAAGTCTTATTCCATTATCAAGAAGCGGCACCCCGTTCGGCATACGGAGCAGCGATTTCTCAATTTTCTCCCTCGGGTACGCTGTTCTGTCCACTCTGGGACTGAACCGACACCCGATCACTGTTCGGGCTGTCCCTGTCTACTCTGACCTCCTACGACATCCCCGTGGGTCTCGTTTCAAAGAGGGCTCGACACCAAATCCAGAGACTCCAGCCACGCCCGAATTAGAGCCCAGGAGCACCCGTGGTGACCTTGTCTTACTGCTGTAGTGGTGCAGAAGCAGACAGAACCAGAGGACAGAGACCCTACTCACGGCCCTGCCCCGACCAACGCCGGCAACCAGAAGTCCTTCCAAAAATCTGACGTCCTCCTAGGCCAACCCAGAAGATTTTGCTGCTGGTTTTGTAGCAAACGGAGTCCGGGAGTGGCCGCAGCGGCGCCGACATCGACTGTCTATACCCTGTTCCAGAGAGCGGACAGAACCGGCAACCGCCTTCCAATTAGTTCCTAGCTCGGCTTTTCCCCTCCCCGCCTGGCCGGCTGAGCGCCCCTCCCTATGTGGAGGTATATTTTGGTTGTAATTCTAATTCCCCACCTCTAGTCCAACCCCCTTGCAAGGGGCGTAGTGCATGTATTAGCAGGTCGCCATCCAAAGCTACACCGATGCAGCGTGCGGGTGCATGCCCACGCCTCCCCGCTCGTCATCGTCTCCGACTAGGTGAGCCTCGGTTCCCCTCTTGGCTGGTTTCAATTCATTGCTTAGCATAGTATTATCTCTGTTGCTTCGTCGGACGGAGAGTGAGAGCTCGGCCCAAAATTGCTATTGACGTGAGTGATCACCGCAGGCGAGTTGTGAGCGGTCCCCTACATCCCACGCCCTTGGTGTGCCGGCCGCCCGTGAATTGGGCATCCCTAGCCCATTTGGGGTCCTCCCCAAGCTAGCCAACCCTTGGAGCATCAAGGTCCCACCTCGGACCCTCTCCATCATCGCCGAGTCGCCTACAGGCACTAATGTGTGCTACGCGAACGTGTTTGCTAGAGTGAGTCCGCTGCTCAAGTTGCTTGCTTACAATTTAGGTCCATAGGTGGTGTCACATCAAGTGGTATCAGAGCAAGTTCTAGACTTGTCTCTACTAAGTCTTGTCCTAGGGCCATTGCATTTACTCCCCCGATCATCATGGCCACTTCACACCCATCATATCCATCCCCATCACCTTTCCCAAGAGGCCCAAATCCTCATGGAAGCTCCGCTGCCAACAAAGTGGGCGGTAACACCCCCGTCATAGAAGCCCTACCTAATGACCTTGATCGGCTTGAAGACATCACGTTCCGACTCGACCGACTTGAGGGAAATGGCCGAGCACCAAGAGAGAATGAGAGTGACCTTTGGAAAATCTAGAAACCCTCTTTTTGGGACTCTTGAAAGCCAAAACCCCTGCCTTTGATGGATCCTACAGCCCAAGCCTTTATCTAGATTGGGAGGTTTCCATGGATCAATTCTTTAAAAGGTGCCCCTTGAACAAAGGAAGGAGAATGAGGTTAGCCAAGGTGCACCTCTCCAAACGAGCTAAAAATCATTGGTTACTTGTGGAGGGTTTAAGGAGGATCCGCGGGGAAGCCCCGATTAGCACTTGGGAAGAGATGGAGACCGAACTTAGGAAAACCTACACTTCTCACTCGGAGAATCACAGCCCGAGCAGCACTCCCACTTCCCCTACCCCTCCACAACCGGTCGATCCCAAAGGCAAGAGACCCCTAATTGACTCGGTTCCCCCCATGAGGGCCACTGCTCCCCAACCCAGAGTCACTCACCCAACCCTCACCATTCAAACCCAAGGGGACCCCGTGTCCACCCCTCCACCAAGGCCCATGACGGCCACCACTCCCTAACCCAAAACCCCTCACCAAATCCATACCCCACAAACCCCCTTGGATTCCACCATTGTCCCTCCATCGTCCCCTAAAAGGGACACACCTCCTAAGACCAACCAACCCAATCCTCCTTACCCAACCCATCTCCCACTCCCTACCCCAACTCTACCATGTCTTAGGCCTCCACTACTTCCCCTCCCTATCCTAACCCAAGCCTCCCTTTACCCACCACCCCGGGCGCACCATGTGCCGATCATCATCACCCCACCCACAAAGGACCTTCTCACCTCCTTGGTAGAGGAACCCATAATCCCGACACCCGACCCCATAGTGGTGAACACCCCAGGTCCAACCCCCACTTTGAAAGAAACACATGCCCAAGATGAGGACAAAGTCTCGTATTACGATCTTCACTCTATGCCCTCTCCTTTAGTTGGGAGTGAACTCATCATAAGTGGGTCCTTGGCTAGATGGTTAAAGAAGAATCCAGCTCACCCGATCATGGCCCACCCTTCCTTGGAGCGACACGTCCCCATAGTGCCCTTCATCTCCTATCGCACCACCATCCAATCATCTTATCAAGTGGAGACACTAGGGGATCTTCTTAAGGGCCTAGCATGGCAAATGGAGTTGACTGGCATGTTGACCACAATGGCCGACCGACCTAGGAGCCTTGACCTCCTACACCTATGTGTCGGGTCTATCACCTCGGTTTGCACCGTTGGTTGCTATATGAGCGACCTCCTTCTATTTCTCCCTACACCCGATGAGCCCGATGCTATCCACGAATTAGAGTTACTTATCTCGGGTAGAACGTCAAGCCCTCCATTCATGGCCGACCATCCCACCAAAGACTTCAGCCCAATTATTTCATTAGAGGAGGATGACTCACCACTATGTGAGGACCTTGAGGATATGGAGTTCCTCTCCCTAGGTGACCCTTACCATGACCCCTTCGATCCCTTCTTATACCCACCCACCTTACTCACCACCAACATTTTCCTACCCCAACCAACCATGTTGGACCGAGCCCACCTCTCCCAAGACCCGGTCCACACCAAGGGAACCATGACCATGGGTGAAATACACCTAGGAAACAATGAAGTACCCCACTCCATGACACATACCTTCTTTGACCCCTTCGACCCTTTCACATGGGAGTTCAAAGGTTGTCCCACACCTATGCACATAGAAGTCACCTTTGGGATAAGCATGCAAGTGTCTAGGCTTACCACACCACTTGGCATGAACACTATGTTGGGTCCACTCATTCATATCACCCACATGTCAAGTAGGAAGCATGAGTGGTCCATATTCGGATGTAATGGTCCGCCTTCATTCATCATGGGTCTTAAGCATGTTAGGAGCATTCCCGGATGTCCGGGACCCCCGGCATTTGCTATACCCATGCACAATAGATTCCCCTACGGATGCCCCGGCCCTCCAACCATTGTTATAAAGTCCATGCATGATAGGGCCACTTGTGGCTGCCCCGGTCCACCTAAGTTCATCAAGGTCCACATGGCATCAAAGCATGATAGGACAATTTATGGTTGCCCCGGTCCACCTTTGCACACTATCCACTTTCACACCCACT
Source organism: Amorphophallus konjac (assembly GCA_022559845.1). Taxonomy (NCBI): domain Eukaryota; kingdom Viridiplantae; phylum Streptophyta; class Magnoliopsida; order Alismatales; family Araceae; genus Amorphophallus; species Amorphophallus konjac. The sequence continues at coordinate 175,662,861 of CM040125.1, forward strand.
CACCGCATCATAATGCATGGTATGAGCATACACGTAAGCAATTCGTAACGAGCGGTGAGGTTCACAAAGAGCGGAAAAAGGCTCGCAAGCACCACTTAGAATTCTAAATAGGTAACTTATCGATGGAGACATTGGAGTGGCTCTACCCTAGGGTCACCTCCAACTTGAGGGCACGAGGACTTGGACCTTGCCAAGTTCCAAGTAGCTTTGGCAAACCGGCTTACGGGTTGGACTTACTAATGGGTTTTGGGATTCACCCCATTTCCTACGTGGCGGACCCGGCACCCTATATGGGCACCGCGGTGGATCCTAGTGAGTGTCTCGAGCCTACGCCTATCTTTCAGAGAGACACCCTCGGAGTGCCACCCCATATCAGCTTGAGATCCCGACGTGAGCACACGGAGGTAATACTAGGCAAGCAGGGTATCATCGCTAGCAAGAGGGTGTGCCCGTGCCACCTTGAGAAGCTGAAGCGCCATCCCCTAGCTATGGACGCGGGGTTGAGTTTGGAGATCATGGCTCGCCTGGAGCTACATTTGGTGTGCCACTTCCCCGGTGGATCCATACTCAACGGGGTCGAGTTTTCCCCACCCCGGGGGTATGATGGGGGCATCCCTTGCCCCTCCACATTTTTTCAAGGCTCGAATTGTTCGTCGGCATGCGCCATTGTGTTCGTCACATTTTTCTGAGTCTAGTCATGTAATTTTTATATTTTCTTTGAGTCATAATTATGTAATTTTCCCTTTATTTGAGTCAAGTACCTAGGTTTAAGGGTCAATTACCTAAGTTCTCAGTCATTATGTTGATTAGATAGGTTTATGGGCCCAACTCATTGGGCTAGGCCCAGGGGCGCCCCCCCTCGGGACAGGCTGGTCAATTGTGGGTTTGTCAAGGTCACTTTGGTCCTAGGAAAAGTATGAAGTCTATAAATAGCCCCCTCCCCTCTCTCATTTGTAACCTTTGATGAATATTAAATAGAAAGAAACCCCTTATGAGAATTTTCTTCCCTTGGAGTGAGACTCTCCACATCCCTCCCCTATCTCTCTCATATCTCTCTCTCTCTAAGGGGTCCCCCCTCTCTCTCTTACCTACCCCCAAATTTCAAAATTTCTTCTCTCTCCTCCCATTCACTCTTCGTTAATATCCCCCCCTTCCCCATACACTCATTCAAGTCCCCCCAATCCCCAAGGTAGAACCCACCAATCTTCAAGCCACCCTCCAACCCCCAACCACCCACTACCCTTTCCCAAGCACCCTTCCATCTCCCCAAGGCTGAAGGGGCTTCACCCAAGGCCCTAATTTGAATCTCCCTCCCTTTCTGGCTGCTCCACACCCCTCCCCAACACCCCCTTCTTACCCTGGTCGCCCTCCCCATTCCCCCCTTGTTTCCTTTGGCCTTTCCACCCTCATATACTACCCTACACCTTCATCCTCTTCCCAGCTCGCAGGCAGCAGAGTACCAGCTACTTTCTGAGGCTGCCATGACATTACCAAGAAGCTTCAGAAGGCGTACCATATACTGTTGGATTTATCTTTTTTTCAGCTTTGCAACGGTGGTGGTCTCGTCTCCGTTTGAGTTCGTGACTGCCAGGGAGAGCCGTTCTTCTCAGACTGCGCAGGATTGGTCCAGTCAGCAACCTGAAGCAACTTCCAGAAGCTCCCACGGCCACATTCCTATGCTTCTTGAGGCGCCACTTGGCTGAGAGCTTCTAAGACAAGTCTTCTTCCATTACCAAGAAGCGGCACCCCGTTCGGCATCCGGAGCAGCGATTTCTCAATTTTCTCCCTCGGGTGCGCTGTTCTGTCCACTCTGGGACTGAACTGACACCCGATCACTGTTCGGGCTGTCCTTGTCTACTCTGACCTCTTACGGCATCCCTGTGGGTCTCGTTTCGAAGAGGGCTCAACACCAAATCTAGAGACTCCAGCCACGCCCGAATCAAAGCCCAGGAGCACCCGTGGTGACCTCATCTTCCTGTCGTAGTGGTGCTGAAGCAGATAGAACTAGAGGACATAGACCCAGTTCACGGCCCTGCCCCGACCAACGCCGGCAACCAGAAGTCCTTCCAAAAATCTGACGTCTTCCTGGGCCAACCCAGGAGGTTTTGCTACTGGTTTCATAGCAAACGAAGTCCGGGAGTGGCCGCAGCGGCGCCAACATCGACTGCCTATCCCCTGTTCCAGAGAGCGGACAGAACCGGCAACCGCCTTCCAATTAGTTCCTAGCTCGGCTTTTCCCCTCCCCGCCTGGCCGGCTGAGCACCCATCCCTACGTGGAGGTACATTTTGGTTGTAATTCTACTTCCCCACATCTAGTACAACCCCTTGCAAGGGGCGTAGTGCATGTATTAGCAGGTCGCCATCCAAAGCTACACCGACGCGGCGTGCGGGTTCATGCCCACGCCTCCCTGCTCATCATCGTCTCCGGATGGAGTCGGCGTCTTCACGCCGACTAGGTGAGCCTCGGTTCCCCTCTTGGCTGGTTTCAATTCATTGCTTAGCATAGTATTACCTCTGTTGCTTCGTCGGACAGAGAGTGCGAGCTCAGCCCAAAATTGCTATTGACGTGAGTGATCACCGCGGGCGAGTTGTGAGCGGTCCCCTACATCCCACGCCCTTGGTGTGCTGGCCACCCGTGAATTGGGCATCCCTGGCCCATTTGGGGTCCTCCCAAAGCTAGTCAACCCTTGGAGCTATTAGGATCTGGAAGGGACTAGATAATAATGAGTGATCAAAAAACGTAGCGGAATTTAAAATTTTCTCCTCTTAGATCCCCGTGACCCTTGATCCGTTTCTACAAACCTAAACGATAGAAGATCAGATCTTCACCTTGCGCGAAGTCAGATCCGCGACCGAGGGTTGATTCCTTCCGAGCGACGCCGCTAGCCGCGCAGGTGCTCGGCCTCCAGCGGTATCCACGCGGTTCTCAGGTTGAGGGATCATCCTCGTCTCGTCTCTCACCGGCTAATCTCTCGCTCGACTTCTCGTCAAGGGCACTCGGGGAGGCATGCGACCTTGTGCTCCTGCAGGAGAGAGAAAGGGCGACCAGAGAGAAGAGATGGAGGAGGGGCGGCTGCCACAACGTGGGAATACCCTTGAGCTTGGCTAGGGTATCTCTTTGGCACATATATATATATATCAATCCATTCCACTTTTCATAAAAGTCCCTGGATTAATATGAACACCCACTTAATATCCCCTAACTAAAGAACCTATATGCGTGTGACCCTCTAGGCCCAAGTGCCAGTCCAATTTTCAGCCCAATAGCCCAATAACCCCTTTATTGGTAAAATGAGTCTATTTAATATCTCATATTAAATAAACACTTCATCTAATTATCATCTCATGATAATTGATTGGGCTTCTGATCATGTTGGGTGCCAAGCAACACCGCATGACCCTAGAAGGCAATGGGGTTCAGCAACCCGCTCAAGGAACCCTTCCGTCAACAGTTACCACGTGACTATAGTGATGGGGACATCAGCGACAACCAGCTCACTTTGTGTTTGCATTTATGTCCTTTTGTATTTGTATGTACGCCCTTGTGATATATGCATACACAATAGTAGGTCTTAGTGGGTTTATTTGCAAAAGGCCATTGGGTTTCTTTGCAAATATGCTTGTAGGCCCTGCAGGGGCCCCCTCCCTCCTCCTTATTGGTCCACATGGACTCTTGGGTCCAAGGTGGCTGGTCCATGGTCCAAATTTGGACTTGGACCATGAATTAAATAAAGAAGACAATTCCAAATTGTCCTCTTTAAGGGGGGGGCGGACCTATTAGTTTATTTGGGTTTAATGTGGTGTTCACACCACATCTCAACCCTCCATTCTTCAACCCTTGATCCAAGGGCTCATATTAGATTAGAACCCTTTCATATAAATACTTGTATTTTCTTATGGAAAGAATTAATGAAGAAGAAATTAGCATTTTGCCTCCTTGAGCTTGTGCCCCTCTCCCCTCTCTCCCTTGTGTTCTTCCACCTCCAGCCCATTTATAGAGTGATATCCCTCCCCTCTTGATCCCCTCCAACTTCTGAAGCAGCTCCGGTGATCGCCGCCGCCGCCGTCTCGCCGCCGACGCGTCTTCACCAACGAATTCGGTTTTCTGTCCACTCTGGACAGACCTCTCTTCTCGAATTGTCTCTCTCTCTTCCCTCATCTTCTGAAGCTCCAATTTTCAGGGTTGGTTCCCCTCTTGAACCCTTACCTCCACAAAAAATTTCAGGCAAAAGTTCGTCCTTTAGATATTTTTAGATTTTCGTCCAAGTTCAAATTTCAGTTCTGTCCAGGTTCTGTCTACTGTTCATCAGTTCTGAGTCTACCTTGTTCGACCCATGTTTTGAATTTTGTTGGGGCTCTAAAAAATTACTGAGACTTCTGTCCACATATGTCTACCACCATGAATTTTCTTAATTTTTGATAAGGTCTCTAGGTATTTTTCAAAATTCGTACCAGTTCCTGTGAGCAATTTTTCCACAGTGTCCCAGATCCGACCCAGGTCCACTCAAAAAATCCCATAAAATCCATTTCCTATCCAAATCAAAAACCAAAAATAGTCCCGGTTTTCTATCGCAGAGATCTTCAACTTTTCTGAAGAACTCATCTCCATATTCCAAGGTCCTCCCACCGGTCAACGGTGATTTTCAGAGAAGTCAGAACCTGCCCCTGCAGTTCTGGCCTGTTTACAGCAAGGGTGTAAATTCCATAAGTCAGATATACGTATCTGATTATTTTTTCTGAAGGATCCTACGTCGAAGTATTTGGAGTCCTCTTTCCAACGGCGCCGAGCTCGTTGCATTCCGACGACGGGGTTGATCACAGCAGCCGATCTCGCCGGACAGCGCACGAGAAGACAGCAAGTGCAGACTTGTGGCCGGTTTCCCGCGAGCGTCGTCCGAGGGCCGCCCGGCGTCCGGCGGTCGTTCCAGCAACTCGCCATCCTAGGGGAGCGCTTCCCAAGTGTACCCACACCAGAGGAGGCATCAGGTCCCACACGACCCCTCCGGTCCACACGTGGGCCCCACTAGCACGAGTACGCGTGAAGCCGAAGCCGTGCCCGGAAACCGCCCGTCAACCCGGAATTGGTCCTCCCGGGCCCCCTTGTGTCGCCCGTTACCTCCCTGCGTGGAGTGGGCTTACTTGTATTGCTGTAATCTTAATGTATTAAGTTCCCGGGAGTACGAGTTTCGGCCGGGTGCCATCTTCGCCACGCCGAGCGCGTGGAGGTATCGTATTCGCTCCTTGCTTGGCATTCCGCTTATTTCTATATATGCTTGTTTATGCCGCTGCTAGAGAGCATGTGTAGGGTTACCTAGCTCGCTTTTAATTTATCATATCACTGCTGCGAGTGAGAGAGTGACCGTCCCGTGACCCGATCCGGGCACAATTGAGAGCCGACCACCCTAGCTCACTGCCGGTTGTTCAACCGTGCACATCCGACGCTTCCCTCGCTAAGGGACGACCGCTAGCTTATCGTGTCCGTGGTCCCGTCCCGCATCAATTTGGTATCAGAGCGAGTTTGAGTCTAGGGTGTTTGCATTCAAAAAAAAAAAAAAAAGAGTGTCATTTACGTCTAGTCATCAGTCGGTCTAAGTCGTGTTTAGGGTCATCATTGTTTTAAAACACAAAAAAGAGTGTCTTTTCGCATACATCCCTTTATTCGGTATATAGAAAGGTGTTGTCCGACCGTTAGGTTACGCCTATCAGGAAGGCCGCACACTTGTGCGAGTGACCTTCGGGTCGATTATCTCCGCCGCGTACCGAGTTTTGGTTAAGTCTAGGCGCATCATTTTGCATTAGTGTGTTTTGCTCTAGTCGGTGTGTTTGCATGCCCACTCGTCGGGGTACTCAGTACTCACCCCCACCCCCACCTATGGCCAACCCACGGGATACCTCGGGAGACTTCCACTCCCTACAAGAGGCGATGATGGCCATTATGGCTAGGTTGGACCAATCCGATGCTAACTTTCGGACCTTCTCCGAGAATATGGATGGTCGCCTTAGGGCCATGGAAGGACGCATGGAGAACTCCGATAGGTCGGTCCAAGACCTCGTTGGGCGGTTAGATAGGATGTCACACGGGGACCCTCCTGGGGCAGCCCAAGGTCCACCCGCACCTCCTCCCGCGGGGGCCCAAGTCCAACCCGCTCCCATGGCCCAAGTCCAGGCCGCTCCCGCGGCCCAAAACCAGCCACCACTGGTTCCTCCACCTGCCCCTCCTCGGGTTCCCCAACTATCACACCGTGACCTTGGTCTCGAGGACTATGGGTCTGACAATGCCTACGAGGGGTATGGTCAACGCCGTCGTGGTTTTCAGCCACAACGAGATGAGGATGATGATCGGGTCCTTAAGACCGTGCGAGCGGATCCTCCCGCTTTTTACGGATCTTTGGATCCGAAAGTCTACCTAGATTGGGAGTTTGGCATGGACCGTTATTTTGAATGGTATGATATGTCGGAGCGTCGAAGGGTCCGATTTGCCACCATGAAACTCATGGGGCAGGCACAAACCTATTGGAAGAATGTGGAGAGCCTGCTACTTCAGCGGCTAGAACCCCCGATTGACACATGGGCCGAGATGAAGAATAAACTTCGGCAAAAGTACCTTCCTCCCACATACCGCCAGCGACTCATCGATAGATGGCAAAGTCTTAGCCAGGGAGACCGGTCCGTCTCCGAATACATCGCGGAGTTTGATGAGTACTTTCTACGATGTGGTGTCACGGAGGAGAGTACCATGCCCGTGTCCCGCTTTCGACGTGGTTTGCGGCCACACTACCAGTATGAGCTTTTCCGCCGCAATGCCAAGACGTTGGAAGAGGCATATCAGGTTGCTCTCGAGATGGAGCAATTTGAGGGAGAGTTCGAGTCTAGCCATCGGTTGGGCCCCACCCCTCTCCGTAGTACCGAGCCCCGTCACTCTATAGGCCCACATCAGCGGCCTCCCATGGCTCGACCTCAGGAGCCCACCCGTCAGGAGCACTTCGCTCCACGGCCTCGCCCTCCTCCACCCCGGGATCTATTTCCATCCCAACCACCGGCACCCTTTGCCTGTCCCCCAGCTCCTATAGCCCGTCCTCTGGCACCGGCACCCCCGCCACTCTTGTCCAAGGCACCTACACCTCCCCCATTGTTGCCTACACCCCCTACCCGACGGGATGATAAGGGTAAGGCCCCCCTTATCGGGGAGAGTAGTCGATCGCGAATACAATGTTTCCACTGTCACGGGTACGGCCACATTGCTAGTGAGTGTCCCGCTCGCACCACCCTAGCATTAGGTGTTGGAGGATCCGCACCTCCCGAGCTTGAGCATGTCGATTACGAGGCCGACGAGGCACTGGCCGATGAATACTATGCCATGGGGGAAGAGCTGGGCGACCCTTCTGCCGCCCAGGATGTCGCCACCTAGTGGGTTTGATGCTACCACCTTAGTCTAGAGTCGTGCATGAGTCAGTGTGCTTTCTTTGTGTGGTTTGTTTGTGTGGTGATTTTGAGTCGATTGTTTGCATGGTTTGCATTCGTGTGTCAGTGCATGGTGAGTCTGCATGTGTCTTGTGCAAGCTCGTGTCGTTCCCGAATGAGTGTGAAGTGAGTCGATTCACTTGACGAGTATGGGATCGGTTTACTTCTATACCCGGATCAGTCACCTATAGGGACTCAGCAGTGATTCCTAGTGAGTCTTTGAGCTGTTTCCTTCCGTTGAGAGTGCCCCTTCGGAGTGACCACCTTTGGCCATAGCAGTGCGCATATCGAGTATATGTGGAATGAGCAGGTGCCGATCACTTGGAGTGGAGCATACCCGCGCTACTTGGCACGGTGACGGATCCGCCGGAGACCTGAGCAGCCGCACCCTTTACTCGACGGGGTCGAGTTCCTCCCACCCGGGGAGAATTGATGGGGACATCAGCGACAACCAGCTCACTTTGTGTTTGCATTTATGTCCTTTTGTATTTGTATGTACGCCCTTGTGATATATGCGTACACAATAGTAGGTCTTAGTGGGTTTATTTGCAAAAGGCCATTGGGTTTCTTTGCAAATATGCTTGTAGGCCCTGCAGGGGCCCCCTCCCTCCTCCTTATTGGTCCACATGGACTCTTGGGTCCAAGGTGGCTGGTCCATGGTCCAAATTTGGACTTGGACCATGAATTAAATAAAGAAGACAATTCCAAATTGTCCTCTTTAAGGGGGGGGCGGACCTATTAGTTTATTTGGGTTTAATGTGGTGTTCACACCACATCTCAACCCTCCATTCTTCAACCCTTGATCCAAGGGCTCATATTAGATTAGAACCCTTTCATATAAATACTTGTATTTTCTTATGGAAAGAATTAATGAAGAAGAAATTAGCATTTTGCCTCCTTGAGGCTTGTGCCCCTCTCCCCTCTCTCCCTTGTGTTCTTCCACCTCCAGCCCATTTATAGAGTGATATCCCTCCCCTCTTGATCCCCTCCAACTTCTGAAGCAGCTCCGGTGATCGCCGCCGCCGCCGTCTCGCCGCCGACGCGTCTTCACCAACGAATTCGGTTTTCTGTCCACTCTGGACAGACCTCTCTTCTCCGAATTGTCTCTCTCTCTTCCCTCATCTTCTGAAGCTCCAATTTTCAGGGTTGGTTCCCCTCTTGAACCCTTACCTCCACAAAAAATTTCAGGCAAAAGTTCGTCCTTTAGATATTTTTAGATTTTCGTCCAAGTTCAAATTTCAGTTCTGTCCAGGTTCTGTCTACTGTTCATCAGTTCTGAGTCTACCTTGTTCGACCCATGTTTTGAATTTTGTTGGGGCTCTAAAAAATTACTGAGAATTCTGTCCACATATGTCTACCACCATGAATTTTCTTAATTTTTGATAAGGTCTCTAGGTATTTTTCAAAATTCGTACCAGTTCCTATGAGCAATTTTTCCACAGTGTCCCAGATCCGACCCAGGTCCACTCAAAAAATCCCATAAAATCCATTTCCTATCCAAATCAAAAACCAAAAATAGTCCCGGTTTTCTATCTCAGAGATCTTCAACTTTTCTGAAGAACTCATCTCCATATTCCAAGGTCCTCCCACCGGTCAATGGTGATTTTCAGAGAAGTCAGAACCTGCCCCTGCAGTTCTGGCCTGTTTACAGCAAGGGTGTAAATTCCATAAGTCAGATATACGTATCTGATTATTTTTTCTGAAGCCCCTACGTCGAAGTATTTGGAGTCCTCTTTCCAACGGCGCCGAGCTCGTTGCATTCCGACGACGGGGTTGATCACAGCAGCCGATCTCGCCGGACAGCGCGCGAGAAGACAGCAAGTGCAGACTTGTGGCCGGTTTCCCGCGAGCGTCGTCCGAGGGCCGCCCGGCGTCCGGCGGTCGTTCCAGCAACTCGCCATCCTAGGGGAGCGCTTCCCAAGTGTACCCACACCAGAGGAGGCATCAGGTCCCACACGACCCCTCCGGTCCACACGTGGGCCCCACTAGCATGAGTACGCGCGAAGCCGAAGCCGTGCCCGGAAACCGCCCGTCAACCCGGAATTGGTCCTCCCGGGCCCCCTTGTGTCGCCCGTTACCTCCCTGCGTGGAGTGGGCTTACTTGTATTGCTGTAATCTTAATGTATTAAGTTCCCGGGAGTACGAGTTTCGGCCGGGTGCCATCTTCGCCACGCCGAGCGCGTGGAGGTATCGTATTCGCTCCTTGCTTGGCATTCCGCTTATTTCTATATATGCTTGTTTATGCCGCTGCTAGAGAGCATGTGTAGGGTTACCTAGCTCGCTTTTAATTTATCATATCACTGCTGCGAGTGAGAGAGTGACCGTCCCGTGACCCGATCCGGGCACAATTGAGAGCCGACCACCCTAGCTCACTGCCGGTTGTTCAACCGTGCACATCCGACGCTTCCCTCGCTAAGGGACGACCGCTAGCTTATCGTGTCCGTGGTCCCGTCCCGCATGATATAGTCCTTCACTCATACAATTCTCTCGAGTATGCTTGTGGGTATGGTTAACTGTCAAACCCAAGAACACATACTCACTTGGATTAGATGCCATAAAAGCATTACCAGAAAACTCCTTTTCTGATATGTTGTCTTGCCCTGGCCAGGGACTCCTAGGCATCACTCCCTAGAGCATTCTCTCTCAATTACCGAGAGCGAATGATCCCGTATTGATCATACAATCACCTTCGAAGGTATTCCACTAGATCCGATCACATAACTGATTGAGACCTCATGTGTAGAGATCTATAAGCTAAGGTCAAAACCCAGAAGTCTACCGACAAGATGTCCTTGGTGTCTCAGGTCAAAGAACCAATCATGCCACTGTGACGATGAATCTAACTGGTTGACAGTTAGGTAATATTACCATCCAGTGATTCATTTCGGATCAATTCAGTGAACTCATTCATCAATGAGCACCTACAGGTTCACCTTAGTGTCTCCACACAAGTGTCTATGAGACCATCCACCCTCATCATATGAGCAGGTGCAACCTGTACTAGTTTCACTGGATATCTGATGTCCTTCTCAGATATCCCCAACTAGGAACAATTAAGAATATGCGTTTAAAGGATACTAATCTCATTGTTATGATCTCATCATAATTAATATCCATTGCGCATATTCATGGACTTCATTATGAAACGATAAATGAATCATACATAATGAATGTTAAAAGCCTTTATCATTATTAATGAACAAGATTGTATATGTTATGATTGGCTTGAGGACAAACATAACCAACAGGAGCATCAAGGTCCCACCTCAGACCCTCTCCATCATCGCCGAGTCGCCTACGGGCACTAGTGTGTGCTACGCGAATGTGTTCGCTAGAGTGAGTCCGCTGCTCAAGTTGCTTGCTTACAATTTCGGTCCATAGGTGGTGTCACATCACAAGGAGCACGTCTCGCACGGACTTCATGGCACACAAGGCCAACCAATTCAGACACATGATGCAAGACGGCTGTCACGCCCCGAGCGCGGAAGATACCCGGAGATGCGCGACGTGTCTATATCAATCATATCAATCAGAGTGGTCGTGTATTCGACGCAAAGACAGAGATGCGCAAAATAGCAAGATAACCCAATCATTTATTTCATAATGGATAGACTATTACAAATCCAATACTCTGTCTAATAAAAAGGAAAAGAATACATATTTGACTCAAGAAACTATAGGAAAGACTAGACGACACTTGAGCAGCTCTATCACTTTCACTCTTGAACATTCCCATCCGATTGACTTCCATCGTCGTCGGACTTACCTGAAAAGTACAAAGGGACAAACGGAATGAGCGAACGCTCAGTAGGAAATTATATCTCAAGTACTAGTAAGGGGTTTAAGTAATTACATCTTTCATGAATGCAATAAAGCTATGCATGCTCGCATAAAACGACAAGATAGAGAGAATGTAATATCAAGAAATAAGATGAACTTAATCATGAACTTCCAACAAGATGACAAGTGTATTCAAGGTATTCAAGCAAGCACGTTTAACAAGTCATGTCAAGAACTTTGGCTATCATGTATCAAGCAAGTAAATTACCCTTTTTCGGGCCACGCATTTCATGTAAAGTCAAGTACGATTCAAGTACAAGATGTGTGTGGAATGTCCAATCAAGCAAGTCAAGTACTCGGTATAATGCCAGATACCTTATCATTTTAACTCCCATGGGCACAAGTACTTTCGGGTGCTCCTCCCAGGACCAGATCGGGCCCTATATGCACAGGCATTTATCATGTATTTTTGACATCCACTCTTGTTTATATAGTCAATATAGAGTTTCAATATTCAAGCTTGTAGACATATATGACAACTTTGACAGAATAAAGTCCAAAAATATGACAAAGGACATAGATTGGCGATAATAACGGTAAAATCACGATATCAATAAAACTAGGTAGAATATGGTTCCCTTAACTTAGGTCCCATGACAAATCAATATGGACATTCTTTATATAGAATTGAGATCCACATAAATATTAGATCAAGCAAGATACCCTCATTCTTATCATAGAATTGAGGTTTACAAGAACGACATGATATGGCATGATATCATCATCCCATTAAGAATTTCTTATGATATACTCTTTGTATAATCATAAGGGCCGGTATACCATGTTTCTTTAGATTGACATGGCAAGGATCGTGTAATGGGTTTTTAGGGTACAACCAGCTCAGTCGGCCTTGAGGGAATCCAAGGCTACGAGGAGTCTTACGGAGGTCTCTATGACTAACTCGCTAGTCCAAAGGAACGGAATGTCCAATGGAGAGCTTGTATGTCAATGAGAGTTGAGTGTGATCGATGAAACAACGTGAAACGTGGGACTATACTCACGGAGTGGAGAATAGTGCCGATATATATATTATATAACATATGAAATCATCGGTTAACAAAAACAGGGAAAAATCAGTTTTACAGTAAAATAACGACTTAGGTCAAGTCGTTTCTCAAGTAATTAACGCCTAACAGAAGGGCGTTTACATATTTCTATTTTACAGAATTTTCAATAATTTTAGTAATTCATGAAAAACACGCCCTAGTCAGGGGCGTTAGTCAGGTAAGTAACGCCTAACATAAGGGCGTTCACATATGTTCCGTTTTGTAGAATTTCATTATTTCAATAATTTATATAAAACGCGCCCTGGACAGGGGCGTTTCTTCAGAGTTGACGACTATATAAGCAGGCGTCTCATTATTTAAATATTTGACAGAATATAAATAATTTTCAGGATTTATTTAAAACACGCCCTGGAAAGGGGCGTTACTGTTTAATTTTATTTTACAGGATATACATAGTTCAGGAATTTACAGAAAACGTGCCCTAGAAAGGGGCGTTTCTTTTCAATTTACGCCCTGTGATGGGGCGTTAACAGGTGTAAAACGACGTTGTCAAGGTCGTGAATTCAAGGAATTTACAATATTTCAACAAATAAATTTCCAAGACAGGAGACATGATCATGACAAGAAAATTAGCAGGAATTTACAGGTAGAGTCATGCAAGATATTAGAATCGATATTTCATATTTATTGAATTTTAAATAGGATCAATTATTGATTACATTCGATTGTTCATGAAATTAACGCCTGTATACAAGGCGTATACTTTTAATTAACGACCACTGTGATGGTCGTTTCTTTTAAAGTAGCGCCCTATTCAAGGGCGTTTCTTGAAAAATTTACAGAAAACGTATTAAAACTACATGCAAACTGTATAAATATATCATGCATGGTGCTTCTTATATTTATTTTTTGTTTGGGCTACGAGACTTGAGAAAATCCTACCTTAAAGGGTTGATTTGGAGATAACCGTGAAGGGTCTGTAAGAATTAAAGATGCAGCAGATGTTGGATGAAGATGATGAAGAACCTTGTTCTTCACGTTACAGAACCTGTAGAGGAAGAGAAAAAGAAAGAAGATGAAGATGTTAATAATCTTCACAGATGTAACCGAAGCTAGGACAAATAATGAAGAACATAACCTTGTTCTTTACTCAAGCACCAGATCCTTATCCTGCATTAAAGGAGAAGAATAATAATCAATATTCTTCATGCGGCTGTAAACAGAAGGGCAAAAGAAATAAGAAGAACGTATGTTCTTCACTTACCGTGTAGCAGTAGATCGATCAAATGGTTTAGGGTTGGATCGATCGGGTATATTTATAGGATTTTAGAGTCCTAACAAAGGTAGTGTTTGATTGAGGGTAATATATCCCTAATAGAGTCCTTACTCTAATAGACACTTACTAGATTAGGTTAATCTTTCCCTGGATAAGCTCTGGGTTCGAACGGGTCACGAACTGAATTAACGCCTTAGGTCAGGGCGTCGATTCTTTAATTAACGACCTAGTTCAGGTCGTTTCTTAAGAAACGCCATGTATAAGGGCGTTGCTTGTTTTTAAAACACGCCTAATATATGGGCGTTTCTTTCACTTACCTATTTGGTCGCGTGAGAGTTGACGACCACATTCGTGGGCGTCCATTCTTTAGTCACGCCGTATGTAGAGGCGTTTCTTTTTAAATTAACGCCTTACTCAGAGGCGTTATCTTTAATTTGTTTTATTTTGTCTGTATTACTTCTGTAATATGTATGTTTTTAATTTTATTTCAATATTCATTTATCAGGGTTGCTACACCCTCCCCCACTTTAAAAGAATTTGGTCCCCAAATTCAATATATATAATTATACACGTGGAGAGTGTATATACCTCTTAGAATAACTCGGGAAATCGTTTCTTCATAGATTCCTCGGTCTCCCATGTCGCTTCGCGTTCGGGATTCTTATTCCATTGCACCTTGAGCATGGGAATAACCTTATTCCTTAGAGCTCGTATTTCTCGATCTAAGATCTTCATAGGCTTCTGTTCATAGGTGAGATCTTTCTGGATCACCAGATCTCTATGTTCAATAATATGAGATGGATCGTGCACATACTTCTTCAACATGGATATGTGAAATACATTATGTACCTCGGACAATTAAGGAGGCAATGCGATGCGATAAGCAACCTCGCCAACTCTTTCAAGTACCTCAAATGGTCCGATGAATCTTGGCGTAAGCTTGCCCTTAACACCAAATCTTCGTATGCCACGTCCAGGCGATATCTTGAGAAATACATGATCTCCGATTTGGAATTCAAGATCTCTCCTTCTTGTATCAGCATAAGCTTTTTGTCTCGTCTGAGCAACTTGCAATCTTTCTCTGATTACTTGTATCTTCTCAGTTGTATCCCTTACCATGTCTGGACCTAGCAGTTGTTTTTCTCCAACTTCGTTCCAGCATATGGGTGATCTGCAACTCCTTCCGTATAAGGCTTCGAAAGGTGACATTTGGATACTAGCTTGGTAGCTATTATTATATGCAAATTCCACTAGTGGTAAATGATCGTGCCAGCATCCTCCAAAGTCAATGATGCATGCTCTAAGCATATCCTCCACAACCTGGTTAGTTCTCTCAGTCTGACCATCCGTTTGTGGGTGGAAAGCAGTACTAATGTTGAGCCTTGTTCCTAACGAATGTTGTAATCCCTTCCAAAAATGAGAAGTAAAACGGGGATCTCTGTCAGACACGATTGAGACAGGAATTCCATGTATCCTGACTATTTCCTTGATGTACAGTGCAGCTAGCACATCAATTGACCATCGGCTTTTTATTGGCAAGAAATGCGCCGATTTAGTTAATCGGTCAATGATAACCCAGATTCCATCATGTCCTCCTTTAGATTTAGACAAACCCATGATGAAGTCCATACCAATATCCTCCCACTTCCACTTAGGAATATCTAGAGGGTGTAGTTTTCCAGCAGGCTTTTGGTGTTCCGCCTTGACCTGTTGGCATGTGAGACAGCGTGATACATAGTCCGCTATTTCTCTTTTCATATTGGCCACCAAAAGTTCCTCTTTACATCTTGGTACATTTTAGTTGATCCAGGATGAATAGTGTACCTTGATCGGTGAGCTTCATCTAAGATCTTCTTCTTTAATTCCGGACAATCAGGTATACAAGTTCTACCTTTGAATAATAATCTTCCATCAGAAGTTAGTTGAAAATCAGATTGTCCTTCTAATCTGCCCTTGATTTCTACTAATATAGGATCATCACCCTGAAGTGCTTGTATCTCAGATAATAAATCTGACTGTATGCTTACATGAGATAATGTAACAAATTTGGATTCCGTGTCCAAGCTTATATTGAGCTCGGAGAATTGTTCAAGTAACCTCCATTCTTGTATCATACAATTGGCTATCATTGCTCTCGGCTTTCGACTAAGGGCATCAGCAACATAATTACCCTTTCCAGGATGGTATTGTATATTGAAGTCGAAGTCCTTGAGATATTCTAGCCAGCGTCTTTGTCTCATGTTTAGCTCCTTTTGTGAGAATAGATATTTGAGACTCTTGTGATCGGAGTAGACAGTGAACTGTACTCCATAGAGATAGTGTCTCCATATCTTTAGGGCAAATACTACCGCGGCCAGTTCTAAGTCATGGACGGGGTAATTCTCCTCATGCTTCTTCAGTTGACGTGAAGAGTATGCTATGACCTTTCCTTGTTGCATTAGGACACATCCGAGGCCAATGCCAGAAGCATCAGTGTAGACCTCGAATTTCTCTCCTTCTATTGGTAGAGCTAACACCGGAGCTGTAGTGAGATGATCCTTAAGAGTTTGGAAACTTCTTTCACATTCTTCACTCCATTCATATCGGATCTCCTTACGAGTTAACCTTGTAAGGGGCACGGCGATCTTAGAGAAATCTTTGATGAATCGCCGATAATAGCCTGCAAGACCTAAGAAACTTCTGATCTCGCTTGCATTAGTGGGTCTTTCCCAGTTTCTTACAGCTTCAACCTTTGACGGATCTACAGATAAACCGTCCTTGGATATGACATGTCCGAGAAAAGCCACTTCTTCAAGCCAGAACTCGCATTTGCTGAGTTTAGCATATAATTGATTTGTCCTCAAGACTTGCAATGCAATCCTCAAATGCTCTTCATGTTCTTCCTTAGTCTTAGAATATATCAATATATCATCAATAAAGACTACTATGAATTGATCCAAGTAAGGCCTGAATATGCTATTCATTAACTGCATAAAGGCAGCAGGGGCATTTGTTAGTCCAAAAGGCATAACAACAAATTCGTAATGGCCATACCTGCTTCTGAATGCGGTCTTGTGAATGTCATCATCCTTGATTCTTAACTGATGATATCCCGACCTGAGATCAATCTTGGAAAAATATTTGGATCCTGAAATCTGATCAAATAATTCATCGATTCTCGGCAGTGGATACTTGTTCTTGATAGTAAGATGATTCAACTGTCGATAGTCGATACACAATCTCATGGATCCATCCTTCTTCTTTACAAATAAGACTGGTGCTCCCCACGGGGAAGTACTTGGTCTAATAAACCCTTTTTGGATTAGTTCCATCAACTGCTCCTTCAACTCTTTGAGTTCAGCAGGGGACATTCTATATGGTGCCTTTGAAACAGGACCAGCACCAGGGACTAAGTCAATGGTGAAGGCCACTTCTCTTTGAGGGGGTAATCCCGGCAAATCTTCTGGAAATACGTCTGGGAATTCTCGCACTACCTGAACGTCTTCTATCTTGGTTTTCTTAGCTTCTTTAACAGTGACAAAAGCAAGGAAGGATACACATCCCTTCCTGACGAGCTTGCTTGCTCGAAGAGCCGAAATAAGAGGGGATTTGCTTCGACTCTTAGGACTAGTATAAGTCAGTTCTGGAAATTCTTTGAAAACGATCTTGCTATTACGGCAATCAACCGTTGCCTGGTACTTAGATAACCAATCTGCTCCTAGTATAACATCATATTCTTTTAGATCTAAACAGATAAGATCAATAGGAAAATTCTTTCCTCGAACCAATACCTCACAGTTTTGGTAATGATGCGTGATATCCGTCTCGTTTCCGAGAGGAGTAGACAACACTATTTTCATCCATTCCGGTTTTAGAGGTAACGGGTCAGCAAACTTCTTAGAAACAATAGAATGCGATGCACCCGTATCAAATAAGACATGTGCATATTTGGAACAAATTTTCAATGTACCTTCCACTAATCCGCCTTCTTCTTCAGGTTCGGTCTCCTGTATTGCATGAAGACGAGCATTCTTTGTCACCGGGCGTTTACCATCGCCGGCTTGGTCGTTCATTAATGGACACTCGGGAATCCGATGCTCACGGCTTCCACAACGGAGACAAGCTCCTAATTTCCTCCAGCATTCTTCCGTCTTGTGACCAGCCTTGTCACAATACTTGCAGACTATATTCGAAGGGGTAGTGGTGATAGAGAAAGGCTTGGTCTTCTTGAATTTCTGATCTTGAGAGGAAGAACCTCCATTATTGGGCCTCTTCTTAAAGTTGGGTTTGAAAGAACCCGAACCCGTGACTTGTTCCTTCTTGTCTTTTCCACGGATCCTATCAGATAGTTCCGTGGCATCTTCAAGTAATTGAGCTCGGCGCACTATTTCAGAATAAATTTGGATGTCCATAGGCGCCAATTGAGTAATATAGTGGGGCCTAAGCCCATTAAGAAATCTACGGGCTTTCATCTTCTCCGTGCTAATAAGATACTTAGCATATCTAGATAACTTGGAGAACTGAGCTTCATAATCTGCTAATGATAAGGATCGTTGCTTTAATGCAGCGAATTCGGCAGCCTTCTTTTCTTGGACTCGGTCCGAGAAATATTTAGCATTGAAGTATTCCACGAATTCTTCCCATGTTACTTGAGTAGGATCGATGGTTGCTTCAATAGACTCCCACCAGCATCTAGCATCTTTCTCTAACTGGAATGTAGCTAATAGCACTTTGTCCTGGTCCGTGCATTGCATGACACGGAATATGCGTTCGGTTTCCCGAACCCAATGCTCGGCATCGTCCGGATCGGTCGATCCCATAAACTTCGGGGGATTCATATTCTTAAAGGCTTGGTGTAAGCTTCCAGCTCGTGGAGCACCACCTTGTGCTACCTGTTGTAGCACTTGGGTCATCCCTTGAAGGGTACGCTGCATGTTGCGCCATTGAGCACGTTCGGCAGCCATTATCCTACATTTACAATAACTATATTAGTACGTGATTGTATTTAAAGACTCGTATACTATGTTAAATCTAACCCTTGGTTCTATCCAATCTCACTGGTTTAAAGGTTCAACTTATCCTTGGACTTGGGTTTTTCCTAGGAATTGAATACCTTAGGCTCTGATACCACAAAGACTGTCACGCCCCGAGCGCGGAAGATACCCGGAGATGCGCGACGTGTCTATATCAATCATATCAATCAGAGTGGTCGTGTATTCGACGCAAAGACAGAGATGCGCAAAATAGCAAGATAACCCAATCCTTTATTTCATAATGGATAGACTATTACAAATCCAATAATCTGTTTAATAAAAAGGAAAAGAATACATATTTGACTCAAGAAACTATAGGAAAGACTAGACGACACTTGAGCAGCTCTATCACTTTCACTCTTGAACATTCCCATCCGATTAACTTCCATCGTCGTCGGACTTACCTGAAAAGTACAAAGGGACAAACGGAATGAGCGAACGCTCAGTAGGAAATTATATCTCAAGTACTAGCAAGGGGTTTAAGTAATTACATCTTTCATGAATGCAATAAAGCTATGCATGCTCGCATAAAACGACAAGATAGAGAGAATGTAATATCAAGAAATAAGATGAACTTAATCATGAACTTCCAACAAGATGACAAGTGTATTCAAGGTATTCAAGCAAGCACGTTTAACAAGTCATGTCAAGAACTTTGGCTATCATGTATCAAGCAAGTAAATTACCCTTTTTCGGGCCACGCATTTCATGTAAAGTCAAGTACGATTCAAGTACAAGATGTGTGTGGAATGTCCAATCAAGCAAGTCAAGTACTCGGTATAATGCCAGATACCTTATCATTTTAACTCCCATGGGCACAAGTACTTTCGGGTGCTCCTCCCAGGACCAGATCGGGCCCTATATGCACAGGCATTTATCATGTATTTTTGACATCCACTCTTGTTTATATAGCCAATATAGAGTTTCAATTTTCAAGCTTGTAGACATATATGACAACTTTGACAGAATAGAGTCCAAAAATATGACAAAGGACATAGATTGGCGATAATAACGGTAAAATCACGATATCAATAAAACTAGGTAGAATATGGTTCCCTTAACTTAGGTCCCATGACAAATCAATATGGACATTCTTTATATAGAATTGAGATCCACATAAACATTAGATCAAGCAAGATACCCTCATTCTTATCATAGAATTGAGGTTTACAAGAACGACATGATATGGCATGATATCATCATCCCATTAAGAATTTCTTATGATATACTCTTTGTATAATCATAAGGGCCGGTATACCATGTTTCTTTAGATTGACATGGCAAGGATCGTGTAATGGGTTTTTAGGGTACAACCAGCTCAGTCGGCCTTGAGGGAATCCAAGGCTACGAGGAGTCTTACGGAGGTCTCTATGACTAACTCGCTAGTCCAAAGGAACGGAATGTCCAATGGAGAGCTTGTATGTCAATGAGAGTTGAGTGTGATCGATGAAACAACGTGAAACGTGGGACTATACTCACGGAGTGGAGAATAGTGCCGATATATATATTATATAACATATGAAATCATCGGTTAACAAAAACAGGGAAAAATCAGTTTTACAGTAAAATAACGACTTAGGTCAAGTCGTTTCTCAAGTAATTAACGCCTAACAGAAGGGCGTTTACATATTTCTATTTTATAGAATTTTTAATAATTTTATTAATTCATGAAAAACACGCCCTAGTCAGGGGCGTTAGTCAGGTAAGTAACGCCTAACATAAGGGCGTTCACATATGTTCCGTTTTGCAGAATTTCATTATTTCAATAATTTATATAAAACGCGCCCTGGACAGGGGCGTTTCTTCAGAGTTGACGACTATATAAGCAGGCGTCTCATTATTTAAATATTTGACAGAATATAAATAATTTTCAGGATTTATTTAAAACACGCCCTGGAAAGGGGCGTTACTGTTTAATTTTATTTTACAGGATATACATAGTTCAGGAATTTACAGAAAACGCGCCCTAGAAAGGGGCGTTTCTTTTCAATTTACGCCCTGTGATGGGGCGTTAACAGGTGTAAAACGACGTTGTCAAGGTCGTGAATTCAAGGAATTTACAATATTTCAACAAATAAATTTCCAAGACAGGAGACATGATCATGACAAGAAAATTAGCAGGAATTTACAGGTAGAGTCATGCAAGATATTAGAATCGATATTTCATATTTATTGAATTTTAAATAGGATCAATTATTGATTACATTCGATTGTTCATGAAATTAACGCCTGTATACAAGGCGTATACTTTTAATTAACGACCACTGTGATGGTCGTTTCTTTTAAAGTAGCGCCCTATTCAAGGGCGTTTCTTGAAAAATTTACAGAAAACGTATTAAAACTACATGCAAACTGTATAAATATATCATGCATGGTGCTTCTTATATTTATTTTTTGTTTGGGCTACGAGACTTGGGAAAATCCTACCTTAAAGGGTTGATTTGGAGATAACCGTGAAGGGTCTGTAAGAATTAAAGATGCAGCAGATGTTGGATGAAGATGATGAAGAACCTTGTTCTTCACGTTACAGAACCTGTAGAGGAAGAGAAAAAGAAAGAAGATGAAGATGTTAATAATCTTCACAGATGTAACCGAAGCTAGGACAAATAATGAAGAACATAACCTTGTTCTTTACTCAAGCACCAGATCCTTATCCTGCATTAAAGGAGAAGAATAATAATCAATATTCTTCATGCGGCTGTAAACAGAAGGGCAAAAGAAATAAGAAGAACGTATGTTCTTCACTTACCGTGTAGCAGTAGATCGATCAAATGGTTTAGGGTTGGATCGATCGGGTATATTTATAGGATTTTAGAGTCCTAACAAAGGTAGTGTTTGATTGAGGGTAATATATCCCTAATAGAGTCCTTACTCTAATAGACACTTACTAGATTAGGTTAATCTTTCCCTGGATAAGCTCTGGGTTCGAACGGGTCACGAACTGAATTAACGCCTTAGGTCAGGGCGTCGATTCTTTAATTAACGACCTAGTTCAGGTCGTTTCTTAAGAAACGCCATGTATAAGGGCGTTGCTTGTTTTTAAAACACGCCTAATATATGGGCGTTTCTTTCACTTACCTATTTGGTCGCGTGAGAGTTGACGACCACATTCGTGGGCGTCCTTTCTTTAGTCACGCCGTATGTAGAGGTGTTTCTTTTTAAATTAACGCCTTACTCAGAGGCGTTATCTTTAATTTGTTTTATTTTGTCTGTATTACTTCTGTAATATGTATGTTTTTAATTTTATTTCAATATTCATTTATCAGCGTTGCTACACCCTCCCCCACTTAAAAAGAATTTGGTCCCCAAATTCAATATATATAATTATACACGTGGAGAGTGTATATACCTCTTAGAATAACTCGGGAAATCGTTTCTTCATAGATTCCTCGGTCTCCCATGTCGCTTCGCGTTCGGGATTCTTATTCCATTGCACCTTGAGCATGGGAATAACCTTATTCCTTAGAGCTCGTATTTCTCGATCTAAGATCTTCATAGGCTTCTGTTCATAGGTGAGATCTTTCTGGATCACCAGATCTCTATGTTCAATAATATGAGATGGATCGTGCACATACTTCTTCAACATGGATATGTGAAATACATTATGTACCTCGGACAATTAAGGAGGCAATGCGATGCGATAAGCAACCTCGCCAACTCTTTCAAGTACCTCAAATGGTCCGATGAATCTTGGCGTAAGCTTGCCCTTAACACCAAATCTTCGTATGCCACGTCCAGGCGATATCTTGAGAAATACATGATCTCCGATTTGGAATTCAAGATCTCTCCTTCTTGTATCAGCATAAGCTTTTTGTCTCGTCTGAGCAACTTGCAATCTTTCTCTGATTACTTGTATCTTCTCAGTTGTATCCCTTACCATGTCTGGACCTAGCAGTTGTTTTTCTCCAACTTCGTTCCAGCATATGGGTGATCTGCAACTCCTTCCGTATAAGGCTTCGAAAGGTGACATTTGGATACTAGCTTGGTAGCTATTATTATATGCAAATTCCACTAGTGGTAAATGATCGTGCCAGCATCCTCCAAAGTCAATGATGCATGCTCTAAGCATATCCTCCACAACCTGGTTAGTTCTCTCAGTCTGACCATCCGTTTGTGGGTGGAAAGCAGTACTAATGTTGAGCCTTGTTCCTAACGAATGTTGTAATCCCTTCCAAAAATGAGAAGTAAAACGGGGATCTCTGTCAGACACGATTGAGACAGGAATTCCATGTATCCTGACTATTTCCTTGATGTACAGTGCAGCTAGCACATCAATTGACCATCGGCTTTTTATTGGCAAGAAATGCGCCGATTTAGTTAATCGGTCAATGATAACCCAGATTCCATCATGTCCTCCTTTAGATTTAGACAAACCCATGATGAAGTCCATACCAATATCCTCCCACTTCCACTTAGGAATATCTAGAGGGTGTAGTTTTCCAGCAGGCTTTTGGTGTTCCGCCTTGACCTGTTGGCATGTGAGACAGCGTGATACATAGTCCGCTATTTCTCTTTTCATATTGGCCACCAAAAGTTCCTCTTTACATCTTGGTACATTTTAGTTGATCCAGGATGAATAGTGTACATTGATCGGTGAGCTTCATCTAAGATCTTCTTCTTTAATTCCGGACAATCAGGTATACAAGTTCTACCTTTGAATAATAATCTTCCATCAGAAGTTAGTTGAAAATCAGATTGTCCTTCTAATCTGCCCTTGATTTCTACTAATATAGGATCATCACCCTGAAGTGCTTGTATCTCAGATAATAAATCTGACTGTATGCTTACATGAGATAATGTAACAAATTTGGATTCCGTGTCCAAGCTTATATTGAGCTCGGAGAATTGTTCAAGTAACCTCCATTCTTGTATCATACAATTGGCTATCATTGCTCTCGGCTTTCGACTAAGGGCATCAGCAACATAATTACCCTTTCCGGGATGGTATTGTATATTGAAGTCGAAGTCCTTGAGATATTCTAGCCAGCGTCTTTGTCTCATGTTTAGCTCCTTTTGTGAGAATAGATATTTGAGACTATTGTGATCGGAGTAGACAGTGAACTGTACTCCATAGAGATAGTGTCTCCATATCTTTAGGGCAAATACTACCGCGGCCAGTTCTAAGTCATGGACGGGGTAATTCTCCTCATGCTTCTTCAGTTGACGTGAAGAGTATGCTATGACCTTTCCTTGTTGCATTAGGACACATCCGAGGCCAATGCCAGAAGCATCAGTGTAGACCTCGAATTTCTCTCCTTCTATTGGTAGAGCTAACACCGGAGCTGTAGTGAGATGATCCTTAAGAGTTTGGAAACTTCTTTCACATTCTTCACTCCATTCATATCGGATCTCCTTACGAGTTAACCTTGTAAGGGGCACGACGATCTTAGAGAAATCTTTGATGAATCGCCGATAATAGCCTGCAAGACCTAAGAAACTTCTGATCTCGCTTGCATTAGTGGGTCTTTCCCAGTTTCTTACAGCTTCAACCTTTGACGGATCTACAGATAAACCGTCCATGAACTGAATTAACGCCTTAGGTCAGGGCGTCGATTCTTTAATTAACGACCTAGTTCAGGTCGTTTCTTAAGAAACGCCATGTATAAGGGCGTTCCTTGTTTTTAAAACACGCCTAATATATGGGCGTTTCTTTCACTTACCTATTTGGTCGCGTGAGAGTTGACGACCACATTCGTGGGCGTCCTTTCTTTAGTCACGCCGTATGTAGAGGCGTTTCTTTTTAAATTAACGCCTTACTCAGAGGCGTTATCTTTAATTTGTTTTATTTTGTCTGTATTACTTCTGTAATATGTATGTTTTTAATTTTATTTCAATATTCATTTATCAGGGTTGCTACAACGGCAATCCTAGCCAAACACAGTACTCTCCAGCCAAAGGAGAAACCAAACGCACTTCCGACCAGCGGAAAACGCCGTGCTCGACCTGACCTCAAATCTCTCGCACGCTGGAAACAGCACCAACCAGCACCAAGGAAAACCATTGCTTCCATCGGGTTAGCACCTCCGACACACTCAGCAAGTGTCACGTCGGACCACAATCACAACCTCTCTCGATGCAACACCGCGACAACTCCTCGAACTGCAACGCGCCACTCCAAGAGCCGCAACACGAGCCATAATCGATAATCGTCAATGCTCATCCTCGAGTCCCGAACTCGCCACGGAACTTCCACTACTCAAACCAGATCCAAGGCGAACACAACCCATTTGCACGCAAGAGCCCAGGAGCAAGAACTTACTGGGACACCACAGCCCAATCCTGCCTCAAAATCCGCAAAATAATCGAGACCACCACGTCATTTCTGACGCCCCAGAGCAGGACAAGGACATCGGGCTCGACAAAACAGCAGCTCACCGAGAAGATCCTCCGCTCACTCGAGCGCACCACTCGGTCAGAGCGCCTGCTCCGACACCTTAAACCACGACCTAAACACCTCAGGGCCTAGACAAACCTCAAGCTGGAGTGGCCAAAATCGACAGCAACTCCCTCAGAGCACGCTCACGGCCACTTAACCATGAACAATCCTCTCCCGCCACCTGACTACGCTGCTGATTCCTGTTGGGTTAGATGGACGCAGTCTATCTCTACAGAGTGTGGATCTAGAGGGGGGTGAATAGATCAACTTGCCTAATTTAAAAACTACTGTAAGTTCTAAAGCGGAATTTAGGCAAACATCAGTTAATCTAAACAAAGGATACTAAACAAGAAATTCCCGTCGCACACAGATCACACACAAAACACAAACACACTGCACACACAATTTTTAGGTGGTTCAGTCAACGACCTACGTCCACTCCACACTCAACCGAGTATGGCTTCCTGCTGCGCAGCACAGCTTGCGTCTGCTGGGCAATACAGCTTAGCCTACAACCGCTGGGCCTTACAGCTTGCCGATCAGAGGATCTGATCCTCTGCAACCGCTGGGAAAATACAACTTAACCCGTCCAGTGGAGTCCTCCACTGCAAACCGCTGACACACAGCTTGATGAAGCAATGATCGGAAATGAAAGACAGAATAAAAACGAAAAATCAAAACCCAAATGCAATACTTAAAGAGCAAAGCTCAGCTCTGGTTTTGAACCACGAGACTGAGATACACACTCTCTCACTCTCACTCTCACTCTCGATCAGCTCTCTCTTAACTCAATCTCTCACGATCTCTTCCTCTCTCTTTTTCTCCTTCTTCTCTATTTCTTCTTCTTCTTCTATGTATCTTCTTCTTCTCTCTTTTTATTTTTCTTCTGCTGGATCGTGGAAGCTCTCTCTTCTTTTTCCATTTTTTTCTTCTCTCAGCTTCTGCTCTCTGCTTCGATCACGATCAACCTCCATCTGAAGACGAAGGCTTCATTATATACCAGCAGCAGCAGCAGGCAGGGCGTGTGCCCTCCACGTTTCCCGCCCAGCAATTTGGACCACGTGGCATCATCCAATGGAGTGTCAGTGCACGTGTCCTCATCTGGGTACATTGTCCATCTAGGATCACGAGCCCCTCATTAGCTTCCTCAGTCCGATGTATAGAGTTCTCAGATCACGTGTTCCATGAAAGCAATCTGGCTTGCTGCGTCGACGCTGTCAATCAATGACGTTAACGCAGTGAAGCATTCCAGTACGCCATTTGCTTCATCTCTTTAGCTGCTGCGTCGACGCTGCACAATTGTGGCGTTGACGCAATGGAATAGCTTGTAAGAGTCTCTGCTTCTTTAACTGCTGCATCGACGCTGCTTGCTTGTGGCGTTGACGCAATAGAAGACATCGAATGCTTCGTCTACTGATGCGTGGACGCTTTAAGCTCCAGGCGTCGACCCTGTCCCTTCAGCAACAAGAAAGAAGTCTTAAGATATAAGTATGTACATTGCTGTGTATATGCTTCGTTGTATAGACTTGTGAAGGCGAATGCAACGTACAGACTTGCAGTGACAGTCTGATGTACAGACTTCATGAAACT
The DNA here is from genome assembly GCA_022559845.1 of Amorphophallus konjac. Lineage (NCBI taxonomy): Eukaryota > Viridiplantae > Streptophyta > Magnoliopsida > Alismatales > Araceae > Amorphophallus > Amorphophallus konjac. Next base: position 175,689,423 of record CM040125.1, read on the forward strand.
CTAGATATTGAATGCTGTACAGACTTGGCCTAATGCCTGAGTCACTAACGAAGACGCTGGACTCTGTACAGACTTTGAGCGATGTGTGGACTTGAAGCTCCTGAAGTAGTGAACAGACTTCAAAGATCACTGTTGATGTGCAGACTTTGGGGACATGAAGCGCTGTACAGACTTCAAGGAAGTTGGCGAGTCAATGTACAGACTTGATGAAGCGAAGCCAATGTACAGAGTTGAGTGTAGCTAAAGCCTTGATCGTAGGACTAGGCTGGACTGTATAGACTTCAGGCTTCAGAATCGAATGTTCAGACTTCGCCTAAGACACGTAGGAAAAAGACCCCAGTGTATAGACTTTGCCTTGAGTGAAAGGTAAGTGATGAATGTATAGACTTGAATGTGTGAAGGCTACAGTGAATGAGTGTATACATTTCACCAGATCAAGGGCAATTCGGATGTACAGACTCTGAGGTTCAAAGCCAACGGTGCGTTGACGCTGTAACATGATGCGTTGACGCTGTGCACACTTAACCAATTTAATTGAGATGCAGTGTGTGGACTTATGACAGTAAGAATTGCAGACAGCAGTGTATTAAAAGCAAATAACACATAGTCAATCTGATGGAGCAATTTCATGAAATCAAAATCAGTTGCCAATCAATCAAAACAATGGTGTTGCCAAAGAATAGAGCAAGTGTCAACATCATCAACATAGAGGGGTCACAACAATCTCCCCCTTTTTGATGATGGCAACCCCATATGAAGTAGAGTAGCAACAACCTGTCATAGATATATATGTTTGATGAAAGACATGATGTGTTATGCAGATTGACATGCAGATGCTATGAATACATGCAACTCACTGCCTCAAACTCTCCCTGGGAATTAATTCAGAAATGACTTCAGAATTCAGACAGATATGTATTCTCCCACTATACATCCCCTAGTCAATATTCTCCCCCTTTGCCATCAACAAAGAGGAGGGAAAAAATAATTTCTATGGAGGAAACACGAGAAGAACTGACTGGCATTCTGAATAGGTAGTTCATGAATAAGCATTCTAAAGCATAGAGTCTTCAGTCAAATGAATTTAGAAACTGCTGCAAGAAAGAGTTCAGGTTTAAGAATGATAAACCTGGAGTTCATGCACTACAAGCAATAGATAAGTGCACTGTGCATGATAAAATAGTAAACCAGAATCATATTTGCATAAAAGATTCAGTTTCATAATATCTTACTTTCATAGTCTCAAAGAAATATTGAGAGAAGTCAAGTCATGTATTGAAACTAAACAAATTGACACTCATGAACTTTTCTTTTGAAGGAGCAGCATTATCAGTATTGAGTCATTTTGAGCATTCAGGTACCATAAGTATTCCTTCGTAAGGGTATACGTTTATAAGACGCCAATACCCCTGGATATTCAACAAGATGGACCATTCTGCCTATGATCAGATTCAACAGAACTGAGTTATACCTTTTTGTATGAGGGTACACGTTTATCAGACGCCAGTTACCCCCAGGTACTCAGTAACACCAGCCTGCTGTTTTGAACATTTTAAACAGAGATAGCTGATACACTTCATGACATGAGTGATGTCCACTTCTTTGATGGATCACTCAGTTTCTCAGTGATTTACCAGTCATTGCTCTGCCAATATATACATTTTCAATATTTTTCAATGTTTTTTTCAATATCTTTCTTAGCTGTCCTTTTTATGTTTCAGAATGACTTGTTTAAGAACAATACATATGCTTATCCTCTCTAATCATGATTTCAGATGAGTTTTCAGATTTCAGATATGATTAGCTTTGTCTGACATGAAATAAGAAAGAGGTTGAGAGTTTTATCAATTATCAAGTTTCTTATATACTGATTGCAATCTTTAAACTCCAACCATTATAAGATTTAAACCATTACATCAGTCTTTGAACAATCCAAATTCTCATAAATGAAGAAGTCCATTTTCTAATGCTTAGAAATCAGAATTGACCAACAGATTGTCATAATGTCAGAAGCAAGTATTCAGAGATAAAGGTTGAATGACTTCAAGAAGGTTGAAACCACTCTAAATTTCTAGCAATACTCCCCCTGTCTATATGCATGCAACATGGCAAGAATTAATTAAGAGAGAGAGCTTATGCATAGGTTATGAATGAATGATATGCAAAGACTTGCAAAGACTCGACAAGCTCCCCCTGAATATATGCAATGCAGGACAGTTCTACATCCACATTCACATCCACATGATTTATCCAAGCAATCAAAAACAAGTACACATCAGAGATTTTATTCGCATCGTTTAAGCAATCATTCATCATGCTGAAATTTACATAAACCAAGTTCTCTTCTAAGAAACTTAAAATTTTCATTCCCAAGAGGCTTAGTAAAAATATCAGCAATTTATTTTTCAGTTTCTATGAAATTCATTTCAATCTCCTTTTTATTTACAGCATCTCTAAGAAAATGATATTTTATCTCTATATGCTTAGTCCTAGAATGGTGAACAGGATTTTTAGCAAGACATATAGCACTAGTATTATCTCATAAAAGTGGAATGCATCCCAGATTTATCTGATAATCAGCCATTTGGTGCTTAATCCAAAGTACTTGGGCTGCACAATTACATGCTGCAACATACTCAGCTTCAGCTGTGGATAATGCTACCGTGTGTTGCTTCTTAGATGCCCAAGACACTAGACAGCTACCAAGGAATTGACAGTAGCCACTAGTGCTTTTTCTCTCTACTCGACACCCAACATAGTCTGCATCAGTGTAGGCTAGAAGCTCTAACTCACATTTAGCAGGATACCAGAGACCTAGTTCTTGGGTGCCTAGTAAATACCTAAAAATCCTTTTCACAGCTTTAAAGTGATTTTCTTTAGGACTTGCCTGAAATCTAGAGCATAAACACACAGCAAATTGTATATCAGGCCTAGATGCTGTAAGATAGAGAAGAGATCCTATCATACCTCTGTATAGCCTTTGGTCCACAGGTTTACCTTTAGAGTCTTCATCCAAACTGGTTAAGGTACCCATTGGAGTAGCCATTTCCTTGAGGTTGTCCATTTTGTACTTTTTCAATAAGTTCTTTACATACTTTGACTGAGAGATGAAGGTGCCATCTTCTGTTTGTGTAACCTGCAGTCCAAGAAATAGTCTGAGCTCACCCATTGAGCTCATTTCAAATTCATCAGTCATTATTTGAGAGAATTCCTCACACAATTTGGGGTTAGTTGACCCAAACACAATGTCATCCACATAAATCTGAATGATAAGAATATCTGGATGGCTTACCTTGGTAAACAATGTTTGATCAACTATACCTCTTGTGAAGTTCTTGTCGGTGAGAAATTTGCTCAACCTGTCATACCAAGCTCTAGGAGCTTGCTTTAAACCATAGAGAGTTTTATTGAGCTTGTAAACATGATTAGGGAAGTCTAAACATTCAAACCCAGGAGGCTGTCTCACATATACATCCTCATTAATTTCCCCATTTAGAAAAGCAGACTTTACATCCATCTACTGAAGATTTATACCTAGGGAACATGCATAAGCCAATAAAATTCTTATAGCTTCTAACCTAGCTACAGGGGCAAAAGACTCTTCAAAGTCTATTCCAAATTCATGATTGTACCCCTGAGCTACAAGTCTGGCTTTATTTTTAGTGACATTCTCTCCTTCATCAGTTTTGTTCCTAAATACCCATTTAGTCCCTATGACTATTTCATGATCAGGAGGTGGAACCAAAACCCACACCTTATTCCTGTCAAATTGATTGAGCTCCTCATGCATGGCATTAATCCAATGCACATCTTGGAGAGCATGGTCAATGGACTTGGGTTCTGTGTTTGATACAAAAGCATAAGCATTCAGTTCATGTTGAATTCTTAAGTGGCCTCTAGTCCTAGGAGGGTCATGCAGATTTCCAATAACATTATCTACAGGATGATTCTTGAGATATCTAATATTTACAATTGGAGTATCGTGAACTTGATTTACCTCCCCCTGAACTGTAGGCTCCTCTTCATTAAGCTCTTTATGTTCTTCTTCATCCTCGGATTTGTCTGCAGGATCTCCTTCCTTCAGAATTTCACCATTGGTTTCATTCCTGCATTGACCAACATTAGAATTTGCCAAGGATTCATCAAAGACTAAGTGTGGAGATTCTTCAACAGTTTTAGAGTTCAGATTGTACACTCTGTATGCTCGGGTGTTTTCAGAATAGCCAAGAAAGATTCCTGGTTCTCCTTTAGGTTCAAATTTATCAAGGTCCTTTTTATCATTTATGTGAATGAAACATTTACAACCAAAAACCTTGAAGTGAGCAATAGAAGGTTTCTTTCCCTTTAATATCTCATATGGTGTTTGCTGGGTAGAAGGTCTTACCATGGCTCTGTTAATTACATAACAGGCAGTGTTCACTGCTTCAGCCCAAAATTTCCTTGGTAAACCACCTTCGACAAGGAGTGTACGACCCATTTCCACTAGGGTTCTGTTCCTTCTCTCCACAACACCATTCTGCTCAGGTGTCCTTGGTGATGAAAACCTGTGGTTGATTCCATTTGTCTTGCAGAATTCATCAAATTGTGAGTTTTCAAACTCACCTCCATGATCAGACAAAATGTTTTCAATTTTCTGATTTGTTTTAACATAGAACTCCTGAAATTCTGAGAAAGCATCACTCTTATTAGATAAGAAGTAAACCCAAGTATACCTAGAAAAGTCATCTACCAAGACAAACCCATACCTCCTCCCTGATAGGCTGACAGATATAGTTGGCCCAAAAAGGTCCATATGTATCAGCTCATAGGGTTTGGAAGACAGATTTTCAGTTCTAGACTTGAATGATTTTCTAGTTATCTTTGATTGAGTGCATGCATCACAGATTTTGTTTTCTTTCTTGAATGAGACTTCAGGAAGTCCTCTAACCATGCCATGCTTATTTAATTTGTGCAAAACAGTGTAGGTAGCATGACCTAACCTACGATGCCATAAAAAAGCCATGTCTTCTCTACTGGCAGTAAGGCAAAGGTTAGAGTGTTGAATTTCATCTAAATTTATCATGTAAGTATTGTTTATTCTTTTTCCAGAAAATTTGACAATATCAGAGTCAGGTTCAAAAACCTTGCAGCATTGAGAATTGAATAAAACATTGTACCCTTTATCACATAATCGGCTAATGCTAAGTAGATTATAGGCTAACCCTTCAACCAGCATGACATCATCAATGCAGCAGGTGGAACACTTACCTACCTTACTTGATCCGATAATCCTACCCTTTGTGTTGCTTCCAAAGGTGATAAGACCTTCTACTTTCTCAGTCAGTATGCAAAATTTGGCCTTATCTCCTGTCATATGCCTGGAGCAACCGCTATCCATGTACCACAAGTTATTCTTGGCTGCCAGGCATACCTGCATACACAATTAGGTAGAGAAGTTTGGAACCCAAGACTGATTGGGCTCCAATGTAAATGAACTAGAAGCAAAACAGGAAAGCAAATGTTTCGGAATCCACATTTGTTTAAATGTGTTTAGTTCAGTGGATCCTACAGATTTTCTTCTGTTGTTGTTCCTTTTCTTCTTGGCAGCAGCATGTTTATTGACCGTACTGTTATTTCTATGCCAGTGCCTTGGCCAGGGTGTGTTCACAAGATTTTGGCCATAGTAGTTCCTGGGCTGGCTATGGAAATGTTGGTTTCCAGATGTCCAGTAACCATACCCATTTACCCAATTTCCACTGTAAGGTCTTTGGTATTGAGCACCCTGGTGTGCAAGACCTGTAAACTTACCCTGAGTTCTAGACCAATCTGACATATTGAAGTAGGTTGGTTGTGAGTGGGTCTGAGCTCTGGGTTGATAAAAATAATTGGGTTGTCTCCTAGCTGCACTTTGTCTCCCCTGTAATTTGGAACCTGCTGACCTATACACAGGTTTGTATTTGGCCTTCTTCAGAGGTGGAGATGTAGGTGGAGACTTGGTTACCTTGACCTGGGGTTTACTGGACTGTGTAGGTTGACCCCTAACCTGAGTCTGAGCACTAGGATTCTGCTTAGATGTGCTAGCTCTACTAGGCTCACTGAGTTTTTGTTTACCCTTCTCCTCAGCACTGGTCTTTTTCAGATTAGCAGTTTTGTTCATTAAATTTGTTGAGTTCATGCTAATTAGAGGTCCCTTTTCCTTTTGAGCAACAAATGAAATTGTTTTCATTCCGAATGTTTTTGTTGTACTAGAATTAAATCCTAGGCCCTCCTTTCTGAAGTTAACCTTTGACCCTAACAAGGCATTTAAGTTATCTGTTCCTTGGGTCATTTTCTCAATGGTTTTCATTTTATCCTCATTGTCTTTCTGAAGTTCATCAATAGCCTTTTTCAGCTCATTGTTGACATTGAGGACAACTTCATATTTTTCAGAGATAATTTTGACTTCACTTTCACATTTCTGAATCTTCAGCTTCCATTGATCAATTTCATTTTCAAGCCTTAGATTCTCTTCCTTAGAAGCTTTTAACTCATTTTTGATTTTATCTTCTTCAGAACATGCGAGTTTCAATTCATCAATCTCAGATTCCAAACATACAATTTTATCAGTTAGTGTTTTATCATTTTGCATGGAGTTGATTTTTCTTATAAGATGCCTATTCTCTTTTCTAATATCATCAGCTCTATCAGCTATGTCATGATAAGCATCTACCCAATCAGCAATTGTGAAGCTTTCAAATCTAGTGATTACCTCATCTGTGTCCTCCTCTCTATCTTCGGAGCTTGTTGCCATAAGGCAAATGGGCTGTTCAGATTCGGCTTCACTATCTGAGCTGTTGCTGAAAGAGCCTTCATCTTCATCACTCCACGTGGTGATCATAGCTCTTCCTTTCTTGATTTTCTTCTTTGACCTGTCCTTATGTTTCTGATTCTCTGGACAGTCAATTTTCAGATGCCCTGGTTTCCTGCATTGATAACAAACATTAACTTCATTTTTCTTTGCAGGTTTAGATTTATACCTTTTATCCTTTCGATCACCACTATATTTCTTCTGACCGAACCGTCCTGCTCCCTGTCTGAGAAATCGTCTGAACTCTCTAGTCATCATGGCTATCTCAGATCGAGTCACATCTTCCTCTTCATTTAGGTTCTCCTCTGATGATGAAGAGCTGCTGGAGCTGGATTTTGTTGATTTGCTGGAACTAGCCTTCAACGCTATCGGCTTCCTCTTCCTCTCGGCTTCATCTGTCCTTGGCATGTTTATCTCATATGCCATTAGTGAGCCAATCAGCTCATCAGATTTAGTATTACGCAGGTCCCTTGACTCCTCCATCACAGTTGCTTTAGTGTGCCAATTGGGAGTAAGGAAGCGCAGGATTTTCCTCACTACATCATACTCTGCCTGAGGTTTCCCAAAACCTCTGAGGCCATTGGTTATGACAGTCAGCCGAGCGTACATTTCGCTGATGGACTCGTTCTGCTTCATCTTGAAGGCTTCATACTCAGATACAAGAAGATTGGCCTTCTACTCTCTTACTTGAGATGTACCTTCATGAATTACTTCCAGCGCATCCCACATCTCCTTAGCTGATTTGCAAGCAGACACACGGGAGAATTCTGTAGGATGCAGAGCGCACTGGATAGCATTAATAGCACTTCAATTCAGCGTGGACCTTCTGATCTCCTCCTTGGTCCATACATCTTCATTCGGGGACAGCTCATAAGGTCCCTTGCTGACAATCTTCCAAATCTCATAATCCTTAGCCCTGAGGAACACTTGCATACGGTTCTTCCAGTATGCGTAGTTTGATCCATCAAAGAATGGGGGCTTCGTTGTTGAGTGACCTTCAGCAGTCATCCCACGAGCATCCATCTCTGCCTATTCTCTTCGGGCGATGAGTCCCTGTAGAAGAGTTAGGCTCTGATACCAAGTGTTGGGTTAGATGGACGCAGTCTATCTCCACAGAGTGTGGATCTAGAGGGGGGTGAATAGATCAACTTGCCTAATTTAAAAACTACTGTAAGTTCTAAAGCGAAATTTAGGCAAACATCAGTTAATCTAAACAAAGGATACTAAACAAGAAATTCCCGTCGCACACAGATCACACACAAAACACAAACACACTGCACACACAATTTTTAGGTGGTTCGGTCAACGACCTACGTCCACCCCACACTCAACCGAGTATGGCTTCCTGCTGCGCAGCACAGCTTGCGTCTGCTGGGCAATACAGCTTAGCCTACAACCGCTGGGCCTTACAGCTTACCGATCAGAGGATCTGATCCTCTGCAACCGCTGGGGAAATACAGCTTAACCCGTCCAGTGGAGTCCTCCACTGCAAACCACTGACACACAGCTTGATGAAGCAATGATCGGAAATGAAAGACAGAATCAAAACGAAAAATCAAAACCCAAATGCAATATAGCTCTTAAAGAGCAAAGCTCAGCTCTGGTTTTGAACCACGAGACTGAGATACACACTCTCTCACTCTCACTCTCGATCAGCTCTCTCTTAACTCAATCTCTCACGATCTCTTCCTCTCTCTTTTTCTCCTTCTTCTCTATTTCTTCTTCTTCTTCTATGTATCTTCTTCTTCTCTCTTTTTATTTTTCTTCTGCTGGATCGTGGAAGCTCTCTCTTCTTTTTCCATTTTTTTCTTCTCTCAGCTTCTGCTCTCTGCTTCGATCACGATCAACCTCCATCTGAAGACGAAGGCTTCATTATATACCAGCAGCAGCAGCAGGCAGGGCGTGTGCCCTCCACGTTTCCCACCCAGCAATTTGGACCACGTGGCAGCATCCATTGGAGTGTCAGTGCACGTGTCCTCATCTGGGTACATTGTCCTTCTAGGATCACGAGCCCTTCATTAGCTTCCTCAGTCTGATGTATAGAGTTCTCAGATCACGTGTTCCATGAAAGCAATCTGGCTTGCTGCGTCGACGCTGTCAATCAATTACGTTAACGCAGTGAAGCATTCCAGTATGCCATTTGCTTCGTCTCTTTAGCTGCTGCGTCGACGCTGCACAATTGTGGCGTTGACGCAATGGAATAGCTTGTAAGAGTCTATGCTTCTTTAACTGCTGCGTCGACGCTGCTTGCTTGTGGCGTTGACCCAATAGAAGACATCGAATGCTTCGTCTACTGATGCGTGGACGCTTTAAGCTCCAGGCGTCGACCCTGTCCCTTCAGCAACAAGAAAGAAGTCTTAAGATATAAGTATGTACATTGCTGTGTATATGCTTCGTTGTATAGACTTGTGAAGGTGAATGCAACGTACAGACTTGCAGTGACAGTCTGATGTACAGACTTCATGAAACTCTAGATATTGAATGCTGTACAGACTTGGCCTAATGCCTGAGACACTAACGAAGACGCTGGACTCTATATAGACTTTGAGCGATGTGTGGACTTGAAGCTCCTGAAGCAGTGAACAGACTTCAAAGATCACTGTTGATGTGCAGACTTTGGGGACATGAAGCGCTGTACAGACTTCAAGGAAGTTGGCGAGTCAATGTACAAACTTGATGAAGCGAAGCCAATGTACAGAGTTGAGTGTAGCTAAAGCCTTGATCGTAGGACTAGGCTGGACTGTATAGACTTCAGGCTTCAGAATCGAATGTTCAGACTTCGCCTAAGACACGTAGGAAAAAGACCCCAGTGTATAGACTTTGCCTTGAGTGAAAGGTAAGTGATGAATGTATAGACTTGAATGTGTGAAGGCTACAGTGAATGAGTGTATACATTTCACCAGATCAAGGGCAATTCGGATGTACAGACTCTGAGGTTCAAAGCCAACGGTGCGTTGACGCTGTAACATGATGCGTTGACGCTGTGCACACTTAACCAATTTAATTGAGATGCAGTGTGTGGACTTATGACAGTAAGAATTACAGACAGCAGTGTATTAAAAGCAAAGAACACATAGTCAATCTGATGGAGCAATTTCATGAAATCAAAATCAGTTGCTAATCAATCAAAACAATGGTGTTGCCAAAGAATAGAGCAAGTGTCAACATCATCAACATAGAGGGGTCACAACAATTCCTCAAACACAGCACCGCGAGCTCACGCTTGCCAGCAACCTCTGCCCAACGCAGCACAACCAGGGCCACCACCGATGAGGGAGAAGGCTCTCAACCTCGATCCTTAGACCCCACGTTGGCAACAAAAGCCGCGGACATCAACCACCTTCACAGCACCGCACAGCGCACTCAAGCTCTCAAGCGAGAAACTAGGCGGAAAGTGAACACAAAACCCTAAGCCAGCTGCCGACTGTACTGGACCTTATGGACTCTGATCACTGCAATATTTTGAATTCCTATGTACGTCCACAACCATTGCTCTGATACCAGCTGTAATGACCCAAGATCCAGATACCGGGAAGGACCCGATATCATTTGAATCCTGGCCTGCCGCCCACGAGTCGGAGGACTCGGAAGGGCAAAAAGGAGTATGAAGATACAAAGAAATAGGAAATAAAGTAGGATAATTCAAAAATTAACAGAAATAAATAAATAATTACTACAACAACAGAGTCCAGTCCAACATAAAGTACAGTCTAAAGTAATAAAGCATACCACATGCCGAGTGAACACTCGGCCCGGTGAGTTGGCAACTGAGAACCTCCGAACAACACCCTCGAACCTCGGCAACCATGCCGTAGAGGCATGTCTCTCAGGACACGGCCAACCTGGACACACTGTCCAAGGTGCAACCCCGACCACTCGATCGCGGACACCGCACCAACAAGACGCAACCTCTGTAAAGCTACTAGCACCAGTCTCACGGCATGAAAACTAACACACATGCTATGACGAGACAGCCAGAACTCAACGGTCAACCCGACGAAAACCCGAAGGTCGAAGTCACAGAGAATGACAGTTTGTCACTCCCGACTCGACAGGAGTACCTCCCACTAGAAGCACAGTCGATAGCATCCCCTGACGTCTTACACCGCACTACAGGTGTCCGCCTGGCACGATAGCCCTAGGCAGAGTCAAGGACACCGTACAAGTAACCACAAAGCAAGTGACTAGCTAGGGTCACGCTCGTCAGCGTGTGTCCAGCTACCCCCAACCACGTGTGCACACACAGACCATGCGTCCCAGGTCTGGCCTCTAACTAGTTTTCCCCTCAGTCGGACTCTGGCTGCAAGACGTGGGGCCTGACGGAAACTAGTCTAAAAACCGTCCTCAGGGTAGCCTCTCCACCACTCCCTGGTGGGACCGCTAAACGCGTAATCAGGCTACGACTAGTGGAGGGTCACTGAAGGAGTAGACTCTCAAGTCAACAGAAAATAACGTTCGAATCCGACGAAGTACGGGGACCATCCCATGTACTAGCACCGTCGCACGGTGACCACGGTCAGAGAAGAAATGGGGCTCACAGTCCACGGCCACGCACCCGGCCACGCAGAAACGTAGAAGCATGGTTCCCAAGGTAGCTCACAAGCCGTCAAACTGAATCCCACTCTCAGGGAAAAGCGGGAACCCTCAGGCCCTAGGATGGGCAACTAGACTCGCAATCCAAGGCCTTACTCATGGCCCACTTGGAAACCTTTTTTCGGAGAAACTTACGGTGTGCGGGGAAACCCCGCCGCACTCGCACCGACGCACGGTGACTCAATCAAGCGTAACACAAAAGCTCGGAACACGAGGAGTCAACCAGACTCTTAAACCTATGGGTACGCTAAACGAGGTAGCACGGTCCTCCTGACACTCTCAAGACACGGACACAGAACCCCTGGGGTGTCTGGGACATTCACAAGGCCGCAGGTCGACCACTGGGTCCCAATCGGGTCGACCAGGGACCTACACAATGCGAAACGATCGCGGCAAGCACGAAGAACCACTTCGGCATAACACAGTGCCTGGCGGTCTATCTTTGGGCCGTCACAGACTGTAACGGTCCAAAGGTAGGCCGTCACAGCACCCTAACGGTCCAACTCAGGAGCGTTAGGCGAGAAAGCAACGCTGGCTGTGGCGCACCCACCCTGGGGCGTCACAGCCTCTAACGGACCAAGCTTGGTGCGTTAGAAATCGGAGCGAAACAGGTTGTGACGCACACCCCTCGGGGCGTCACAACCCCTAACAGACCTGTCCAGGTGCGTTAGAAGGAGGGATACGTCAACTCTGACGCACCCAAGCAAGGGCATCACAAGGCTCTGACGGTCCACCCCTGGTGCGTCAGAGTCTCGTGACCCCGATCGGTCAAAACAACGATAACAGATGTAACGGTCGAACCCAGGCGCGTCACACCCTCTGGTGGTTTATCGTAAGACCGCCAGAGCAACCGAAGCCCTACCGACACCACAAACCTCTGTGACGCACCCCTCTTGGGGCGTCATGGCATGTAACGCACCCACCCCGGGGCGTCACAGCCTGTGACGGTCACTGGAATGACCGTCACACCGTCCCGAGAGCGGGACGGCGGGAAACGACCCAAAAATTGTCCCACTCCCCCATACCTCTACGGGAGAGGGGGAAAACAAGGGGGAAGCCCCCAAATAGCCCCTAGCATGCATCTACGGCCTCGGATTGGCCAAAAACGCAGTGAAACGGTAGATCGACTCACGAGCCCTAAAACATGGAATTTTCCCAAAAATCCCCGATTACGCCCGCTCGGCTCACCGCGACCTACAAAACTTGCGGGAAAGGAAGCGCACGAGCTAGGGGTCCATCTCCCTACCTCCACCGAAGAAACGACGCCCCATGGACGCCGATCCATGAAGAAATCGCCTCAAAACCCTCGCCGACTCACGGACGCGCCCCCGAGCATCGCCACGCCTCCACCGCCTCGATCCTCACCCACGTCCTCGCCCGAGCCGCCTCCACCTCACCCCCACCTCCCTCCATCGTCCGTCGGAGAAGAGAGGGGAGAAAGAGAGCGTGAGGGAAGAGAGAGGGAGAGAGGGTGAGAAATGAGAGGGGAGAAAGAGAAAGGGTTAATATATATAGAAAAATTCAAAAATTCTAGAAATTTAGAAAATTATGAAAAATTACCTCCGTGATTCTCGGGAGGAGCACAACGCAGTGGTACTATCCCGGAGTCAGAGAACGCAACGGTTCACCCTGCACAGAGTTTCGAAGGCACATCAGGGAAAAACACGTGTAAAGCACAAAATACACTCCGAGACCCACTAAAATGATCCAAAAAAAAATCTGGGGCATTACAATGTAGGTCTCAAGGTTGAGACTGAACCACCTAAAAACCATTTGTGTTGTGTGTGATTGCTTGTCTGAGTATTGCTCCGTTAGATGCATGATTAGGAACGTTGTCCTTTAGTTTTCAGTTCTGAATGCAATTACAGTCTAATGATCGTAGTGCCTCATCAACCTATCAGTACATCAAAAGGCGTGACAGGAAGGATAGGCCAGGCCTATCTAGAATGTCACCTCTTGCGTGAGGATATCTTAGATCGAACCTCCACCAGGTACATTAATTGGTTGATTGAGCACTTCCTTCATCAGAGTGATATTTGCTGGTTTTCTCTATGAGCAGAACTTTTCTATTTGCTTTAGATCAGTATGAGTAGGTCTAATTTTTAATTCCGCAAAAATTCCTCACTGGGATCCATTCACCCCCTCTGGATCTCAGCCGTGCTACTCCAATCCCTTAACTTGTAATCAGAGCGGATCACCAATCCCCCATCAATTGGTATCAGAGCGGATCACCAATCCCCCATCAATTGGTATCAGAGCGAGTTTCTGTGATTTTAGATCCAACGATCTATAGATCTGATCCTGCATCTTTGGTGTATCCAATGTTTCCTTGTCTCTGATTTAAATTTGTTTTCATGGCCAATCCTTTGAAATTTGATGGTTCCAGTTTCTACAATTGGCTAGGCAAATTTAGGGATTATGTGAATACTGTTGATTCTAATCTCTGGGTTCTGATTGCATATGGTCCATATGATGTTCCAGAGGATGAATCCAAATGGAATGTCATACATAGACTAAAGAATGCTGATAATATGAAAGCCCTGAAGATGATAAAGAGGTCAATAGATATTGACGAGTTCTCTGGTGTCTCTATGTGCAGGAGCGCGAAAGAAATTCTGGACAAGCTGACAACAATTCATATGCAAGAAGGGAACCGATGTTTAATGGAAAAAGATCACATCAGTGATCAACTAGAAGAGTCTACTTCTCAGGTAAGTTCTGAATCTGATGAACGTACGTTTAATGAACTGATGAAATTGTATGATGGACTGTTAGATAGATATAAGAAAGTGAAGTCTGAGAGTAGGAAAATGAAGAAGACTATGTCATTTGAAATCAATTCATTGAAATCTGAAAATGAACATCTAAAAATAGAAGTGAAAAATACTAATCATTCATGTGATAGATGTTCATATGTGAATAAGCTGAATCCTTGTCTTCAATTTGATTTAAAATGGCAAGAAGAACTGATTGATTCTCTTAGGGAAGAGAATGAACAGTTATTGAACAAGAAAAAGGAATTTGAACAGATTGAATAAGATTTGAATGAAAAGTTGAGTTCAGTGGCTAAAGTTGATCTAATTGAAGAAAATAAAAATATGAAAGAACAAAATAAAAAAACTAATGGTACTAAATATTGTCATGTCAGAGAGATTGTTAACATTTGAAAAAGGAAAGTGTGTTGAAGTTGACAATGAACAGAAATTGAAACATGAAACTAACACACTCAAAGGTTTGAATGATATTTTACATCAACAAGTAATTCTCTGTGAATCTGACATTGCTTGCTATGAGGTCAACATTGTTTCTCTGAATTCTGAAATCAAGATCTAAGAAATTCTATGTCTAAATTTGTTAAGGGAAAGGAGAACTTTGATAAAATTCTTGAAACTAAAGTGAGTTTCCAAAGAGAAGGACTGGGTTACAATCCAGTCAATGAGAAGGAGTCTGAAAAATAAAATGATTACTCCTGTTATGAGTTGTTCTGAAACATCCAAACCATCCTCTTCATTTACTTTTCAGTTTACTACTCAAAAATTTGAAAAACAAATTAAAAGTATGAAAACGTCAGAAAAATAGAAAAAGATTGTTGATTTGAATAAACCCAAAAATATTTCTGTTACTACTGTTAATTCTGATACTCTAGTGCATGTAGCTCATAAGTCTCCCACTCATTCACATGCACACAAAAAGAATATCTCATGTCACTATTGTGGTAGGGCAGGGATTATAATGGGTGACTGCCATATTGGGAAAGCTGATGACATGAATGCACTTAAGAAAACGAATGTTCTTAAGAAAGGAAACAAGAATTTATAGAAAAAGTTCAAAAACATTTCTGGTAGTAATGTTAATTTGCATGTCAAGCACAATGTTATTTCACATACACATGCAAACAGAAATAAAATTGGAACTTCATGTTTCTATTGTGGTACAAAGGGTCACCACATGCATGACTGTAATTTAATGAAACAAGATGATCAAATGTTTAGAAAATTTCATGCTAGAAACAGTCTTGCAAACAATAATCATGATAGAAAACATGTAGGTCAGAGCATTGAGTGTTTCAATTGTAGAAAATTTGGGCATGTTGCATCACAATGTTGGTTTTCTAAGAAGAAAAGATTTTATTCTGAACATGCTACATTGCCTACATTTAGAAATACTCATGTCAGGAATGATTATACTTCAATTCATAGATATCCAATTTACGAATACTGTGAAAAACCTGGACACACAATGTTTGAATGTTATTGGATAAAATCTGATTTGAATGCTTGGAACTCTTGGAGTACACCTATTAGAGGCGTAACTCATCTGATAGGACCCAAGAACTCTTGGGTTCCTAGGTTTGCAAAATAATTCTCTGTTTGCAGGGGTGCCTTGATGGCAGAAAATAAAGGGGTTTAATAAAGATCATGGCACATGAAGGTCAGTCAAACCCCACTCTTATTTTTCTTATCTTGTTGCTTGAATAATACTCTTTGAGTTACTGCATGTTTGGTTGGATTGAATTTATTGATGTCATTTGATGTAATTCTATCAATTGGTATCCTATTAATTGGTGTCATTGATTGATGCTATCTTGTCATGATTGTTATGTTTCTGAATGTCTGCCACATGGTAGTCTCAAATGAGATTTCATATGCCAAAAATCATTCATGTTAGTTATTCATACTCATAGTAGAAGCATAGGTCTGCATGACCCTTTGGTATATCAAATGGTACGTTGGGAGAAGGGCAGATCATTTCTGTCTGGAAACCCACATCATGCGTAGAGGCTAGCCTCCGCCAAGTACCAAGGGTTCAAAAACTTGCATATAGTGATAAATCTGTGATTTGCATTTCATTGCTGCATATCTGTATACAAAGAGAAAAGGGACTATTGTTTGGCTGAAACTACTGCACACAGTGAGGGGGAGTTGAGTCAATTCTGTCAGATATATTGGACAGCTTCTGATTGTCAGAATATGTGTATTGCTGTTTTTGCTGGTTGAAATGCTATTTTGCTGAAATCTAATTCTAGTGAAGTCAATGTTGCTTTGATGATCGGCTGTATCCTCTGTCTGAATGAGCCAACAACAATGAATATGGAAGTTGCTCAGAGCCTGCTATGCAATAGGTCGATGTACATAAAGGAACACTGACCTTACTACACTTAGTACAAGCTAGTTGTTGTATGCTGCTTTGCTCTATATAGAAGGCTGTTGTCTGATTAGAAGCTAGTAAGGCTGGTTGTCTGCAAATCTATCCCAAGTCTTACCCTTACCTCTATGTGGCCTTCTACCTTACTACTCCCACTTATCTTTGCTTTGTTGATTTCTCCATCCCTGTTGTCTCATCTATTCTATCTATGACAAGTCTTTCCCAAATGTATATGCATTCTCTCAGGGGGAGTTTGTCATTAGATTCTGTCACTTAGGGGGACTAAGTCTTGAAATCTGTCACCTTTACTAACCAAGAGATACAGTTTCTAAGATCACCCAGATCTAAAAGGAAGTTGCTGGACTTTACAGAAATGTGACTTTCTATCTATGAAGATTAAATCTTATCTTAATTGTTCAAGATTGTCCTTGAATGTATCTTCAATGGTCTTAAAACACTTGAAAATTGAAATTGTCCAGTTGATCTCCAGAAATCTGAAAATTATAAGTAATAAGATAATCTGGTAAAGGATCATGTACTTATATTGCTCTTAAACTGCTTTTAAGTAAAATCTGATATAAGACCAGGGAATATGCCATTAAATAAAAATGAGAAAAAGGCAGAGCAATGGCATATCTTTTTGAGAAACTGACCATCTGTATCAATGAAATTCAGAGGTTATGTCATGATGAAAGATGCTATCTCTGTTCACAACTTGAAGCATAAGGGTTGACTGCACTGAGTAACCAAGGATTCTGGTGTCTTATCAACATGTCTCCTTGTGTAAAAAGGTGTAGTCATACTAGAATGCTCAATCAAGTAAATAAAAGAAAAAGAAAAATGTGGTTGACTCTGAGTTCTTTTTCAAAAACGTAAAATTATTTTATTTTCAATATAAGACAGATTTAAATCAGTTTTGTCTAATGAAAATGACAAGTAAGATTAATGGTTTTTTGACTGGGCATAGTACTTTGATTAGGCTATTTCATTTCCATTGATTTTGCATCAAAGGATTTACTTCAGAAGATTAATGCATGAAGATATAATCTTCATAAGCAGAAAACCATGTAAATGTAAAGAAAGGCATTTTAACTTAAAGAGAAGGGTAATATGGGAACTAGTCTTGAATTTGGTAAAGTCGACAGAATTTCATGTCAAGACTCTACCCTATATCAACGTCTACCTCACCGTTGAAACCCATTTCATCTAGGTCGAGGCTTTCATCCTGTTCCAAACCCTTCGCATCGAAGCACCCTAGTCGTCCTTGCTCTCTCACCATGTGTGAAACTCGCTGACTCCATTCTTATCCTCCAGTATTCTCAAACCAGTGCCTTTAATCTCCGTCTCCTTCTCGTATCCAATATGTCTTCTCCAGCCACCAAGAGTAAGGGGAAGCGGAAGGCTCCAGAGAAGCAGCAACCGACAGACGCCCTATCTGAGAAAGCAGTTGCAGTTCCTCACAAGGAAAGAAGATCAAAGCTTGCACATGATCAGGGCACTGTTTCTGGATTACGTGAAGAAAAATCTGCTAAAGGAAAGGAAAAGGTGTCTGAAGCACCAGCCAAGCGGTGCAAGACATCAGCAGCAGAGGGGACTCGCAGGGTATCTAAAGAAGAAAAGGACTCTGATATCTCTTCCATGCAAGCAGAGTCAGTGCTTGAGACTATAAAGATCATTTTCCCGCGGTATGTGGATTTTCATGACCAGAAAATGCTTGCTGAATATCCTGAATCATTGGGTTTGATCAAATTTTATAAATGGAAGAAATTTATGGGGAAGCACAGATACTATTACCCTAGACTGGTTACAGAATTTTACATGAACCTAATATTTGATCCAGACCAGTCTAAGATTTGGACCCATGTGAAAGGAACTAGAATTGAGATTACCAGACATTTTCTCCACAAGGTCTTTAGGATTTCTGAAGATGGAGTAGTTGAAGGTGATTTTGAATATAATAAACATGAGGCCTACTCCATACTCACTGACAAGCCTTGTAACCACAAGGACAAAAAGCAAATCAAACTGACTCAGTTCAATGCAAACAAATTTTCCCCTCTAAAGAGACTATTACATCACATGTTCACTACAATTATAACTCCACAAGATGGAGGTAGAGGGAGATTAACTGAGTCACAGAGGTTTATTTTCTTCTGTATGTTTAAGAGAATTAGAGTCTATCTACCAGAGTTAATGATTCAGATTATTGGAACCTACAAGAAATCTAGAAGACACTTACCCTATGCAGCCCACTTGACAACTATTTTCAAGAAGATGAACATTTCTTTAGAGGATGAGATATTCAAAGAAATTCCTAAAGTAAATATATACAATATGAACTTCATCACTAAATTTATGAAGCTTAAGCCATTAGGTGCATAAGTCCAAAGTCAGGGGCCAGTAGATCAGACTGAGCAGGAAATGGCAGAACAACATCTCCATCAAGAAGAAGAACTCCAACAAGTAGAAGAAGAACAACAGCCACAGCTGGAAGAAGAAGAACCAAAAATTCCATCTGAGTCAGAACTTGAGCAACAACAACAACAATAAATAGAATTTGAAAAATAGCCAGAGTCTGAACAACAATAGCAGCAGCAACAAGATGTGGAACATATGGAACAAATTCAGCAAGATGCAGAAGGTCAGGAGGAGGACCAGCCACAAGTAGCTGAGCAGGAAGTGGCAGTGCGTGCTGAGCAACAGATTGATAATGAAAGGTTACATGATGAGAACTTGCAGGTGCAACCAGAACAGGAGGAAGAGTTAGTTTAGGAAGAGCATATTCTTGAACTGCAAGAAGAACCTCACCCAGAGCTGTAGGAAGAGCAGCAACCTATTCAGCAAGAAGAAGAAAGGAAAGAAATGGAAAGAGATGTACAGCCAGAACAAGACCTCCATGAGCTAGAACAACAGTTTTTGTCTGATGAGCAAGTAATGCAGCATCTTGATCAACATATTGATTAGCTTATTGAACAGATAGAACAGCAGCATCAGCAGTTTATAGTCCAACCAGAGCAGCTGAATGCGCAAGAAGGCATACAGGAGTAGCAGCCACATGTTAACCAACCCCAAGAGCAGCAAGGGGTGGGAGAGCTACAAGAAGAAGAACCACAGGAACTTCAAGATGTTGAAGCTGAAATACCACAAGAAGAGTATGTCACGTCCCGAGCGCGGAAGATACTCGGATGCGTGACGCGTCTATATAGATCGTGTCATTAGAGCGATAAGAATTTTAACATACAAAATTTCGGAGTGGGTAAATGACTAAAAATCTAATAAATTCCAATAGTCCAAGTGATGTTTATTTGATTAATCAAAGGAAATAAAGATAGTCCATGACAAATTTTCAAATTTAGAAAGCCAAACATTAGGCTACATGACTTAACATAAAGTTTATACCACTAACTCACATAACTGGGAATACAAGGTAGACTCAAATAAATTCAAAGACTCGACTAGCTAATGATAAATGGATGGCGTTCTAGCACTCTTCACTCGGCCTCAAACCCATTCTTGTCGCTATCCGAATCACCTGAAAATGTTAGGAAGTAACTGGATGAGCGAATCGCTCAGTAGGAATTACATCTCAAATACGAGCAATCTTTACGTGATTTACAATTTGCATGTATTCTCAGTATGGCTATGCATGATGTACGTATAATAAAAAAATCAGGCATACAGGTAAATCTAGGCATGATGAACAATAAAAGATCAAGAACTGTATAAAGGGAGTATAACAAGATTTCAAGTATTTGACAAGCAGTATTTCAAGAATTTACAGATGTAAATGCCACTTCGGGCAAGCAGGGATTCGTGTACAAGTATGAACGCAGGTATGAGAAGGAACTCATGTACAAGTATATCAAGTAAAAATTCAATTCAAGCAAGTATTATCAAGTACGTATTAGTAGAATTGGCTATTATCATGTAAGTATTTTGCCCTTTCTTGGGTCACAAGTCAAGTATTGCCCATTTCGGGCCACACAAGTCAAGTAAGTAAGGAGAGAGAGAGAGTAGGGGTGGAGTATCTCAAGTCAAGCAAGTACACCGGTGCAATGCTAAACACCGTGGTCAATAAACTCCCATGGGCACAAGTACCTTCGGGTGCTCCTCCCAGGACCAGACCGGGCCCTATATGCACATCATTTCATGTATTACCTTTGACATCCACTCTCATTTATAGCCAATATGGAATTTCAAGAATTTAGAAACGTAGTATTTCAGACGAGATTAACTAGTCATTTGGTTATGGAGGATTCTAGAGGTGGCCCCTACAGGCTCAAGAGGTGACTCCCGTCGTGTAGCACTTCGCGCCATACGGCCTCAAGAGGTGGCGCCCACAACGTAGCACTTTGCCCTGCATGGCACTTAGTTCCTACACTCCCAAATGGTAGTTTAAGAGATTCAAGGTTTGACCATGTAGGGTATACACAAGTAGATTTTTCATGGAACGGAATTTTAAGAACTCATCATATGCAGGAGTATGTATTAGGGTTGTGTTTGCACAATTCTCGAGACAAATCAAGATCAGAAGTTTTAATTACTGAGTTGGCATATGAGGGTTTACTAATCCTTCAAATTTTCAATTTTTAGAAATTTATATATGTATATATCAAATTGGCGCCCCTCAGGATGTCTTCATTTAATTGAAGACGTCCTGTAAGTCATCATTTAAAGAATTGACGCCTGGGGGTTACCCAACCTTTCAAATTTTTGATTTTTCAAAAAAACTATATATATATATGAAATTGGCGCCCCTTTAGCCAGTCTTCAATTAATTGAAGACTTGAGGGCCGTCTTCAATTCTGAAATTGAAGACTTAAAGGCCGTCTTCAATTCTGAAATTGAAGACTTAAGTGGGGCCGTCTTCAATTCAGTAATTGAAAGCTTAGGGGCCGTCTTCAATTCTAAAATTGAAGACTTAAGGGCCGTCTTCAATTCAGTGATTTTCACCTAGCATATATGTTTTGTGACTCAAGGCACTATTCATTTCGAAAAAGTTTATCAAAATTTGAATCCGAAGATATGGTCAGATAGAGAAAAATCTCAGGGTCACAAAAGTATATTCTGTCAAAATTTTCAAGGTCCGGTTTATTAGTTATAGATTTTTGAATGCGTTGATTTACTGATTTCCGAAAATTCCAGAAAATGGAATTGACAACATGGTGCATGTCTTCAATTAATTGACGCCCTCTCGGGCAGTCTTCAATTCTGAAATTGGCGCCCTGGTCAGGGGCGCCATTTTCAGTTGAGTGTGTACTATTCATCGATATGAAAAAGCTCCGAATCAGGAAGTAATGGCACGAATAGGTTGAGAAAAATGTCAGGATTCCAGAAACATGTTCATGCAAAAATTTCGTGCTTTAGTTTGATAGTTATGGATTTTTGAATGTGTTGAATTATCAATTACTCAAAATTCCAGAAATCGAATTGACGACATGAGGCATGTCTTCATTTAAATGACGACTGCTTAAGCAGTCTTCAATTTTGAAATTGACGCCCTGGTCAGGGGCGCCAATTACAGTGAGGTTTTTGGATTTTTTAATTACTGAAAATTTTAGAAATCGAATTGACGACCTTGGTGGTGTCTTCATTTAATTGACGACTGTGTAAATAATCTTCAATTTTGAAAATGACGCCCTGGTCAGGGGCGCCATTTACCAGAGGGCTGGGAGCCTCCGTGTCTTTAAACCATGAACATATTATGTTAACATAGACTATATATTAAGGTTTAAAACATGATTATTAATACTGTAAAACTAGTGTGATAAAATATGTTCAAAAACTCATAAAAATCATGCTAATAAACTAAGTTTAAACTCTTAAAGATCATGGTGATATGTAACAGGCTATCAAACTAACATGATATATACATGATTATTGCTTGATTACGGTAAAGCCAGATGATATATATTGCATGGTTGACTAGTTGATCGAACTCTAAACATGCATCAATTAACATATTAGCTACTAGTTAGGCAAGGATTTGAGAACACCTACCTCTGTGAAGTGACAGGAGTTGACAGGAGAGGAAGAAGCAGCCCTTCCCTTCCTCTGCAACTCTTCAGAACTTGTTCCCGTATCTAGCCGTCGAACTAACCAAATAGGGAGAATAGAGTGTATTTTATAACCTTAGGGTCGACAGGATGGGAGACAAGATCCAGAATTATAGGGTATTTAGTGGGTTGACAGCCTACACAGGTTGGAAGGATAGAATGATCGTGATAATTGTCAGAAAAGAAATGACGCCCCAGAGAGGGTCGTGTATTTAATAAGTTAAGATTTTCATATTAAACTTCAAAGATTTTTGATGTGGAACGCTATGCAAGCTAGGACTCTTGGTGAAGACGCGACTAAATGGACAACAAGACCAGCAACTTTGCAATTGTTTGAACGGCGTAGATGCGACACCTAGAGTTCCCTAGAAGGAAATTATGCCAAAATAACAAGAAACTAAGCTCACAGGCGTCCCAAGAGAGGGAAGCGCGTCGATCCGCACGGTTGAGAAACCGGCGAGTCTAGGGTGGGTAGCTCCACACTCGTGACTCGGATGAGCCACGGGACGGTCACACTCTCTCTCCGTAGCAGTGTTATAAATTGAATATAAGAGCTAGGATCCTACTACGCACACAAGCAACGGCATCAAGAGAAAATACTAAAAGAGCAAGCTACTAAGCAAGGAAGCGGACGCATACCTCCACGCTCGGGGCGTGGGGAAGAAGCCCGGCCAAGTCACACGATCCCCGGTACAATGCTGAACGAGTACAACCAAACACAGCCCACTCCTTGCAGGGAGGTAAAAGGCTACACAGCGGGACCCGGGGGTCGTGCAACGTGGGGTGACGGGTGCCGGATCGTTGAACTTCGTCGTACGTGAGCCGCCGCGAGTCGGTACGAACTGGGACCAGCAGCAAGAGGGGCACGTCACGGAGGTAGAGGAAGGCGCCAATGTCCCTGGTAGCACGCTGTGGGGGATGGCGAGCCTCCTGGAAGATGAGGGAAGCCGACGACGCCGGCTGGAACCTCCGGAGTGGTCGCGAGCGGGGGGGCAGGCTGCTAGCCGGCCTGTGCGCCGTAGGAGAGCAGCTGGATGAAGACCCTGGCACGTGACCTTCTGCTCGTCTGTTGGTCACGAAACTCAGCATAGGCGCTGGTGGGGGTGTTCCAGAGACACCGGTGAAGTGGCGACTGCAACGGAGTACCGAAGGCGATGTTGCGAATTTTGCAACAGGCCCTACACGTTCTGGTCTGTCCTCTGGCAGCAGGACCACAGGTCGAAGATTGGGCTTGAACCGGGTCCTCCGGATGGCAAATTGGGCGGGGCTTTCTCTGGTGAATAGGTGAGGGTCGTGGGATGACTGGGTAGCAGTGGTGGGGTGGCGCATAGTGGAGGTTTTTGGCGTGAAAAGTGAAAATAGATGGGGTTCAGTTCTGCAGTCCAGTGCAGTCAGAACTGAGAGCTATGAAGGTGGATGGGATAAGTAGGGAAAGAGGGCTCAGACACTTGTAATAAAATTCTAGGGAATGATTTTAGACGTGGCGAAGCAATGATGAAAATCTCAGGTCATTTGAAGATGTATAGAGGAACGTTCCTTTGGAGGGGCTTTGTCACTATCGCGGCAGGACTGCACAGGAGCAGTCTGCGCGACCAAAATGGGTCCAAATGGAAGTTTTTGCCCCGATGGATATTTGAAGTGGGAGTTTCAGGAGAGGTAGGGGACATGTAGGGGAAGAGAAGTTAAGAAGGGGTCGATGTGATCAGAGGTCGGGAAGGGGGCGTCCCAACGTGATCTTTTAGGTTCTGGGTTACTACAGGTCTGCACAGAGATAGCCTGCCCAAGGAAAAGGGATATGAAGACAACTTTCGCTACTGAATGAATTTGGCTATGAGGTTTTCAGGGGACGTGGGGGACAGGGGGATGAAGAAAAGCTTAGAAGGGTTCAATGGTGTTTGGGGATGGGAAAGGAGGGTGCCGACCTGATCTTCCGGACTCATTTCTGCAGGCAGACAACTAGATCTGGGCGCAGGATAGCAAGGGCCATCTCCTCCAAGCTTGTTGCAAAACCTTGATCAATGGGACTCCCGGCTTGAGCAGAAGATGGGGAGGTCGCCTCCCACCTGTGGAGCATCCAAGAAACCTGTAATAGACCTTAGGAGTTGCTCCCAAGGGAAGAGGAAGAGAGGGAGGAGAGATAGAGGGTGTCACACCCTAGAGGGGAGGAAGAAGAAGAAAATGCTCTTGGCCAAAACTCATTTTTCATTCATTCATTCATCAAATCCCTCAAGAGGGGGAGTACATGATAATATATAGAGTTTGGACTCCACCTTCCCTTCTTAGAGTTTGAATTTGAATCCCTTTGAAATTTAAATTCTATGGGCTCCATCATTGTTCCTTGGAGTTTGGATTTGGAACCCATTTGAAATTTAAATTCTATGGGCTCCATCATTACTCCTTGGAGTTTGGGTTTGACCCATTTGAAATTTAAATTCTATGGGCTCCATTCTCCCTCTTTGGAGTTTGAATTCGAACCCATTTGAAATTTGAAATCCCAAAATGATGCAAACCCAAATACATGCCAAAGACACACCTAAGACGTACAAAATACAAAATACGACCAAGTACGTACAAAATACAAATACAACCAAGTACATACAAAATACAAATACGACCCAAATACGTACAAAATACAAATACGTCCCAAATACGTACAAAATACAAATATGACCTAAATACGTACAAAATACAAATACGTATAAAAATACGTACTAAAGTGTCAAAGCTCCGGGGCGGACTCCAGACTGTCCCCCAGCCACAATGAGGTCGGTGTCGACCGAGTCGTGCTGCGTGTCCGGTACCGACGACTCTCTGAGTCGAGCCGTATTCTTGCTCTGGTGTCCTCACCAATTCTCCCCAGGTGGGAAGAACTCGACCCTATCGAGTAAGGGTCTCTGTCGCTCTGGTACTGCTCTAGCAAGTCTGGATCTAACCTCTCCAGCTCTGCCCGGGAGATCCATGCATCATCGGACGCGGGCCGTCCCCTCCAACGCACCAAGTAGCGGTGATACGCGCCACTCCTGGTGGTGGTCACCTGCTCATCCAGTATAGACTCTATCCGCTCACGCTGCTGAGGTGACAGGGTTGGAAGTGGACTCTCAGGGGAAGGCTCACTCACAAAGGGTGGAGAAGGCCCAAACAACTCACTAGGGATCACTGCCGGGTCCCTATATGCGACTAAGTCCGAGACATTGAATGTGGAACTGATACCGTAGTCATCCGGTAAGTCAACAACATATGCACTGGATCCAACTCGCTTCACTACTCTAAAGGGGCCAGCACCACGAGCCTGTAGTTTCTTCACAGTTCCAGAAGGAAACCGTTCCGGTCTGACCCGGATCATGACATAATCTCCCTCCCGGAACTCACGGGGGTGTCTATGAGCGTCAGCCAATTCTTTATATCGCACGTTGCTGGTCTCTATATGGCGACGAATACCATCATGCAAACCCCTAACATGCCCGGCAAACGACTCTGCAGACTGTGACACTCTAGCATGCATGGGTAAGGGAACAAGATCCACTGGCTTCCTAGGTCTATATCTTGTAACAACCTCAAAAGGACTCATTCCTGTGGACCTATTGACTGAGTCATTATATGCAAACTCGGCAAGTGGCAAAATCGAATCCCAGTCCCTCTCGCGTTCCCTAACCAAACATCTCAAGAGGTTCCCCAAACTTCTATTGACTACCTCAGTCTGCCCGTCAGTCTGGGGGTGGTAAGCTGTGGAGAATTTGAGCTGAGTGCCCATCAAATGCCAAAGGGTCTTCCAAAAGTAGCTAGTGAACCGGACATCTCGATCGGACACAATGGACTTAGGAAGCCCAAATCGGCTCACTACACTAGAGAAGAACAATCGAGCAACCCTAGAGGCGTCTGAAGTCTTTGAACAAGGAATGAAGAGGGCCATCTTCAAAAATTTATCAACCACCACAAAAATTGAATCATGCTTGCGGGCGGTCCGTGGCAACCCCAAAACAAAATCCATGCTGATATCCTGCCACGGCCTATCAGGCACAGGAAGAGGAGTATAAGGACTTGAAACCTGCTTCCTCATTTTGGCCACAGTGCAGGTACGACACTGGGCCACAATGCGAGCAATGTCACTCTTCAAACTAGGCCAATAAAAACGATGCTCGATTGCCTCGATGGTCTTATTCCGACCGAAGTGGCCGGCTAGACCTCCCGCATGCATCTCCCAAGTGAGGAAGTCGCGAACGGAAGTCCGTGGAACACACAAGCGACTCCCACGAAAGAGATAACCATCCTGCAACATATAATCAATGTGCTCTTGGGATGGCCCCGACTGGAGGGTGGTATAAATCAGACCAAAGTCCGGACAATCGGCATATGCCTCCTTCATCCTATCCATCCCTACCACCTCTACACTCATGGTGGTCAAAAGATAAGCGCGATGGCTCAGAGCGTCGGCCACCCAGTTCTCCGCACCGGCCTTGTGCTTCAGCACAAAGGTATAATCCTGAAGGAACTCCACCCAGCGACTGTGACGAGAATTGAGCTTTTTTTGGGCATGGAGATACTTGAGTGCCTCATGATCAGAAAACAGGACAAACTCCTGGTGCAACAAGTAATGTCTCCAATGCCGAAGGGCCTACACAACTGCGTAAAACTCTTTATCATACGTAGAATAACGCAGTTTAGCATCGCTCAATTTCTCACTGAAGTATGCAATGGGGTGGGTCTCCTGACTCAGAACACCACCAATACCAACCCCGGAGGCATCGCAAGAGACCTCAAACACCTTCATGAAATCAGGAAGTCTAAGAATAGGTGCTTGGGTCATGCGCTCCTTGAGGAGCCCAAATGCGGCTGAGGCGGCCTTCGTCCACTCAAACGTCCCCTTTCGGATGCAATCCGTAATTGGGGCCGTGATAGAGCTGAAGCCTCGAATAAAGCGGCGATAGAAGGTCGCCAGTCCGTGAAAGCTGCGGACATCATGAAGAGTACGAGGTTTGGGCCACTCCACTATGGCCCTGACCTTCTCCGGGTCAGCGGAGACTCCCTCGCTAGACATGATAAACCCCAAGAATGTGACCTGACTAGTCATGAAAGCGCATTTCTTAGGGTTGGCATAAAGACTATCTCTCCTCAGAATAAGACAGACCTGCCGTAGATGGTCTAAGTGGGCCTCCCGAGTGCGGCTATAGATAAGGATATCATCAAAATATACCACCATAAAGACCCCAATCAAAGGTCGAAGGACCTGAGTCATCAGCCGCATAAAAGTGCTGGGAGCATTGGTCATCCCAAAGGGCATGACCAGCCACTCACAAAGACCATCTTTGGTCTTAAAGGCCGTCTTCCACTCATCACCGGGCCTGATCCTCACCTGGTGATAGCCACTCTTCAGATCAATCTTGAAAAACATAGTGGCTCCCGCCATCATATCGAGCATATCATCTAAGCGGGGAATGGGAAATCTATACTTTACCGTGATCTTATTGATTGCACGGCTGTCGACGCACATCCTCCAAGTACCGTCCTTCTTAGGGGCAAGCAAGGCAGGGACGGCACATGGACTCATGCTCTCACGGAGAGATCCCCTCGTCATCAACTCCTCAACCTGACGTTGAAGCTCAGCGTGATCAGCGGGGCTCATCCTATAATGTGGCAAATTGGGCAATGAGGACCCCGGAATCAGGTCAATAGCATGCTGAATCTCCCGCATAGGTGGAAGACCCTCGGGTAAATCATCAGGAAATACATCAGTAAACTCCCGAAGGACATCAGCAACATCAGATGGGAGATCACTCTCCGTCTCTCCAACCACCTCTCGGACTATAATGGCAAAAATAGGGTCCCCTCTAACAAAGTCACGCTCCAACTCCCGGGACCTGACTAGCATCAACCTCCTAGTCGGAGGAACACTCAGGGCGGGGACATCCGGAGGCAAGGTCGTAGCCTGAGCTAGCAATGGGGTACTGGGCCCTGGAATAGCAGGAGTCGGGGTACTAGGCCCAGTGGGACCCCGGATGGATGGACTCCTCGGTTGGGACGGGTGAAGGGTAATCCGTTGGCCATTATGGTCGAATGTGCATGTGTTTGACCGGCCATGGAGGGTAGCATCCCGATCAAATAACCAGGGCCTTCCTAGGATAATACTGCCTACCTCCATAGGCAACACATCACACCAGATCCCATCCTGGTAGGCATGGAACTGCAATGGCACCATACATCGTAGCCTTACTGGGATAGAGGTGGAATCTACCCATGACACGCGATAAGGGGAAGGGTGGTCCACGGGGGTCAACCCTAAGCGAGTCACAGTACCCGTAGAGATAGCGTTAATACAGCTCCCACTGTCTATGATCACCTTGCAGGCTTTCCCACCCAGCCTACAAAAGGTATGAAAAATGGTGGTGCGACGCCAGTCATCACTCACCAACGGCTGGGTCAAGATACACCTGAAAACACCCAGCTGGACGTCATCCTGGCACTGTGTGCCCTGGACATCTAGTTGCTCACCCTCAAGCAGCTCATTAAAGAATTCCTCCGCGAGCTCCTGGTCTGCCTCATAACTGACGGATACGACACCATGTGCGAGCTCACCAGTCGAAGAATCTCCGATGACCAAAGAGGATCGGGTAGGACAACTAACAGCATAATGACCAACCCCTCCGCACCTATAACACTCATGACGGGACCCAGTGCCCTGAGGTGCTCCACCAGTCATCGGCCCCTTTCCCTTGTCATCACGACGGGCCGGGGGTGGTGGAAGCTGGGGTCGGGTAGGAATGGTGGGCTGCTGAGGCCGAGGGGCTAGGGCTGGAGCCTGGGGTCGAGGGGGATAGTCCCTCGGAGGGGGAGGACGCGGTCTAAGGGCAGTGAAGTCCTGACGAGCGGGTTCGTATGGACGGGCCACAGGTCCCCGAGGGTAAGGTCCAGTCATAGCACGAGGGTCCGACCCACGAGGATATGTGGGTCCCAGGCGCTGGACCGGAGCAAACTCGGACTCAAACTGCTCTAACTCGAGTGCGACCTGATAAGCCTCCTCCAGGGTCGTGGCATGGCGGCGAAATAACTCATACTGGTAGTGCGGCCGCAGACCCCGACGGAAGCAAGAGATGGTCATGGAACTCTCCTCCGTGACCCCACATCGCAAGTAGTACTCATCAAAATCAGCGATGTAGTCGGTCACAGTCCGATCCCCTTGGCTGAGACTCTGCCACCTATCAATAAGTCTCTGACGGTATGTGGAAGGAAGGTATTTTTGCCTGAGCTTTACCTTCATATCATCCCATGTCTCAATCTGGGGTTGATGTCGCTGCATCAACAGGCTCTCCACGTTTCTCCAATAGGTCTGTGCCTGCCCTAGCAATTTCATTTTGGCAAATCGGACTCTTCGGTGGTCCGTCATCTCATACCACTCAAAGTAGCGGTCCATACCCGCCTCCCAATCAACATAGATCTTAGGGTCCAAGGACCCATCAAAGGTAGGAGGATCTGCACGCACGGACCTAAGGAGACGGTCATCCTCGTCGTCCCTATGGGGCCTATAGCCACGTCGAGCACGGCCATAACCCTCAACCTCATTATCGGACCCAAAATCATCAAACTCCTGAATACGTGGTCTCCGGTCGTTGGCCCTAGGGTGTGCGGGCCGAAGAGCAGGGTCAAGTGGGCCTTGGGCCTGCCCGGGGACATCCTCACGCGGAGCTCTATCCTGGTTGGGCCGTCCAACTAGACCTTGAATGGTCTGGTCGGAAGCCTCCATCCGGTCCTCCATGGCCTTCATCCGGCCCTCCATGAATGCAGCATGATCTCTAAAGCTCTTATCGGACTGATCTATCCGATTCATGAGAGCCTGCATCATATCCTAAAGGGAAAAGTCACTAGGGGCAGCATTCCTAGGGTCACCCATTGGGACCGGGTGTTGGTAATCTATACCACGCCGAGTGGGCATGTAATGGAACTAAATGCAAGTGAATTTTTTTTTCTTTTTTTCTAATGCAAACTAATGCAAGACTCTAAGGGACAAATGGGGGTAGAACGAAGACTCAAATGCACCCTAGACAACCTATGTCTCTGATACCAAATTTGATGCGGAACGCTATGCAAGCTAGGACTCTTGGTGAAGACGTGACTAAATGGACAACAAGACCAGCAACTTTGCAATTGTTTGAACGGCGTAGATGCGACACCTAGAGTTCCCTAGAAGGAAATTATGCCAAAATAATAAGAAACTAAGCTCACATGCGTCCCAAGAGAGGGAAGCGCGTCGATCCGCACGGTTGAGAAACCGGCGAGTCTAGGGTGGGTAGCTCCACACTCGTGACTCGGATGAGCCACGGGACGGTCACACTCTCTCTCCGCAGCAGTGTTATAAAATGAATATACGAGCTAGGATCCTACTACGCACACAAGCAGCGGCATCAAGAGAAAATACTAAAAGAGCAAGCTACTAAGCAAGGAAGCGGACGCATACCTCCACGCTCGGGGCGTGGGGAAGAAGCCCGGCCAAGTCACACGATCCCTGGTACAATGCTGAACGAGTACAACCAAACACAGCCCACTCCTCGCAGGGAGGTAAAAGGCTACACAGCGGGACCCGGGGGTCATGCAACGTGGGGTGACGGGTGCCGGATCGGTGAACTTCGTCGTATGCGAGCTGTCGCGAGTCGGTACGAACTGGGACCAGCAGCAAGAGGGGCACGTCACGGAGGCGGAGGAAGGTGCCAATGTCCCTGGTAGCACGCTGTGGGGGATGGCGAGCCTCCTGGAAGACGAGGGAAGCCGGCGACGCCGGCTGGAACCTCCGGAGTGGTCGCGAGCGGGGGGGCAGGCTGCTAGCTGGCCTGCGCACCGTAGGAGAGCAGCTGGACGAAGACCCTGGCACGTGACCTTCTACTCGTCCGTTGGTCACGAAACTCAGCGTAGGTGCTGGTGGGGGTGTCCCAGAGACACCGGTGAAGTGGCGACTGCAACGGAGTACCGAAGGCGATGTTGCGAATTTTGCAACAGGCCCTACACGTTCTGGTCTGTCCTCTGGCAGCAGGACCACAGGTCGAAGATTGGGATTGAACTGGGTCCTCCGGATGGCAAATTAGGCGGGGCTTTCTCTGGTGGATAGGTGAGGGTCGTGGGATGACTGGGTAGCAGTGGTGGGGTGGCGCGTAGTGGAGGTTTTTGGCGTGAAAAGTGAAAACAGATGGGGTTCAGTTCTGCAGTCCAGTGCAGTCAGAACTGAGAGCTATGAAGGTGGATGGGATAAGTAGGGAAAGAGGGCTCAGACACTTGTAATAAAATTCTAGGGAATGATTTTGGACGTGGCGAAGCAATGCTGAAAATCTCAGGTCATTTGAAGATGTATAGAGGAACGTTCCTTTGGAGGGGCTTTGTCACTATCGCGGCAGGACTGCACAGGAGCAGTCTGCGCGACCAAAATGGGTCCAAATGGAAGTTTTTGCCCCGATGGATATTTGAAGTGGGAGTTTCAGGAGAGGTAGGGGACATGTAGGGGAAGAGAAGTTAAGAAGGGGTCGATGTGATCAGAGGTCTGGAAGGGGGCGTCCCAACGTGATCTTTTAGGTTCTGGGTTACTACAGGTCTGCACAGAGATAGCCTGCCCAAGGAAAATGGATATGAAGACAACTTTCGCTACTGAATGAATTTGGCTATGAGGTTTTCAGGGGACGTGGGGGACAGGGGGATGAAGAAAAGCTTAGAAGGGTTCAATGGTGTTTGGGGATGGGAAAGGAGGGTGCCGACCTGATCTTCCGGACTCATTTCTGCAGGCAGACAACTAGATCTGGGCGCAGGATAGCAAGGGCCATCTCCTCCAAGCTTGTTGCAAAACCTTGATCAATGGGACTCCCGGCTTGAGCAGAAGATGGGGAGGTCGCCTCCCACCTGTGGAGCATCCAAGAAACCTGTAATAGACCTTAGGAGTTGCTCCCAAGGGAAGAGGAAGAGAGGGAGGAGAGATAGAGGGTGTCACACCCTAGAGGGGAGGAAGAAGAAGAAAATGCTCTTGGCCAAAACTCATTTTTCATTCATTCATTCATCAAATCCCTCAAGAGGGAGAGTACATGATAATATATAGAGTTTGGACTCCACCTTCCCTCCTTAGAGTTTGAATTTGAATCCCTTTGAAATTTAAATTCTATGGGCTCCATCATTGCTCCTTGGAGTTTGGATTTGGAACCCATTTGAAATTTAAATTCTATGGGCTCTATCATTGCTCCTTGGAGTTTGGGTTTGGAACCCATTTGAAATTTAAATTCTATGGGCTCCATCATTGCTCCTTGGAGTTTGTGTTTGACCCATTTGAAATTTAAATTCTATGGGCTCCATTCTCCCTCTTTGGAGTTTGAATTCGAACTCATTTGAAATTTGAAATCCCAAAATGATGCAAACCCAAATACATGCCAAAGACACACCTAAGACGTACACAATATAAAATATAACCAAGTACGTACAAAATACAAATACGACCCAAATACGTACAAAATACAAATACGACCCAAATACGTACAAAATATAAATACGACCCAAATACGTACAAAATACAAATATGTATAAAAATACGTACTAAAGTGTCAGAGCTCCGGGGTGGACTCCAGACTGTCCCCCAGCCACAATGAGGTCGGTGTCGACCGAGTCGTGCTGCGTGTCCGGTACCGACGACTCTCTGAGTCGAGCCATATTCTTGCTCTGGTGTCCTCACCAATTTTTATCTTTAAAAATTGATGGAATTTGTTTGTGAAATTTCAGGGGTGAGACCCGTACATTTTTCTCTATTTTTACATATAATTATTTTTGAAAAATTCTTTTTAAATAAAAAGTGACACTATTCATGTCCTATTCACGTTTAGGAAATAACGACTTAACATATGTCGTTATTTTGAACGGAGATTTTTGTATTCACTCTACACTAACTAAAATTATCTATATATCCTTTCTCACTTTCTAAATTATGTTTATCCTTTAACACTTCATCTATATACCCTTATTTCTTCAAAATAATGATATAATGTAAAAGTTGAAATATGAAAATTTCTAAATTATGAAAATATGAATTGGCATCTTGTAAAAGTGATGTTTAACCTTTAAAACACTATCTATATAACCTATTTCCTATTTCTTTGGAATAGTGTAATATTAATTTCCTAAGTGATTAAAAATATAAATTGGCATTTCTAAAAATATAATTTGGCATCTTCTAAAGCATCTATTGGTAATTAAATGTTTTAAATGGTTAATCCAATAGAATTAGAATATGAGTTCAATAATTAAAACTTTTTTTTTGTATATTTCTATTTTAAAATTCTCGGGTGTTACACCCTCCCCTACTTAAAAGAATTTGGTCCCCAAATTCAACTGTATAAGGATATTGTGGAAAGTATAAAATACTTACAGTTTAGAATAATTTTGGGTATCTTCTTTTCATAGATTCTTCGGTCTCCCAAGTTACTTCTTTTTCCGCGCATCGATTCCATTGGATTTTCACCATAGGGATCGTCTTGCTCCTTAGAACTCGGACTTCGCGGTCGAGGATCCGCATCAGCCTTTGCTCATAAGTAATATCTCTTTGAATCACCAAATCAGCAAGGTCGATGACGTGAGAAGGGTCGTGAACATATTTCTTTAGCATAGATATATGGAATACATTGTGCACTTCCGAGAGTTGAGGAGGTAAAGTAATACGGTAGGCCACCTCGCCCACTCTTTCCAATACTTCGAATGGACCGATAAACCTCG
The DNA here is from genome assembly GCA_022559845.1 of Amorphophallus konjac. NCBI lineage: Eukaryota > Viridiplantae > Streptophyta > Magnoliopsida > Alismatales > Araceae > Amorphophallus > Amorphophallus konjac. The sequence goes on from CM040125.1 coordinate 175,723,764, forward strand.
TTGTGAGCTTGCCCTTAACACCGAATCTTCTAATACCTCGGCCATGAGATACCTTGAGATATACATGGTCACCAACTTGAAACTCCAAATCTCTCCTTCTATTATTAGCATAAGATTTTTGCCTGCACTGAGCTACCTTGAGTCTCACTCTGATAAGGTGTATCTTCTCAGTCGAATCTCTAACCATATCTGGGCCTAGAATTTGTCTTTCACCGACTTCTTCCCAGCATATTGGAGAACGAAAACTCCTGTCATAAAGCGCCTCGAAAGGTGCCATTTGAATACTAGCTTGATAGCTGTTATTATAGGCAAATTCGGCTAGGGATAAGTGGTCGTGCCAGCTTCCACCGAAATCTATAATATATGCCCTTAACATATCTTCAACAATCTGATTTGTCCTTTCAGTCTGACCATCTGTCTGGGGATGGAAAGCAGTGCTGAAATTAAGTTTCATCCCCAGAGAGTGTTGTAGACCCTTCCAAAAATGAGAGGTGAAGCGCGGGTCTCGGTCAGATACGATCGAGACGGGAACTCCATGCAATCTAACCATCTCCTTAATATACAGGGCAGCAAGTACGTCAACTGACCATCGACTTTTGATGGATAAGAAATGGGCTGATTTAGTTAACCGGTCGATAATTACCCAAATTCCATCATATCTGCCCCTAGATTTGGGCAAACCCATGATAAAGTCCATGCCAATGTCTTCCCACTTCCACTGGGGAATATCCAACGGATGTAGCTTTCCGGTGGATTTTTGATGTTCCGCCTTCACTTGTTGGCATGTGAGGCAACGAGACACAAAGTCTGCTACCTCCCTTTTCATGTTAGGCCACCAGAAAGTTCTTTTCAAGTCTTGGTACATCTTAGTGGCTCCAGGGTGGATCGTGTACCTCGATCGATGAGCTTCTTCAAGAATCTTCTTCTTCAATTCGGGACAGTTGGGCACACATGTCCGTTCATGAAATGGCAATCCGCCATCAGGTGCCAGCTTGAAATCCAATCTCTCATCCAGCTTGCTCTTTATCTCCACTAGCGAGGGATCCTCTTCTTGTAGCTTCTTGATTTCAGGTAGCAAATCTGGATGTAGGATCATATGAGATAAAATAATACACATGTTCTTCTCATCTGTGCTGATATCAAGCTCAGAGAATTTCTTCAACAGTTTCCATTCTTGTATCATGCAGTTGGCCAATATTGTTCTCGGCTTTCGACTAAGGGCATCAGCTACGGAATTACCCTTACCAGGATGGTACTGTATAGTGAAGTCAAAATCCTTGAGATACTCGAGCCAGCGCCTTTGCCGCATGTTCAGCTCCTTTTGGGAGAATAAGTGCTTGAGGCTTTTATGATCGGAGTACACAGTGAATTGTTCTCCGTAGAGATAGTGCCTCCAGATCTTCAAAGCGAATACTACCGCGGCCAGTTCTAAGTCGTGAATCGGGTAGTTCTCTTCATGTTTCTTCAATTGTCGAGAAGAGTATGCAATGACTCTTCCATTCTGCATCAATACACATCTGAGGCCAATACCCGAAGCATTGGTATATATCTCGTATTTTTCTCCTTCAATTGGTAATGATAAGACTGGGCAGTGGTCAAGAGATCCTTCAAAGTTTGAAAACTCTTTTCACAGTCTTCATTCCACTCATGAGGCACTTCCTTGCGGGTTAACCTGGTTAGAGGAACGGAAATCTTGGAGAAGTCCTTGATAAAACGCCGGTAGTAACCAGCTAGACCCAAGAAGCTTCGAATTTCCGTTGCATTTGTTGGTCGTTCCCAGTTCTTCACTGCTTCGACCTTTGACGGGTCAACAGCAATTCCGTTCTTCGAAATGATATGGCCTAAGAAAGAAACTTTCTCGAGCCAGAACTCGCATTTGCTGAATTTGGCATAAAGCTTATTTTCCCGTAATATCTGCAGTGCCTTCTTGAGATGTTCTTCATGACCCTCTTCGGTCTTGGAATAGATCAAAATATCATCAATAAAGACCACCATGAATTGGTCAAAGTAGGGCCAGAATATGCTGTTCATTAACTGCATAAAAGCTACGGGGGCATTTGTTAGTCCGAAAGACATAACAGTAAATTCATAATGCCCATACCTGCTTCAGAATGCAATTTTATGAATGTCTTCTTCTTTGATCTTCAATTGGTGGTAACCAGAACGAAGATCAATCTTGGAGAAATATAAAGCTCCAGATAGTTGATCAAACAGCTCATCAATCCTCGGCAGTGGATACTTATTCTTGATTGTAAGGTGATTTAGCTACCGATAATCTATGCATAATCTCATCGATCCGTCCTTCTTTTTGACGAATAGCACGGGTGCTCCCCAAGGGGAAGTACTCGGCCTGATGAAACCCTTTTTCAACAACTCCATTAGCTGCTCTTTTAGTTCCTTCAGCTCAGCAGGGGACATTCTGTATGGTGCCCTGGAAACAGGACCAGCACCAGGGACAAGGTCGATTGTGAACGACACTTCCCTTTCCGGGGGTAAGCCAGTTAAATCTTCTGGAAAAACATCGGGAAAATCCCGAATTACACGGATGTCTTCAGGTTTAACCTTCTCGACTTCCGTGGCAGTCACGAATGCTATGAAAACCATACATCCCTTATTCATAAGTTTACTAGCTCGGAGTGCTGATATAAGAAGTGTTTTACTCCGAGGGCTATTGTGAACTAGCTCTGGGAAATCCACGAAAGTTACCTTGCCATGCCGACAATCTACAGTTGCTTGGTATGTGGATAGCCAGTCAGCACCTAGTATGACGTCATAACCCTTCATATCTTGGCATATCAAGTCAGCAGGTAAATTGCTTCCCTTAATCATCACTTCACAGTTTGGATTGTGATAAGTGATATCAGACTCATTCCCAAGAGGTGTAGATATGACCAAATCTAACAGTTCATGTTTCTTAGAAAATGAAGCAGTAAAGTTCTTGGAAACGAATGAATGAGTTGCTCCGGTATCGAATAAAACTTGAGCAATTTTTGAACAAATAGTAAGAGTACCTTCCATAATTCCGCTCAGTGGTTTCCGTCTCTCGGAGAGCTTGCAGACGGCCTTGTTTCTTTACCGGACGCTTCTCGTCTTTGGTGTCTTGTTCCTTCATCAGTGGGCAGTCTGGGATTCGATGCTCTCGGCTCCCGCATCGAAGACAAGCTCCTAACTTCCTCCAGCATTCCTCGGTCTTATGACCAGCTTTATCACAATACTTGCAAATCTCCTTTGAGGGTGTGGAGGTGGAGAATTGCCTGTCATTCTTCTGGAATTTCTTTGCCTTGGAGGGCTCCCCTCCCATGAAGAACCGCTTCTTGTTGAAGGATTGTTTGAATTTTTCTGGGCTTGTGACGGGTTCCTTCTTGTCTCTTCCTCGGATTCTCTCGGATAATTCGGTGGCGTCTTCCAATAGTTGAGCACGCCGAACCATCTCCGAATAGACTTGGATGTCCATCGGGGTAAGTTGTGTGATATAATGGGGCCGAAGCCCGTTGAGGAATCTTCTCGCCTTCATCTTTTCTGTATACACCAAGTGGGGTGTATACCTAGATAATCTGGAGAATTGGGCCTCATACTCGGCCACTTTCAAGCCCCGTTGTTTTAGAACAACGAATTCCGTGGCCTTCTTTTCTTGGATATGATCAGAGAAGTACATGTTGTTGAAATGCTCCGTGAATTCATCCCATGCGACATGGTATTCCGGCAGTGTTTCTTCTATGGATTCCCACCAGCATCGAGCGTCCCGCTCTAGTTGGAATACGGCCAGTAAAACCTTCTCCTCATCCGCGCATTGCATTACACGGAAGATTCGTTCCATCTCCTTTAGCCAATTCTCGACATCCTCGGGGTCGGACGAACCCGTGAACCTCGGTGGGTTCATGTTACGAAAACTTCGGTGGAGATCTCCCACTCCACGGTTTGCTCTGCCTTGGGCCACTTGCTGTAGTGCCTGTGTAAGGCCTTGCACGGTGCGCTGCACCTCGCACCATTGTGCTCTTTCCGTAGCCATGATCCTACAAAAGAGTTAAGTATGATAAAGATCGGGTTTACTTGTAAGGTCAAAATTCATTATAGAACTTAACCCATGGCTCTATCCATCTCACCGGGTAAGGTATATCTATCCTTGGACTCAGGTTTTACCTATCCTTGGACTCAAGTTTTTACTTAGATTTCAATTTCTAACCTTTTATTTCTTCTAGTTCCCTAGGTTTGAAAACCTGGCTCTGATACCACGAAGACTGTCACGTCCCGAGCGCGGAAGATACTCGGATGCGTGACGCGTCTATATAGATCGTGTCATTAGAGCGATAAGAATTTTAACATACAAAATTTTAGAGTGCGCAAATGACTAAAAATCTAATAAATTTCAATAGTCCAAGTGATGTTTATTTGATTAATCAATAGAAATAAAGATAGTCCATGACAAATTTCTAAATTTAGAAAGCCAAACATTAGGCTACACGACTTAACACAAAGTTTATACCACTAACTCACATAACTGGGAATACAAGGTAGACTCAAATAAATTCAAAGACTCGACTAGCTAATGATAAATGGATGGCGTTCTAGCACTCTTCACTCGGCCTCAAACCCATTCTTGTCGCTATCTGAATCACCTGAAAATGTTAGGAAGTAACTGGATGAGCGAATCGCTCAGTAGGAATTACATCTCAAATATGAGCAATCTTTACGTGATTTACAATTTGCATGTATTCTCAGTATGGCTATGCATGATGTACGTATAATAAAAAAATCAGGTATACAGGTAAATCTAGGCATGATGAACAATAAGAGATCAATAACTGTATAAAGGGAGTATAACAAGATTTCAAGTATTTGACAAGCAGTATTTCAAGAATTTACAAATGTAAATGCCACTTCGGGCAAGCAGGGATTCGTGTACAAGTATGAACGCAGGTATGAGAAGGAACTCATGTACAAGTATATCAAGTAAAAATTCAATTCAAGTAAGTATTGTCAAGTACGTATTAGTAGAATTGGCTATTATCATGTAAGTATTTTGCCCTTTCTCGGGCCACAAGTCAAGTATTGCCCATTTCGGGCCACGCAAGTCAAGTAAGTAAGGAGAGAGAGAGTAGGGGTGGAGTGTCTCAAGTCAAGCAAGTACTCCGGTGTAATGCTAAACACCGTGGTCAATAAACTCCCATGGGCACAAGTACCTTCGGGTGCTCCTCCCACGACCAGACCGGGCCTTATATGCACATCATTTCATGTATTATCTTTGACATCCACTCTCATTTATAGCCAATATGAAATTTCAAGAATTTAGAAACGTAGTATTTCAGACGAGATTAACTAGTCATTTGGTTATGGAGGATTCTAGAGGTGGCCCCTACAGGCTCAAGAGGTGACTCCCCTCGTGTAGCACTTTACGCCGTACGGCCTCAAGAGGTGGCTCCCACAACGTAGCACTTTACCCTGCATGGCACTTAGTTCCTAAACTCCCAAATGGTAGTTTAAGAGATTCAAGGTTTGACCATGTAGGGTATACACAAGTAGATTTTTCATGGAACGGAATTTTAAGAACTCATCATATGCAGGAGTATGTATTAGGTTTGTGTTTGCACAATTCTCGAGACAAATCAAGATCAGAAGTTGTAATTACTGAGTTGGCATCTGAGGGTTTACTAATCCTTCAAATTTTCAAATTTTAGAAATTTATATATGTATATATCAAATTGGCGCCCCTCAGGATGTCTTCATTTAATTGAAGAAGTCTTGGAAGTCATCATTTAAAGAATTGACGCCTGGGGGTTACCCAACCTTTCAATTTTTTGATTTTTCAAAAAAACTATATATATATGAAATTGGCGCCCCTTTACCCAGTCTTCAATTAATTGAAGACTTGAGGGCCGTCTTCAATTCTGAAATTGAAGACTTAAGGGTCGTCTTCAATTCTGAAATTGAAGACTTAAGGGCCGTCTTCAATTCAGTGATTTTCACCTAGCATATACGTTTTGTGACTCAAGGCACTATTCATTTCGAAAAAGTTTCTCAAAATTTGAATCCGAAGACATGGTCAGATGGAGAAAAATCTCAGGGTCACAGAAGTATATTCTGTCAAAATTTTCAAGGTCCGGTTTATTAGTTATAGATTTTTGAATGCGTTGATTTACTGATTTCTGAAAATTCCAGAAAATGGAATTGACGACATGGTGCATGTCTTCAATTAATTGACGCCCTCTCGGGCAGTCTTCAATTCTGAAATTGGTGCCCTGGTCAGGGGCGCCATTTTCAGTTGAGTGTGTACTATTCATCGATATGAAAAAGCTCCGAATCAGGAAGTAATGGCACGAATAGGTTGAGAAAAATGTCAGGATTCCAGAAACATGTTCATGCAAAAATTTCGTGCTTTAGTTTGATAGTTATGGATTTTTGAATGTGTTGAATTATCAATTACTCAAAATTCCAGAAATCGAATTGACGACATGAGGCATGTCTTCATTTAAATGACGACTGCTTAAGCAGTCTTCAATTTTGAAATTGACGCCCTGGTCAGGGGCGCTAATTACAGTGAGGTTTTTGGATTTTTTAATTACTAAAAATTTCAGAAATCGAATTGACGACCTTGGTGGTGTCTTCATTTAATTGACGACTGTGTAAACAATCTTCAATTTTGAAAATGACGCCCTGGTCAGGGGCGCCATTTACCAGAGGGCTGGGAGCCTCCGTGTCTTTAAACCATGAACATATTATGTTAACATAGACTATATATTAAGGTTTAAAACATGATTATTAATACTGTAAAACTAGTATGATAAAATATGTTCAAAAACTCATAAAAATCATGGTAATAAACTAAGTTTAAACTCTTAAAGATCATGGTGATATGTAACAGGCTATCAAACTAACATGATATATACATGATTATTGCTTGATTACGGTAAAGCCAGATGATATATATAGCATGGTTGACTAGTTGATCGAACTCTAAACATGCATCAATTAACCTATTAGCTACTAGTTAGGCAAGGATTTGAGAACACCTACCTCTGTGAAGTGACAAGAGTTGACAGGAGAGGAAGAAGCAGCCCTTCCCTTCCTCTGCAACTCTTCAGAACTTGTTCCCGTATCTAGCCGTCGAACTAACCAAATAGGGAGAATAGAGTGTATTTTATAACCTTAGGGTCGACAGGATGGGAGACAAGATCCAGAATTATAGGGTATTTAGTGGGTTGACAGCCTACACAGGCTGGAAGGATAGAATGATCGTGATAATTGTCGGAAAAGAAATGACGCCCCAGAGAGGGTCATGTATTTCATAAGTTAAGATTTTCATATTAAACTTCAAAGATTTTTATCTTTAAAAATTGATGGAATTTGTTTGTGAAATTTTAGGGGTGAGACTCTTACATTTTCTCTATTTTTACATATAATTTTTTTTGAAAAATTCTTTTTAAATAAAAAGTGGCACTATTCATGTCACTATTCACGTTTAGGAAATAACGACTTAACATATGTCGTTATTTTGAACGGAGATTTTTGTATTCACTCTACACTAACTAAAATTTTCTATATTCCCTTTCTCACTTTCTAAATTATGTTTATCCTTTAACACTTCATCTATACCCTTATTTCTTCAAAATAATGATATAATGTAAAAGTTGAAATATGAAATTTTCTAAATTATGAAAATATGAATTGGCATCTTGTAAAAGTGATGTTTAACCTTTAAAACACTATCTATATAACATATTTCCTATTTCTTTGGAATAGTGTAATATTAATTTCCTAAGTGATTAAAAATATAAATTGGCATTTCTAAAAATATAATTTGGCATCTTCTAAAGCATCTATTGGTAATTAAATGTTTTAAATGGTTAATCCAATAGAATTAGAATATGAGTTCAATAATTAAAACATTTTTTTTGTATATTTCTATTTTAAAATTCTCGGGTGTTACAAAGTATCTAGGTCCTGCCACATATCATGGACCTTATCATGGGCATGTGATGGCCTTGGGTATTTAGCCACCCTTATCTCCTGAAGAACCTCAAGTCTCACCAGAATTTCAGGCTTCAGGTTCAGTAGGACCAAGTTCTTCTCAACATGCTGTTGAAGTGCATCCTTCTCTGGTAAATTTATTGATGAATCGGTTTAGAATCATGAATGTTTCTTTCATGCATTTAAACATGGCTGTAGAGAGACTATATGCTAGAATGGTTCATGTAGAACAAACTGTGAACAGTCAATGGGAAAAATTTGTCACAGATAAGTACAGATCCGATGAGAGATTACATGGATTTTTAGATTCTCTTCTGCATGTTTGTGAAGAAGCTGGTACACTAATGAGAAATCTGAGGTTGAACCAAGCAGAAACACATATAAAGATAACTCAAATGTTGGTTCATGCTTATGACATCAGAAGGGAACATCAGACAATTAGAGAACAATTGAATAACATACAACAAGAACATCAAGCTTTGTCTCAAGGAATGAACACTATATCAGATGAAGTTCAGGGCAATATCATCTAATTGGGTAATATTTATGGCAAACTTGACATTGTCCAAGAACAAGTGCAACAGCTGTCCAGCAGTTTTACAGATGTTGTCACTACACAGTGTGGACGTCAAAAAATGACGGTGACGATCATACGACATTCGCGTCTACGTGCGAGTCGAAGACGGGAAGGCTGAACAAACCTATACCTCACCCGGTCAGGACGAGAACTCGCCCGGTGGCCCACTACCCATCAAGGGAGCCCCTTCGAGCGGAAGATACCACCACAATTCTCCAACCGGTCATGCCGAGAGTAGAATCAAAGAAAAGTCGAGAACTCGGGCACAGCCCAGCATGCACCGAAAGTCACGTAAAGTCTGGACCGAGCCCCAGAAGCTACGAACGGAACATTATAGAGGCCATGCATCACAACTAAAACATTCCGAGAATGCCAATGTTCATATAAATGGCTGCGACTTCGAAAAGAATCCATTCAGTGCTTAAAATGGTGTAGAAGGGCCTTAAAATGGCGCGCCTCTTGCTTTTACGGCACGCCCCCTTTACGCTCCAATATGGCGCCCCTTTGCAAAGAGTTAATCCGGCACGCCCCCGGCCGCGCCATTTTAACCGAAGTACCCATTTGCCCATTTTTAAAAGCTTCTCCTTCAAATGCTAAAGCGGCATGGCCATTTGAAGGCCAAAAACTTAATACGGCGCGCTACTTTTGGAGAACCCATCACAATATCCTCTTCTTAATACGGCGCGCCAAGTGCAAATGAGTTTAACCTCATCCTGTCCCGTCTGCCGACCGATGCTCTGTTTGGCATAAATGCGACGCACAGAGAACATTCAATGCCCATGGCTCTGCTTCTACCTCCGTTCGACAGCATAGAAGCGGCAACGGCGAAGCAACTCCCGGCAGACCTGCGAACATCCCGTCCTCGAACGAACGGCAGCGTACGGTGCGAACCAGCATCGTCCATCACATCGAGTCAACTCCCAACTTCGTGGCGGATGAGGTGGAAGTGGCATGAACTCTCCTCAACGGCCGTTCTATAAAATGACAAGTCTGAGGAAGGAAAAGGGGCTGGTTGGTTCGGCGAAGCTCTCCGGCGTCCGAAGAGAAGAAGAAGCTCCATCCATTCACATCTGCAAGGTGAAGAAAAAAGAGAGAGAGGGTGAGAGAGAGAGAGGGGAGAGAGGGGGAGGAGCTTGTGCTCTGTTCCTCCTTCTCCCCCACCGGTGTATCTTCTTCTTCCCCCCACCTCAACGCCTAGCTTTTTTTTTCTTCTCCGTTGTATTCTTCCCTGTGCTTTGGTGGTAGATCCCCTTTTTTTACCTCTCTTCCCTCCTTTCCCTTGAGGATGAATAAAAGAGTGGCTCTGTAAGCATGCGCAGTGTTTTTATTTGCTCTGATCTGACTTCCCCTTTCCTTCAGTTTTCTTTCTCTCAATTTTCTGCATCACCCGGGGTCCTCGGGAGCTTGCCCCTTTTGTGGCATGAACTTTGAGGGAACCCGTTCGAAGGGTGAATACTCATAGCTATTCATGGCGAACATCCGTCCCTGTGGAACTTCCACAAAATCACTGTTGTCCCCGGTAGATAGCAATCAAGAGGGGAGGGGTGAATTGATTGGCAATAAAAAATTTTAACAACCAACTTTTACAGAAGATGAAATGGAAGGATAATGAAAGAAGCACACTCTTCTCACCCGATGATGAAAACACACGAACAGCGGAGATGTAATGAGATCTGAAAGGACGAGATATGAATGACACTCAACTCGACTAGAAGCCCACTCATGTAATAACGTAGAAGCAAACCATGATGAACAATAGAATTTAAGGTGGTTCGGGTTCACAACAGTGACCCCTACGTCCACCCCTCACAACGTGAGGAAAGCTTCCACTAAAGAGTGAAAACCCACACACACACACACACGCTGTGAAACACACAGCCACACACAAGCGTGCGCTGCGACCAGCAAACGCACACACACACACACAAAGTGTTTCGTTCAAGATAGATGTTCAGATACACAATGATTCTTCAGACTAGAAATAGAATGAACAGGATAAATGGAATAAGGATCTTGAAGTCGCCAGAAATCCCCCTTTCAAATGATGTTCCAGCTGTGGTTCTTCATAGCTTGGTTGATGCGGTAGGATGAGGACAGATCTTCATGAAGAACCCCGGATTTGATGTGCAGCTCGAGATCCAAGTTGCCCGGCTTCAAATAAGGAAGGAGAGCTTCGGTTCTTGCTCAGGATGCATCTGATCAGCACGGGGATCGACCCATTCTTGAAGAGGATGGCTTCTATTTGCGCATGGAAGGGCTCCTACTAGCTTTCTTCTTCCTACAAGACAAAAACACCATAAGGTCGAATGTTCTCTTCTTTTCTTCTTATTTTGGGATGCCCTAATCATTGTTATTTATAGTCCCAAGGAGTGGGGACACGTGTGACAAGATGGAACCTCGGATCTCCCAACATTAGGGCAAAACGAGGAATAAAAATGGCGGCCGCGAAACGGATCATGAACCGGACTGCCGGTCCGTAACACTATGGGTCGACCCATTGGGTCGACCCACGACGCACGGGTTAAAAGCTCGACAAGACTATTTTCCAGGGGTCGACCCATAGCACATTCTTTCCAAAAACCAAAAATTGTGAGTTACCCGAAAGTTTCGGGTGCCAAAAAGGGTCGACCCATTGGGTCGACCCACACACGTTATGCACAAAACTGAAAACCTGTGGGTTCGGGACCGCCTAGGGGTCGACCCACAAACTACTTCTTAACATAAAGAAGGAATAGAGCTAACAGCCACCAAGGGGTTGACCCTTGGGGTCCACCCCATCAAAATAAACATGTTAAAGAATTCCATGAGCTGGATATGAACAAGGATCAACCCATGACAACTAATGAAGAAAATTAACTAAGCAAGGGTTAAGGTTTTGTGTGGATCTCACCAATCATTCTTCAATTGTTTTAGGATTTTAACTTCATTCCAGATTTCTGTAAGAACACAAAAATGGAGTTAGATTAAAACTTTGACAAACATGACTCAACGCACTTACTCAAGATAGATGATCTTGATCCTGCAAGTATATCACATCTGGCAACATTAGTAATTCATGAACCAAGAGAAAAAAGGTGATATATAGTAAAGCATTTCAAAATGAGTTAGACTAAATTTATTCACCCATCAAAAGTTCTAGTCTAATATAGTGTTTGGTCATCATCAAAAACCAACAATTAGAATATTCACACAGGGGGTTCAACAATCTCCCCCTTTTTGATGATGACAAAATACTATGCTAGAGTTTAGGATTGACAAGAAAACAATTATATACATAATTTCTGAATCAACACCTCAATAGAAATTTAACACTAAAACCTTCATATGTATATCCAATTGAGCTCAAAAGGAGTTAACAAGCTTAATGAAATCAAGGCCACAGACCAAATGAGGGAGAACCCAATCATTGCATCAAACCGCGACCACAATGTTGAAATACATTCTTTCCATGCACCAAGCTGAACCATTTAGGAAGCATCATTCCTTAAAACACATCATTCCTTAAAACACAGGGCCTCATTCAAGCAATGTGAGATTGACCAGTCAAAAGCATCATCCATTGTTAACAAGCCGACAACAGAGTTTTTAAGACTTACAAAGCCTGGGTTCATGAGTTACAAAAATGCTTACATGTGCAATGCCATGAGATGAAATAGTTCTAACTAAACATTTCTAACTGACAGACTAATGAAATCAAACATGCAAGCAAGCACACACCACACATACTATAACATAATAGTTAACCAAGCACACACATATATCTGAATTTCTCCCCCTTTGGCATCATCAAAAAGGAGAGGGAGAACATGGTAATAACTGTGCAATATCATAGGAGCTTCATAACCTAGTCCGAGGGTGGAGAGGGTGGAGCATGTGACCTTCTAAGTAAAGTCATCATTTCTTCAAACATCCTGGTTTGGGCGTCCAGAGCAGTAGTGTTTGCTTCAAGAAAGGAGGTGACCCTTTGGAAAGACTGAGTGTGGGCAACATGGGAAATCCTCAAGTCAGTTACTTCATTGATAAGGGCATCCATTCTCTCCCCATACTTGTCTAGTCGGCAATCTATTGAATCCAATCTTTCAGTGATCAACTTAGGAAACCCATCAGGCAGTGCTTCAACAGGAAGTTCTAGTTGTAGAGGTTGATCTGCTTCATCTTCTTCACTGTCCTCTTCTTCTTCTGAGTTGACTTGTTGTTGAACTTGACCAGATTTGATCTTACGAACCAGTACACCATCTATTAATTCATAATGCATATTCTTGCAAATTGTGGGGATGGAGTAAATGTCATTCTCACGAATTGTGTGATATCTTTCTTTGGACAAATTAATACCAGCTGATTCAAAGAGTGTTGTCAAAGCTGCTGCATATGGTAGAGTGCGGTTTGTATGCTGCATGCATGCCGATATGTGAAGCAATATAGTAGCAGGGAAATTAATTGGGAGACCCTTCATAAGACAGAAAAATAGGAACATGTGGAATTCAGTTACTTTGTCTCTTCCACCACCCTTTGGTATAATAATGGTCGTCATCATGTGGTGTAGAATGCGCTGCAAGGAGGGAAAACGGTTTGCATTCAGGCCGGCGACGGACCTGTCTCCTATTTCCTCAGAGGTCATCATTTGATAGACCTCTTCTTCATCAAAATCAAGATCACCAAATGTGTAACCTTCATGATATGGTAGACCGAGAGCTCTACCCACAAATTCAGGAGTCAAGGTGATCACTTCACCATTTACAACAGTAAACTGCTTGTTTGCCTTGATTGACATATTGCCATAAAACTGAATCACCAGCTTGTAATAGACCCGACGGTGTGCAGACATGAAATGATCAAGATTAGGTTGACTACAGATGATATCCACTAAGCCTGGCAGGTATTCAACCAAGTTCATAAAATCTACTGCACGAGAGCGGAGGATATTTCTGTGAGCAGCTTTGTTACCGGAGGCCAAGGCTTGTGATTTCATTGCTTCTAGCTCTTTATCCTTGGATCGTATCTCTCTTGCGCGGCTGGAACACTCTCGCTGACGAGCAGAACGGCTGGATTCCTCCCCCTGATGAGAAGGCCGCCTTTTGGGTGCCATCTGAATCACCGGACAGATTAGAAACTCTAGAGGCTTTCTAGATCGTGTTGGTTCGAGAAGAGGAGCCCCTCACGCAGAAATAGTGACTCTCCAGATCTGGGAGGAAGATGGATGCTTGCGGACGCAGCCAAGAAGGAACCCGCGAGTAGCCACCGGTTAGATCTCGCCTTTAGGGCTGGAGCGGCTTTGGGTTGCAAGAGAGGGTTTCAAGGCTTCCAAGAGGTGGTGGCTGGTCGATCTAGGGAGCTGGGGCATTATTATAGTGTTAGGGTTGAAGAAGAGGGCGTTCGCGCCCTTTTCGAAATGGGACGGTTCGCGTTTTACCGCGACCGTCCGTAATGGGTCGACCCGATGGGTCGACCCACGGGTAGCCCGAGCCCCGGTTTAGAGCGAACTGACAGGGGTCGACCCCATGGGTCGACCCATCCCCTGTTTTGATGGAGATTCCCTTTTAAAATGAAGACATGGAGTACCAAGGAGGACAGGCTCAATTCCCCACTGATTAAAACATATGAAGGTCAAGAAAATAAGATATATTTGAGGTTTGAATCAATTGGGGAGGATGTTTCAAGGAAGCGATAGATTCCCTTAGAAGTTTATTTACCAAACTCTCCATAGTTCAGATTTCGATTGATCAGCTCCACAGAGATGCACTTGTTTAACAAAAAAAATAGTGTGGCCATAGAAGAGTGCAAAGAAAGGGTTCATACATATTTAATAGAAGAAATGCAATTCATACAAAGGTGGAGATTTCACACAATTCAATTTATTTGCAATTCAAGCAAAAGGGTGCATATGCATGAAGAAGGAGACCCATCGAATGCAACTATATGAAAGACACAAATGCATGATATGCATGCTAGCAACACTAAGTATGATGCAAAATGCAGAACCTCAAGAATCCGACTCCTCTATTCTACAAACCCCTAACTCTCTCCTGAAGGATGTAAATTTTTCTTCATTTAGTGGTTTGGTAAATATGTCGGCAATTTGATTATTTGTTTCAATGAAGTTTATTTCAACATCACCCTTACTAACATGATCACGAATGAAATGATGCCTAATTTCGATATGCTTCGTTCTAGAGTGATGAACTGGATTTTTTGACAAGTTTATAGCAGAGGTGTTATCGCACAAAATTAAGGTGTTTTTGAAGGAGATGCTGTAGTCAATCAATTGTTGTTGGATCCAAAGCACCTGGGCAATGCAACTACCAAGAGCCACATATTCGGCTTCGGCGGTTGACAAGGCCACTGAATTTTGTTTCTTGGAGGCCCATGAGACCATGCATCCCCCAAGGAACTGGCAATACCCACTGGTGCTCTTTCGATCCACTTTACAACCCGCATAATCGGCGTCAGAATAAGCAATCAATTCAAAGCTCGAATTACGCGGAAACCATAAGCCCAAATGTACTGAACCAGCAATATATCTAAAAATACGTTTCACGGCCGACATGTGTGTTTCTTTCGGATCAGACTGAAATCTCGCACACAAGCAAACTGCAAACTGAATGTCGGGCCGGCTGGCAGTTAAATACAACAGTGATCCTATCATGCTTCTAAAGAGCTTTTGATCCACGGATTTACCTTTCTCATCTTGATCGAGTGTGATTGAGGTTGACATGGGTGTGGGTTGAGGTTTCACCTTGCTGAAATTGTACTTTGTGAGTAAGTCTCGAGCATACTTCCTTTGGCATATGAAGATACCATCCACCATTTGTTTGACCTGCAAGCCCAAGAAGAAGGTCAATTCTCCCATCATACTCATTTCAAACTCACCTTGCATAAGTTTGGCAAAATTTTCACTCAAGGTGACGTCAGTAGAGCCAAAAATTATGTCATCGACATACACTTGAACAATTAAAACTTTCTTACCATTTACTCTGGTAAACAAGGTTTGATCAATGTTACCACGTTTGAACCCATTATCGACAAGGAAAGAACTCAGCCTCTCGTACCAAGCGTGGGGAGCTTGTTTCAACCCGTAAAGCGCCTTGTCCAATTTGTAAACATAATCTGGATAAGCGTGATCTTCAAATCCTGGAGGCTGCTCTACATACACATCCTCCTGTATGAAGCCATTCAAAAATGCACTTTTTACATCCATTTGAAAAAGTTTAATATCATGATGGCATGCAAATGCTAAAAGAATTCTTACAGCCTCAAGTCTTGCCACAGGGGCAAAAGACTCATCAAAGTCAATTCCTATCTCTTGGCTATAGCCTTTGGCTACAAGCCTAGCCTTATTCCTAATTACCACTCCTGGATCATTTAACTTGTTTCGAAAATCCATTTGGTTCCGATCACAGAGTGGCTTTTAGGACGTGGCACAAGGAACCACACTTTGTTCCTTTGGAACTGGTGTAGTTCATCCTGCATGGCTAAGATCCAGGAATTATCCTTTAAGGCTTCATCATGAGAGTGTGGTTCAAATTGAGAGAACAATGCTAGATAATCCAAATTGTCAACTTCCCTTGATGAAGATCGAGTTTTCACTCTATCTTCTACATTACCAATCACATTCTCGGAAGGATGGCTTTTGTGGAAAATCCATTGTCAAGGAAGCTGCTGTCCTTGTTGATTTTCATCATCCTTGCTTTCCGATCCTTCTCCTAGAGTTGCTTGACCTTGTGCCGCCTTTGGTGGAATCTCTTCACTGGTTTCTTCTTCTTCATCCTGCAATTTTGAGCTTTTATCAACATTCTCATTCCATGATTCATCTATAATAACATGAGGGCTCTCCTCTACAACAAGAGTTCTCAGGTTATAAACCCGATATGCTCTAGAAGTAAGAGAGTACCCAAGAAAGATTCCGCGATCGCTTTTTGCATCGAATTTGCCCAAATCAGATTTTCCATTATTAAGAATATAGCAAATTGATCCAAATGGTTTCAAGTGAGAGATATTTGGCTTCTCACCTTTAAAGAGTTCATATGGGGTTTTTCTCAAGATTGGTCTTACCATAGCTCGGTTTATGATGTAGCATGCCGTGCTAACGGCTTCCGCCCAAAAGTACCTAGGAAGGTTGTTCTCGCTTAGCATTGTCCGAGCCATCTCAATAAGGGTTCTGTTCTTTCTCTCCACGATGCCATTTTGTTCTGGAGTTCTTGGTGCTGAAAATGTATGCGAGTATCCGTGCTCCC
Organism: Amorphophallus konjac; assembly: GCA_022559845.1. Taxonomy (NCBI): domain Eukaryota; kingdom Viridiplantae; phylum Streptophyta; class Magnoliopsida; order Alismatales; family Araceae; genus Amorphophallus; species Amorphophallus konjac. The sequence continues at coordinate 175,740,537 of CM040125.1, forward strand.
TACAAAATTCATCAAAATCAGTGTTCTCGAACTCCTTACCATGATCACTTTGAATTCTCTTGATGGAACATCCCTTCTCAATCTCCACTTTCCTGCAAAAACCTTCAAACTCCTTCAAAGCATCATTTTTATGTGACAAAAAGTATACCCAACAAAATCGTGAGAAGTCGTCTACAATGACAAAGCCATATAACTTACCACCTAGACTGTGAGTTCTACTAGGACCAAACAAATCAATATGAAGAACTTCAAGAGGCCTAGTGATAGTCACATCATTCTTACTTTTGAAAGAGGCTCTTGTTTGCTTACCTTTGCTGCATGCCTCACACACTTTGTCAGGTTCAAACTTCAGCTTTGGCATCCCAACAACTAAATCAGTTGTGGACAACTTTGAAAGAACGTTAAAACTGGCATGCCCAAGACGGCGATGCCACAACCAAGCATTGTCAGAGTTATTTGCAACTAAGCAAAGATTATTGTGTGATGTGTCATCTAAGTCTATCATATATACATTATTTTGTCTAACGCCTATGAACATTATTTCCTGTGTGGTTTTATTTACAACCGTGCAGTGCGTGGAGTCAAAAATCACATTGCACCCTTTATCGCAAAGTTGACTAATACTAAGTAAGTTATGATTGAGACCTTTGACCAACAAAACATTTTCCACACTATGAGGAGATCCCTTACCAATCTTACCTTCTCCAACGATTTTTCCTTTGTCCTTGCCCCCGAAGGCAACAAGTCCACCATCCTTTTCCATGAGGTCTGTAAAGATTTCTTTGTTTCCGGACATGTGTCGCGAGCATCCGCTATCGAGGTACCATTTGTTTCTTTGAGCCTTCATGCAGACCTACATATCATCAAAATAAGAAGACTTCTATGATTTTGGTACCCAAGCTTGCTTGGGTCCATATCGGTTAGAAGCTCTTGATCTATTCAACCACATTGATTTTCTTGCAAATTGTTTCTCATCAGCCAACATTAACCTACATGTATACATGGTGTGACCATACATTCCACAGTAGAAACATGAAACAACCTTTTTGTTATGATTTCTCTTCTTGTAATCATTCACGAATGGTTTGTGAGCCGGAATGTATTTCTCACTCTTTTTATGTGAAGAGCATGATGAAGATGATGCATTAGCATTCACAAAGGAAGTTTGAGTTTTGTTTACAAAAGCTTTCTGGTTGCATGGCTCATAGCCTAGTCCTTCCTTTCTAAAGTTCACTCTCATTCCTAGCATGGTGTCTAGATTTTGCTTCCCTTTGACAAATCTGGCTAGTGAATCTTTCAGATCTTTGACCTCATCCATTAAAACCCCTTTTTCTTCTTCAAGTTCCATTTTATACTTTTCCAAGGCTTGGACTTTTGCATTCACTTATTCAATGGCATTCATGGATTTTTCATCATTATGTTGTTCTTCTTTTAAACATGTTAGTTCTTCTTCAAACAAAATGACTTTGGAAATGAGCATTTCATTGTCGTAAGATAGTGTTTCAAGCTTGGATGATAATTCAGCACATTTCAGACATGGAGATTCATTCGACATGCTTTGGTCAATCTTTTTCTTTAACATTCTATTTTCAGACTTTAACTTTTTGCATTTGTCATACAAGGCTTCATAAGCAATTTCCCATTGCTCACATGAGAGATCATCAGTTTCAGAATGTACCTCATTGGAGTCTTCATCATCCGCCATCAGACACAATGTTTGGACAAGCTCGTCCAATTCATCTTCCGATTTGTCTTCGGTGTCATCCTCATCGCTCCACGTTGCCACCATTGCCTTAGGCTTCTTGAACTTCCCTTTCTTGAGTTTTTTCTGAAGTTCGGGACACTCTCCACGCATGTGCCCTGGTTTTTTACATTCATAGCAGATAATCTCTTCTTTCTTGCTGCTTTCTCCCTTCCTTGGAATCATTTTCCTTGGCCCTCTTCTGAATGGAGCTCCTGCTCTTCTGGACCTTCTAATGAATTTTCTGGCCCTTTGCGTTATCATGGCCACCAGCTCTTCATCCTCACTGTTTGAACCAGATCCATCTTCACTGTCATCCGATCTTTGGAGATTGGTCTTCAAGGCCATGCTTGAGATCGGCTTCTTTTTCTTGACATCTTCCTCATTCCTTTTTATGTTCAGCTCATAGGTCATTAATGACCCAATTAGCTCATCAAGCGTCATAGTAAGGTTCTTTGAGTCTTCAATGACCGTGGCCTTAGTATGCCACTGTGATGAGAGGGACCTTAATACCTTCCTCACAAGATCTTGGTTGGAGTATTCCTTCCCAAGTGCCTTCAGCCCGTTGGTGATCTCCAACAATCTAGCAAACATTTCTGAAATGTTTTCATCCGGCTTCATCATGAATAATTCGTAATCCCAGACGAGCAAATTTGCTTTAGTCTCCTTCACTTCTGATGTTCCTTCATACATTAAACGAAGGTTGTTCCACATCTCCTGCGCGGAAGCACACATCGAAATTCGTGAGTACTCGTTTGGATGAATTGCACATTGAATTATATTCATGGCTTTGAAATTAGCTATGCACTTCTTGATATGATCTTCTCCCCACTCTTCCTCTTTGGGAGGCAATTTATACGGACCATTACTGATAACATGCCAACTTTCAAATTCCTGAGCCCTCAGGAATACATACATCCGATTCTTCCAATATGAATAATTTGACCCATCGAAGAACGGAGGTCTATGTATAGAGTGCCCTTCGGGCATCTGCCCCTTGTTTGCCATTTACTGGATCTTACTCTAAGATCGTGAGATCAGTAAAAATCAGAGACCGTGCTCTGATACCAATTGTTGTCCCCGGTAGATAGCAATCAAGAGGGGAGGGGTGAATTGATTGGCAATAAAAAATTTTAACAACCAACTTTTACAGAAGATGAAATGGAAGGATAATGAAAGAAGCACACTCTTCTCACCCGATGATGAAAACACACGAACATCGGAGATGTAATGAGATCTGAAAGGACGAGATATGAATGACACTCAACTCGACTAGAAGCCCACTCATGTAATAACGTAGAAGCAAACCATGATGAACAATAGAATTTAAGGTGGTTCGGGTTCACAACAGTGACCCCTACGTCCACCCCTCACAACGTGAGGAAAGCTTCCACTAAAGAGTGAAAACCCACACACACACACACACGCTGTGAAACACACAGCCACACACAAGCGTGCGCTGCGACCAGCAAACGCACACACACACACAAAGTGTTTCGTTCAAGATAGATGTTCAGATACACAATGATTCTTCAGACTAGAAATAGAATGAACAGGATAAATGGAATAAGGATCTTGAAGTCGCCAGAAATCCCCCTTTCAAATGATGTTCCAGTTGTGGTTCTTCATAGCTTGGTTGATGCGGTAGGATGAGGACAGATCTTCATGAAGAACCCCGGATTTGATGTGCAGCTCGAGATCCAAGTTGCCCGGCTTCAAATAAGGAAGGAGAGCTTCGGTTCTTGCTCAGGATGCATCTGATCAGCACGGGGATCGACCCATTCTTGAAGAGGATGGCTTCTATTTGCGCATGGAAGGGCTCCTACTAGCTTTCTTCTTCCTACAAGACAAAAACACCATAAGGTCGAATGTTCTCTTCTTTTCTTCTTATTTTGGGATGCCCTAATCATTGTTATGTATAGTCCCAAGGAGTGGGGACACGTGTGACAAGATGGAACCTCGGATCTCCCAACATTAGGGCAAAACGAGGAATAAAAATGGCGGCCGCGAAACGGATCACGAATCGGACTGCCGGTCCATAACACTATGGGTCGACCCATTGGGTCGACCCACGACGCACGGGTTAAAAGCTCGACAAGACTATTTTCCAGGGGTCGACCCATGGGGTCGACCCATAGCGCATTCTTTCCAAAAACCAAAAACTGTGAGTTACCCGAAAGTTTCGGGTGCCAAAAAGGGTCGACCCATTGGGTCGACCCACACACGTTATGCACAAAATTGAAAACCTGTGGGTTCGGGACCGCCTAGGGGTCGACCCATGGGGTCGACCCACAAACTACTTCTTAACATAAAGAAGGAATAGAGCTAACAGCCACCAAGGGGTTGACCCTTGGGGTCCACCCCATCAAAATAAACATGTTAAAGAATTCCATGAGCTGGATATGAACAAGGATCAACCCATGACAACTAATGAAGAAAATTAACTAAGCAAGGGTTAAGGTTTTGTGTGGATCTCACCAATCATTCTTCAATTGTTTTAGGATTTTAACTTCATTCCAGATTTCTGTAAGAACACAAAAATGGAGTTAGATTAAAACTTTGACAAACATGACTCAACGCACTTACTCAAGATAGATGATATTGATCCTGCAAGTATATCACATCTGGCAACATTAGTAATTCATGAACCAAGAGAAAAAAGGTGATATATAGTAAAGCATTTCAAAATGAGTTAGACTAAATTTATTCACCCATCAAAAGTTCTAGTCTAATATAGTGTTTGGTCATCATCAAAAACCAACAATTAGAATATTCACACAGGGGGTTCAACAATCACCATCTGTAAGCTGCTGGAACTCTTGAAGGCTGGTCCTCGAGTCTCCACACGCACTTATGGGTTAACGGAGGCCTCACTCGTAGTTTTGAGGTTCACCCCGGAGCAATTAGTTTGGTGTTCCCCATTTTTTTCTCTGGCAAGCTTCAGTCCGGGGGATATGCTGCCCAAATTTTGCCAGGCCAAGAACACATAAGAACAAACGAACAAGTTAAGCTCTCTGGGAGTAAGACCAGCGTATGTTTGAAGCCCCTGAATCAACATGAATCTCTGAGTTCCTACATAATAAACCCTTCAAGTAAAACATCTAAATGCACATACTCGTTCACCTCGATAAATGATCAGAAGCACTCTATTGATTTAAAGTGTCAACCGAACAAACAATCCATCCATTTGATCAATCTGCAGGTTGAAGAAACGAGAAAAGAATCAAAGTGAATGAAAGTCTACCTCATAGAAGCTATTCCGGCACGCTCTTAATCCGGCGCGGGCTAATCCGGCGTGGTACCCCCCCGCGCCGGTTTAACCCCGCACCCAAAACCATCTTCAACTTCCTGAAATGAACAGTGTGCGCCCCTATTACTGTTTTAGCCTCAATCCGGTGCGCCCTCCTGTTCTTGGCTAATCCGGCGCACCCCCCTTGCTCCCTTATCCGGCGCACCCCTCTTCTTGCACCCATTAAACCGGCGCGCCCCTCTCTCTCCTTGGCATCCCCTTTAACCGGCGCGCCCTTCTTCCCCTTGGGATCCCATTAAACCGCCCCCCCTTACACCTCCTATTCCGGCGTGCCCCGTTTGCTTCCTTAATCCGGCGTGCCTTCCATAAAAAGAAATCCAATTAACCAAACAGATAAAAAGGGATAGGAAACCAATAATCAAAAGTTGCCCCTGTTATAACTAAAATTTTTGTTCCGGGGGCTCCGCGACCTGACCGGGCAGGTCGAACCCCGCGACCTGACCGCGCAGGTCGATCCGCGTGCGAGTGCGTATGTTGGCGAGTTCGGGCTTCACACTTAACAACCCGCTCCTCCGGACTGTGCGTGAAGAGAAAAGCAATGATGCCCCGTGGTATCGGACGTGGACCTCGGAATCCCCGACATGGTCATGATCCGTGCACCTCTTGGGCCGATAGTTCATCAGCTTGACCCACTTCTTCCGGGATCCGATCCCGCATCCGCATTAAACTTGCCGTACCTACGGCAGACATCCATACGGTTTTATCGTCGTATTCGACACTACTAATGCGGACTTCCGTCCGAACACGAAATGGTCCGTGAGTGACCAACATATACGTATCTATGAACATTTTACGCCCCAACACGGGTTTGTTTAAACGTGACCCGAGATCTTTGTTCTCGCTTTATTACCATGAATTTCAGGCCGTAGGGCCCTTATTCCCGGCAATCAATCAAGGGTGTTCCCCTGTATGGGGGATGTAAATAGCGTCGTGGCCTTTACGGCACGGCGGGTTTTGGTCCCGACACGAAGTACACAATCGTCTGATTAGTCAGATCGAGCGCACAATAAATCATCACCTTGGTGACTGGCACGCCCACGCACTTAATAAACCCAATAAACGAATAACCAACGATCTTTAATAAAAGTGCGTCTACACACAGGCAACAAGTTCATCTACTTCCATGGCAGAAATCCACCATCAAGAGACATCCCAGTTAGAGAACATGTGCAACATGTTACAGAGTTGGTTTGTGGATCTGACCACAACTGTCAAAGAACTGTGGGCTCGATTTATTTATTTATTTATTTTATATATTTTTTATTTTGGTTATTTATTTCTTATTTAATTTATTATGCGTGCCAGTCACCGGAGTGACAATTTATTATGCGCTCGATCTGACTCGGTTAGTCGATTGTGAGGCTTAAGTCGAGACCGAAAGTCTGTCATACCATAAAGGCTATGACGTTAATTACGCCCTTCCAAAGAAGGGAAACCCTTGATTAATTGTCAAAGTAAGAGGGGCCCCGGGGGCAAAACGAGATAAGACTGCTATGCTCACTTTACTTGCAGGGTATGAGATGCATGCACATGGTCGTGCGGTTGATAGTTTTATTACGGCTTATCTGCTTGGTTCCCGGTACGGGGGCGGAGAACTTAGGTTCGAAAACCACTCTCACGCATAATGATGGTTTCCAATCGGGCATAACCCAACCTTCAACCAAGCATTATTTGATATACTGGGAGTACAGGAGAGGATGACTTTAGGTTTGTTTGATCATGTTGAGAATGCTGCATGAGATAGACATGTTTATTCATTATGAAACTAGGAAAGCACCAGCAAGGTGACAAGCTTCATTAAACATTGCGAAATTACATGTCCAGCTCTTAATCTCGTCTACATGAATCACGGAATGAATCCGTCAGCGTGTCCCCTTTATCTTGGATCATACCAAGTGGGAATATGATACCATCCACGCAGAGGCGAGATGGAATCCATAAATGATCGGTACATACTAGTGCCCGAATAACACGAAGTAGGACTAAACCGAGACGGATTAATCGGAGACAATATTTGTCCGTGGAGGTGTTCGTTGTTTTTTTTATTCCCTAGAGGGAGTCACTAGAGACCTTGCAGAGGCGGGGCCCTTTGGTTCCCAAGGGGTTTGAAACTGATGTAGCATGCCGAAGATCAGAGTTCATTTCGACAGCATCTCCCCTTATTTTGGACTGTGCCAAAGGGGGAGTATAGGACATCCATCTACGGAGTGCCGAGATGGAAGCCAAAAGAAAGATGGGCGTAGCCCGAGATCCAAAAGGATCATAATTCGATGGGACAATGTCCACTCATTGTGGCATTTATTGATATCCCCTCAAAGAAGCCATAGGAGAACATGCAGTGGCAGAACTCCATGGGCCAGTAGGGTGGCAAGATAAAACATCACACTCGGTAGAATGTAGGGGGTTAACCCCATTAATCTAGCTCCCAAGGGCTTGGGTGAAGAAATATTACTCCTCCCCGGGATGGTAATGGTTCTGTACTGGGGACAATAAGGCTCGGGGGTTCATGAGGGCGTCGGCGCGATGACGTCTTGGCGCGACAAAGACCAAAAGGGGGCGTTGGCCTGGAGGGATTGAACGAACAGTGGTCGGCGCGGATAGGCGGCCCGATGTAGGCCGGTCATCAGTGCCCATCACTCGGTGCGGAAGCCACGTCGAGAGAGGACTGCACCGGGAGGCCGTCCTGCGCCGATAGGAGGGATTTGGGGGTTTTAAGGGTTTTATGAGGTTATGGATTTTTGGGAGTTTTGAGAGGCTTTATCTGAGGTTTTGAGAGGCTTTATCTGAGGGTTTTGAGAGGCTTTATCTGAGGTTTTGAGAGGCTTTATTCAAGGGCTTTGAGAGGGCCGAAGAATACTGAAAATGGTTTTGGAATAAATCACCCCGAGGAGATGAGGACCTTCACTCTGGAGCACCATTGAGAGTCAGGTTATTTATTGAATCGTATGGACTTTGATTCGAATATATCCCTCACCGTTTCACGAATGAGACGCCATGAGATGGACTGTCTCAGGCTCTCACCGTGATTGTGAGGTTGGGAGAATAACGGAGATGCAATTGAAACACACTTAGGTGGTCTGAGGGGTGTGCATATAGCAGAATCAAATCCGTTCACAACGGCTATCGAATACAGTAGATTTCAGAGAGGTAGAGAGAGAGAGAGAAAACTCCAGAATCTCATATTCATTTCATTCAGAAGAACATACATATTTAGCATAGAGGGAAATCAGACTACAAGAAGGTACATACAGGCTAATATTTAAAAATCTGCCGGACTGCGCCGACGTTTAACATCGACAGAGGAACAGCGCTCAGAAGCGGGTTACAGGAAAAGACTGAAATAAGAAATGGAGAGGGGGAGAATATTGCCCCTGAGGGCGTTTGACAGACAAACCCCACCTTGGATCTCCTTCACCTAGGCTTCAATTGCTCTCTCTTTTTTTCTTTCAGATCCCTTTCAGCGGGCTCTCAGACTCTCTCTCTTTTCTCTAGCTCTGAACACCCTTCTCTGTATTCGGATGCATGATCTTGATTCTCTTCTCTGCGTCGCTGTGTTTTTTTCTGTCAAAGACATAGGGTTTATATAGAGGGCTGGCCCTCTTCCATCGGCACGGGCTCTTCCCGTGGCTGTGTGGCATCGGCGCGCTCGTCATGTAGCATCTCGACGCGCTCCTGTTGTATTGGGCTTAGGCCCAGTCACTTAGTGCATCGGCGCCGATAGAAGGGATTTGAACGAATGGGTCTCCTTCATTGGCCATATGGGCTTCTTAAAATGCTCATTTGTTCTTCTTGTTGCTTACTTAACATCTTGCATCCACAAACACGTGCGAGAGGCTATGTGAATCCCATTTCACGAGCATCAGAATGTTCTGAGGATCCTCTTAGCAGGCAGATGATTGCCTGGGGCTTGACATAGTCTTCATCAGCCTGACTATCTGAATGATAGCCACGCTGGGCAGCAACTTGGCCAGAAATGGCTTTAGCCGGATAGAGTGTCAGGTGTAATGGATCTATTCTATTATGATTCTAAGATATTCTAGGGATGACACAAGAGCTGCACTCTTGATTGATCTTCAAAGCCCTAAGCTTGCTTTGACTTCTTCTTTTATCTTCGTATATTTTAGGTGTCAACAAATGCCCCCCACCTGCAGGTGGCGTAAGCGAAGAATGAGCGGGACAGGGCCTGCGGGTGCATATTATAATGTACTTTATGTTTTATTCAGGCTTGCTCCTGCCCGTTGTGTCTATTCGTAGCTTGGAATCTTCATTCTATTTGTATAATTCCAGCACTTTTTAAGCATCTTTGGACTAATGCCAGGTTGTTGGGTCTTAAATGACCTGCATTGGGATTTGATTTTCTGGTTGCAGCATTCCGACACGGGTAAATCGGCACGGTAAGCAGTCTCGGCACACTCATCTCGGCGCGGCGTCGGCCTCGGCGTGGCATTCATCTCGGCGTGCCCAGGCTTGGCCTCCGTCTCGGCACGAGGGCGGTCTCGGCGCGCCTTTTGGAGATTCCGCTCTCGGCGCGGCGTTGGCCTCGGCGCGCATTAGGGTTTTACCTTATTTAGCGTCGAGAAGGTTGAGGGAAGCTCATTTCTCCCTGAGCTTTCTCTCTCCTCATCCTTCACCGTGGCGCTCGGCGTGGGTTTCTTCAGAGAGTTTCTTCCTCCACGCTCCTCCTCCTTCGCTGTGAGGCTCTTTCTTTGCTTCTCATGCGGGACTATGTCCCCCCTTTATTAGGGAGTCATCCCCTCTTGGTGGATGTTCATCCTATTTGACTTTTGGGCATACCCCGTATAAGGGGAGGTGCTGTCAAAATTTTCTTAGGATTCTCTCCTCTATTGCCATCTCAATACTGTCTCATCTTCTTTGATTTTTATCTGCAGTTGTTGAAATGGCCACCACTTCTAGCCGTGCTACTTTTGGAACTGCTGATGCTGGTGCCTTCTCTCAGGGTAGGGTACCTGGCCCTACTGTGACTTGGTTGAATGTCGGTCAGCTAGACCGAGGTCTTGGGAAGATCGCCATAGTTGACGAATTCTCTGACTCAGAGACGGACACAATGTCTGCATCCTGCGTCCTACCTGTTCAGGACGGGTTAAACTTCAATCGCGATGATGGCTATCGTACGGATTTTTCGAAGGATCGTCATCTTGTGTCGTTCATCTGCACCTTCAATGTAGCTGGGAAGAGAGATGTTATGCTCGCTCGGATGGTGGAACGGGACATGCTGATGGATAGGGACAGCTTGAAAGGTTCCGTATATCGCGGAGAAACCATCTATCTTCCGGGAGAGTGACGCAAATGGAATGCTATTTTGGGAGTGACTGAGTTGGAGACGGAGCATAAGATGCTGACACGAGCTCCTGAATTCACACCAGCCAGGTGGGATACCGCTGCAGGTCGAGTCAATAGAGAGAAGCCCGGCTACGGTTTGTTCTTGGCACCCATCAAGTGGGGCTACAGGGATGAGCCATTTGTTGTAAACTGCTTGGCTGTCCAGTTCAAGTTTCAGTTGGCTGCTAGCTAGTTTGCAGACACCAAAGTGACCGATGCTCATCTTTTCCGCGTGGGAGCGGTAGAATTTACAGAGTATATGCTGAAGGAATATGCTCCCTTACTGACCAGGGCCGGGGTATATCATAGTGTATATGCATCCCGCTTTCGGCACCCCATTTCCAAGGGCTTGTACTGCGGCATGTTTGAAGTCTTCTGCCCACAGTTTAATACTTTCTACATAGCAGAGGGTGAAACTTCTTTGGACCTCTGGAGTTTGTCACAGCTTTCAGGTCTGCCGATTGACGGAGAACCTTATGAAGAGGTTTGCTTGCATGACTTCACCAAAGATGAAACTGACGGAGAGGGCCAGTATTTCTCCGGCTTTTCATACCGGTACTAGATGAAAGCATATCGCTCCCTCTGCCTGGCACATCATAGGGGCTCATCTAAGGGATATCATACCCGGGAGAAGAGCAGTAGGCTGAAAGTCCAAGTAGGACATTGGATCCAATGTTTCTTCGGCGATCCTCTGAAACATAATGAGTTCCCTCCTGTGGCTCCCGTTGCTGGTAAGCCAAGCAAGCCTCCCAAGTTCAAGTCAGAGCTACCTGCTTCCATTCGGCGAGTCAGTCGAGGAGGGCTGAATCCTGTTGGAGTGGATCCCCTTACTCACTGTGCCGCTTACCTTACATTTTGGCTGTGCACTTTTGCTCTCCCGCAGGGAGATGAAACAGTTATCAGGCCGAAGGCAATATACCCGCATGTCAGATGGCTTGGGGCATGCGACTTGCTTTATGTCCGGCTGCGCTTTAGCTGGTTTACAAATCTCTGGGAGATATATATAAGCATCAGATCCCTCGGTCTTTCAGAACAGTGGGCCCGTTCCATTTCAACAATGCCTGGGTATGTAATCTGTTCCCGAAACTTGCTCCCAGGACTTTGCAGACAACTACATTGTACCCTAGGATGCTGGAATTTGCAAGTGTTGAGCCTGGCCCAGTGTCATAGTAGCTTTACTCTATCAGAGGCCGGTTAACAAGGGTTCTGATGGGAATCGACGCCGAGCACTGACATTTTTCATTTGCAATTGTGTCCTTTTAGTTTGCTTTTATATCCTTTGAAAAGTATGTTTACAATTGTAAGGCTTTATAAGCCAATGTGTCATTCCCTAAGGATCTTTGGGTTTATTTGCAAAATGTCAGTAGGTCCAGCAAAGGGGCCCCCACTCCTTTCCCATTGGTCCACCTAAGCCATAGGGGTCCATGTGGGGCTGGTCAACTATCCTAGGTGGCTTCTAGATGGTTGGACCATTCAAGGGGAAAAATGGACCAAAAAGTCCAAGTTGGAAGCTCCCTTGGTCAAGGGGGTAATAGGTTGTAATTCACATTTTATGAGAATTAATGATGAAAATTGAGTGAAATTTGGTTGGAGCCTCCTTGGAGGGTGCGCCCCTCTCCCCTCTCTCTCTAGTTTCTCTCTTCCTCCTCCAACCTTCCAGGGTGTGAGACCCTTTCTACCTCTTCCTCTCATTTCCTGAGTTCTATTTCTACCGCCGCCGCCGCCGCCATCGCCCGCCATCGCACCGCCGCCATCATCGCCGGAATTCTGTCCAAATCAGGACAGAACCTCAGCTCCAAAATTTTATCTTTTGTTTTTGTTGTCTGATCGTGCCCAAACTTTGAGGGCTTGTTCTACCTGTCTCCCTTAACCTCCAGTTCAAATTTCGTGTCATTTGGACATCGTTTAGTATTTTTCCCTTATTTCTTGTTTCCCCCTGTAATCTGCCATTCTGCAGATTCACGGGACAGTGTCACCTATTCGTATTTTTCCCACCCTCTTAAAAATTTCCAAAAAATCCAAAACAATTCCTCAGTATTCCTCACGTTCCTCCCTACCTCCCATAATTTTGTCAGCCCCTGGAAAAATCATTTACCCCTCGGTCAAAAGTCAGTTTCAGGTAGATCCCCTTCTGTCCTGAGTGTCTATAAATAGATCTACAGAAAAAACACAGTCTTGCAGAGCCTCCTAATTCTCATCCTTTCGTTGGATTGAGCTGAAAAAATATATGTTGTAGATATGGGAGTCCTCTTTCCAACGCCACCGGTTTTGCCTCGATCTGATTCCGGATATGTGAGAATTAATTCTTTCCGCCGAGACGTGCAAATCTATTCCCTGTGCAGGTCTGAAATTACAGTCCGGGAAAAATTCATAAATAAATATCAAAAATCAACTTCAGGAGCCGCCACTCCTAGGAGTCGACCAGGGATGTCCTGCCAACGTTCCAGCCAAGCGGCGCCTCCAGAAGATCTCAGGAAGGTGACGTTCCTTTGGAGGCCAAGGCTTGCTGTCCAGCGAGTCAGAACCGAGTCGGCACAGCACCGAGTCCGCGCAGTACCGAATCGGACCAGTAGGCCGAGTTCACCGCAAACGCCCGTCCAACTTGCTGCCCGTCAACCCAGGGTCGGTCCTCCCGGGCCCACTTGTAGCCTTTTACCTCCTGTGTGGAGTGGGCAATAAAATTCACTGTTGTAATTAAGTTTTTACCAGTGTACCGGGAGTTACCGTAACTGGCCGGGGTCGTCTTCCCCACGCCCGGAGCGTGGAGGTATCGTGTTCGCTCTCTTACTCGGTGTTTGCTTTACTCATATTTATTCGTATATGCCGCTGCATGTGATAGGTAACTAGCTCGATATCTATTTTTATCACCGCTGCGAGAGAGCGAGAGTGACCCGTCCCGAGACTCAATCTGAGTTAACGCGGAAAAGTCGATACCTGAGACTCATTACCGGTTTCTCAACCGCGCACGGTCCAGCGTTTCCCTCCCATAGGGATGATCGCGAGCTAGAGTCCCAGGTCACGTGTCCGTCCCACATCAAGTTCTAGTGGATTCAGCAGGAACCATTCGTTTCTGGAATTTAGCAGCACATTCTGCTCCGTTGGTGAACCGTCAGTGTGAGTGCAAAATTGAGGCCGTGGAGACTTTTACACACTTCATTTCGGGTGCCACAGTGTCCCGGCCAGTCTTGGAGCTTGAGCTCATTGATTGGGCTTTGTCAATCCGCCCCGATGTTTTAGTGTTCAGAAAGGGGGGCGTGGTTCATCTAGAACCCTATTACCCGTTCAGATGTGGCCAAAATTTTGGCTATGATCAGTATATTTCACCTTCAGCTGCCCAGTTTCTGTTGGATAGCAGGTCAAAGCTTGGCTCGGTCGTTGCAAGTGAGGGCCGCACCTGGTGGGACTACTTTGATCATCGGGATGTCAATCTTTTCAGAGTACCAGTGCCGAACCGTGTTCCCCGGGCCACTCCAGAATATATAAAATGGTGGAATGCCCGAACTAGCTTCTATCGCAATGCCAGGACCACATGTTGGGATGTAGCCGAGCGTACTTTTTAAGTTAGCAACATGGGCCAGTTTTTATCATTGATGAAGCCCATCTGAAGAGGCTATTTTGTCAGCACCCGAAGGAGGCAGATGCATACATAGTACGCCGAAAAGCCGTGAAAGAGGATGCAACTAAACAGTTGATGCCTGTGCTTGCTGACATAGATGAAGATGTTTTCATGAAGAATCTAGAACATCTATGCCAAATTGGTGATGCCCGCCTGAAGCTTCAACAATATCTTTTTCCAATCGAGGAGCCGCTTCCCAAAGTAGTTTCATGGAAATGTGAGGTCGATCGCTTCTGCCCATACCGGGCGTTTGTCAGAAGGGAAGATAGAACCCCAACGTATTATCAACATACGTCTTGGCTATTTGTTTTGATGAATGTTCATGGGCTGGCCCTTGACAATCCTATAGCAAGCATTTTGGACAAACCTTTGTTTGTATCTTTTCATTATGCTGACGGCTGGGGTCTTGACCACCTCGGCCTGTATGATGGAGTCATCACCATCCGTCCTGACACTCTCGACCATTCTCGTCACCCCGGAGGCGTACATCATGGTCTAGTCATTTATTTTGAGTCCTATGTATGTTTCTTTATTTTATTTGAGTCATATCATTGTAATTTCCCTTTTATTTGAGTCATGTCCCTAGGTCTTGTGCCTATTTCCTTAGGTTTGAGTGTCATTAGGTTTATTAGTTAGCTATTGGGCCCAATTCATTTGGCTTGGCCCATGGGCGCCCCTATCTTGTTGGTTATTAGTCAATGTGTCAAAAGTCAGGGTCTTATTGTAAATTGTGGGATCCCTATAAATAGGACCCCACTCTCTCCATTTTGAGGTAATGAATCAATGAATGAAAAACTTGCCATTTTGAGAGTTCAAACTTCTTATCTAGTGGAGAGATTCCATTATTTGGGTGAGAGACCCTAGGGGAGAGATTCCCCACCCATCCATCTCTTAATCTCTCTCTTTCACTCCCCTTTCTCTCTCCTCCACACCCAATTTCAAAAATTTTCTCTCTCCTCTCTTCCCAACCACCACTCTCCCACCTACCCCCATTAAAGGCCACTCCCCTTTCCCACACATCCCATTACTCCACCCCCTAGTCCCAAGAGAGCTTCCACCAATCCTAGCTCCACCTCCCAATCCCCAACTACCCCACCCACTTCCCCAAACACCCTTCCCACTACCCCAAGCACCCCTTCCCTTCCCCAACACAACCCCTCCCATCCCCAAGACCACCATTGAATACCCTCCATTAAGGAAAATTCAAACTCACCTTCCCTCCACCCACTTGTGCCCCCCTCACCTTCCCCTCTCCCTCCAAGCCCAAATTCGCAGCTCCTCTCTCACCCATAGCAAACACCCCCTTCTTGCCCCCATTCTCCCCTTCCCACAGCTTGAAACCCCCCCCCCCTAGACCCCTTCAAAGCTGGGGGTTGCCCCTACACACAACCACCTCATTTCCCCTCCCATCTACCCCATTCCCCATTACCTATCTCCACCCTCTCAAGTTCTGGTTGCAGGCAGCAGATTGGCCGCAGGTTGCAGAGACCACCCCGTCGTCCCCTGGGCGCTTCAGGTGGCATACCATATATCGACGGAAGCGTCTGCCTGTCTTCTTCGCAACGGTGGTGGTCCCATCCTATTCCGAGTTTGAGATCGACCAGGAGAGCCATTCTCCCACAACTGCACAGATCCCCCCTGGCAAGAGACCAGAGCCGGATTGGAAGCTTGACTGCGACGATCGTGTTGGGAATCGGATCAAGAGTTCTTCTTTAAACATCTTCTACTAAGAGTCTTCTAACATCTCCAAGAAGTAGAGCCCCATTTGGCAACCGGACCTGAGAGTTATCAATTTTCTCCCTCGGGTGCTTGGTTCTGCTTCCACTCAGTCTGCACCGACCCCTCCTCAGTGTTCAGAGCCTACCAGCCGACCCGACATCAGCTGGCATCCCCATCAGTCTTGCTTCGAAGAGGACTCGTCAACGGTTCCAAAGAATTCAGCGGCACCTGATTCTGAGCTCGGGAGCGATCGTGACAACCTCTGCTTCCTGCTGTTGGGAACCTGAAGCTATCAGATCCCAGGGTCTGCCACCCTGTTCAAGCCCCTACCCCGACCAGCAGCGGTGCCCGAAGAAATCAAAAAAATTCAAGCATCATCCCGATCCAGCTACGAAGAATCTCCAAGTGGTCTTGTCTACAACAAAATTCGGTGCTGGCCACAGCGTCCAAAAACCTGACTATCTGTTCTGAGACACAAGTAGCGGGCAGAACCGGCTTCGGTGTCCTCCATTGCTTATAGCTCGAATTCCCCTCCCCGCTTGGCCGGCTGAAGGCCCCTCCCTACGTGGAGGAATATTTTGGTTGTAATTTGAACCCCCACCCCTAGTCCAACCCCCTTGCAAGGGGCGTAGTGCATGTAAATCTGAAATTTCAGGATCGAAGTTTCATCGGCGCGGCGTGTGGGGAACACAAGCTTCCCCGCTCGCCCACGTCTCCGACCGGAGCCGGTTTCTTCTCCAATTGCACCGGTTTCTTCAAACCGGCTAGGTAAAATCTCGTCCCTTGCTCTCAATTATTCTTGTTCATTTAATATTCTCCAATTGCGCCGTCGGTAAGGAAGAGAGCGCCCGATCTTAGGCTCCACCACACTTTGTGCGACCACCATGGGTGTGAGTGAGTGATCCACGTCCCTCGGCCAAGACCAACACATTGAGTTGAGTATCCGCACCTCAAGGGGAGGTTTGCCTTAGACTTTGCTGGCCCTCTACCAGCAAGGGGCTTGTCCCATTTCCTCGACTCGGCATCCCCGAGTTACCCCCGGGTTAAGTGTGTGTGCCATACGAAGGTCCGCTTGCATAGGCTTCATAGCCTTGTGGTTGTGCTTGTTAAATTAGGTCCGAGGTTGTGTCACATCAAGTGGTATCAGAGCAAGTTTTAGACTTGTCTCTACTAAGTCTAGTCCTTGTGCACATTTACATTCATCAACATGGCTACCTCTCTTTGGTCACATTCATCCCACTCGACCCCCCACAAGGGACCGATCAACCCTCCATTTGACATAATCTTTTTGAGGATCTCCTCTTCGATGGATCATGCTATAGTGCCTACCTAAAGTGGGAGGTCACCATGGAAAAACACTTTGAGAGAACTATGGTTTATGGACCCGCAAGAGTCCGCGTTGCCATGGGGCAATTTCGGGGTCAAGCCAAGGAAAAATGGAGGAACATAGTGGGCTTAAGGGACGTTAGGAAAAAAGAACCCATTTCCTCATGGGATGATATGAAGAAAGAACTTAGAAAAATCTACATCCCCAAATATTCCCACCCCTTCTACTCAAACACCCCTAGCCCGAGGTGCACTACCACTCCTCCATCCCCATCCGACCAACTTGATACCACCTTTAGGCCTCCTCCCCCACCACTCCCAACAAATCACTTCTCAACCATCATAACTACACTTCGCGACCAAGTCCTCTCCCTTAAGGTCCAAATAAACCAAGCATCCACCTCTCCACAAAATCCCCTAAGGGTCCCCACACTCCAACCAAAACCCCCTTCCGCAAACCTCACTATCCAAACTCAATTGGCCCCCACTTCCCCCCCTCCACAACTGGTCGATCCCAAGGGGAAGAGACCCCTAACCGACCCGGTTTCCCCAATAAGGACCACCATTCAAACCCAAGTGGACCCCGTGTCCATCCCTCCACCTAGACCCATGACGACGGCTACCACCACCCAACCCACAATCCCTCACCAAACCCATACCCCACATCTCCCCTTGGTCCCCACCACTACCCCTCTATTGTCCCCTAAAAAAGGTACACCCCCCAAAACCCATCAACCCAAATCTTGTCACCCAACCCACCTTCCACTTCCAACCCCAATCCTACCCCAACCTAGGCCTCCACTACTTCCACTCCCAAACCCCACTCTACCAATCCCAATCCAAGTTTCCCTTTACCCTCTACCCCGGGTGCACCACACACCAACCCTCATCACCCCAAAAGACCCCCTCACCTCCTTGGTAGAAGAACTCATACCCGATCCAATAGTTGTGAGCACTCTAAACCCACCCCCCACCTTGGAGGAAACCCAAGTCCAAGTTGAAGAAGAAACCTCACACGATGGTCTTTACCTTACACCACCCTCTTTAGTTGGGGCGGAGCTCATCTTAGGAGAACCCATTGTTAGTTGGCTAAAGGAGAGCCCAATTAGAGAGATCCCGGCCCATGTTTTCCCTCCCATAGAACAAGACCTTCCCATAGTGCCCTTCTTCTCCTATCACACCACAATCCAAGCATCCTATCAAGTGGAGACCTTAGAGGACCTTCTCAAGGGCATAGCATGGCAATTAGAGATGACTAGCATGTTGACCCCTATGGTCGAACAACCTAGGAGCCTTAGCCTCCTACACCTATGCATAGGGTCTATCACCTCGGTTTGCACCATTGGTTGCTACACTAGCGACCTCTTTCTATTCCTCCCTACACCCGATGAGCCCAACCTTCTCCTCGATTTAGAGCTTCTTATCTCGGGTAGAAAGCCAAGCCCTCCACTCATGGCCGACCCACTTGCCAAGAACATTGGCCCAACTATCATGGAGAAGGATGACTTAGCACCTTTTGAGGATCTTGAGGACATGGAGTTCCTCCCCCTAGGTAACCCATTTTATGATCCATATGATCCATTCTAATGGGAGTCAAGAGACTCGTGTGACCCAAACACTTTATCCACCACCCACCTTTCCCTACACCAACACACCATGTTTGACCCAATTCACTCCATCTTAGACCCGAGTTACACCTTGGGAGCCATGACCTTGGGCCACATATTCCTAGGTAATGAGGTTGTGCTCCACCCCATGATGACCACCTTCTTAGATCCATTCGACCCTTTCCAATGGGAGTTCAAAGGTTGTCCCACACCTATACACATGGAAGTCACCCATAGGAAAAACATGCATGTGTCTAGGCTTACCACACCACTTGGCATGAACACTATGTTGGGTCCATTCATTCATATCACCCACATGTCAAGTAGAAAGTATGAGTGGTCCATATTTGGATGTATTGGTCCACCCTCATTCATCATGGGTCTTAAGTATGTCAAAAGCATCTACGGATGTCCGGGTCCCCCGACATTCATCACCACTTTGCATGATAGGTTCACATATGGTTGCCCCGGCCCACCTAGGCCCACCAAAGTCTACATGATAACATTGCATGATAAGTCCACATATGGTTGCCCCGGCCCACCAAGGTTCATCAAGGTCCATATGGCATCATGGCATGATAGGTCCATCTATGGTTGTCCAGGTCCACCCATAACCACTAAAAGGACAACATTCACAAAATTACATGATAACCTTGCAAGCGCATCAACAAGAGTCATGAAATCTACAAAAGGCCGACCGACTCATTGGCGTCACCAAGAAATCCAAATGGGTGATTCCGGGATGGTGAGGAATGAGAGGCTCTCACATAGAGGCAACTCAAGATTGAGGTTTTGTGGGATCAGCCCCTTCCAGGTTTTGAGGTGCGTTAGCCCCACTACTAAGTTAGGCCTCCTCAAGGGATACGGAGTTAACTTCAGTTTCAATGTGGAAAGCTTTGTGCCACACAAGGGACCCACGGTGGCGCCAAGTGAGAATTTCAAGCCCCCTTCCTCCCTTGAGAGAGCACCCACCCCTCCCCATGTGAGCACCATCAGCCCAGAGAGCCCGACGTAAGCAACTTGAGAGAATATTGGATGAACAGGTAATCATCACTCGGAGCAAGGTGAAAGGGCTCTACCTCGCTAGGTGGAAGAATCGGCTTCTTTCGAAAGACATGTGAGCGGTACCACCTCTTACTCGACGGAGTCGAGTTCTCCGCACCCCGAGAGTATGATGGGGTCATCACCATCCGTCCTGACACTCTCGACCGTTCTCGTCACCCCGGAGGCGTACATCATGGTTTAGTCATTTATTTTGAGTCCTATGTATGTTTCTTTATTTTAGTTGAGTCATATCATTGTAATTTCCCTTTTATTTGAGCAATGTCCCTAGGTCTTGTGCTTATTTCCTTAGGTTTGAGTGTCATTAAGTTTATTAGTTAGCTATTGGGCCCAATTCATTGGGCTTGGCCCATGGGCGCCCCTATCTTATTGGTTATTAGCCAATGTGTCAAAAGTCAGGGTCTTATTGTAAATTGTGGGATCCCTATAAATAGGACCCCACTCTCTCCATTTTGAGGTAATGAATCAATGAATGAAAAACTTGCCATTTTGAGAGTTCAAACTTCTTATCTAGTGGAGAGATTCCATTATTTGGGTGAGAGACCCTAGGGGAGAGATTCCCCACCCATCCCTCTCTTAATCTCTCTCTTTCACTCCCCTTTCTCTCTCCTCCACACCCAATTTCGAAAATTTTCTCTCTCCTCCCTTCCCAACCACCACTCTCTCACCTACCCCCATTAAAGGCCACTCCCCTTTCCCACACATCCCATTACTCCACCCCCTAGTCCCAAGAGAGCTTCCACCAATCCTAGCTCCGCCTCCCAACCCCCAACTACCCCACCCACTTCCCCAAGCACCCTTCCCACTACCCCAAGCACCCCTTCCCTTCCCCAACACAACCCCTCCCATCCTCAAGATCACCATTGAATACCCTCCATTAAGGAAAATTCAAGCTCACCTTCCCTCCACCCACTTGTGCCCCCCTCACCTTCCCCTCTCCCTCCAAGCCCAAATTCGCAGCTCCTCTCTCACCCATGGCAAACACCCCCTTCCTGCCCCCATTCTCCCCTTCCCACACCTTGAAACCCCCCTCCTAGACCCCCTCATAGCTGGGGGTTGCCTCTACACACAACCACCTCATTTCCCCTCCCATCTACCCCATTCCCCATTACCTATCTCCACCCTCTCAAGTTCTGGTTGCAGGAAGCAGATTGGCCGCAGGTTGCAGAGACCACCCCGTCGTCCCCTGGGTGATTCAGGTGGCATACCATATATCGACGGAAGCGTCTACCTGTCTTCTTCGCAACGGTGGTGGTCCCGTCCAATTCTGAGTTCGAGATTGACCAGGAGAGCCATTCTCCCACAACTGCGCAGATCCCCCCGGCAGGAGACCAGAGCCGGATTGGAAGCTCAACTGCGACGATTGTGTTGGGAATCGGATCAAGAGTTCTTCTTCAAACATCTTCTACTAAGAGTATTCTAACATCTCCAAGAAGTAGAGCCCCATTTGGCGACCGGACCTGAGAGTTATCAATTTTCTCCCTCGGATGCTCGGTTCTGCTTCCACTCAGTCTGCACCGACCCCTCCTCAGTGTTCAGAGCCTACCGGACAACCCCGACATCAGCTGGCATCCCCATTGGTCTTGCTTCGAAACGGACTCGTCAACGGTTCCAACGACTTCAGAGGCACCTGATTCTGAGCTCAGGAGCGATCGTGGCAACCTCTGCTTCCCGCTGTTGGGAACCTGAAGCTGTCAGATCCCAGGGTGTGCCACCCTGTTCAAGCCCCTACCTCGACCAGCAGCGGTGCCCAAAGAAACCATAAAAATTCAAGCATCATCCCGATCCAGCTACGAAGAATCTCCAAGTGGTCTTGTCTACAACAAAATTCGGTGTTGGCCACAGCGTCCAAAAACCTGACTGTCTATCCTGAGACATAGGTAGCGGGCAGAACCGGCTTCAGTGTCCTCCATTGCTTATAGCTCGAATTCCCCTCCCCGCTTGGCCGGCTGAAGGCCCCTCCCTGCGTAGAGGAATATTTTGGTATTAATTTGAACCCCCACCTCTAGTCCAACCCCCTTGTAAGAGGCGTAGTGCATGTAAATCTGAAATTTCAGGATCGGAGCTTCATCGGCACGGCGTGTGGGGAACACACGCTTCCCCGCTCGCCCACGTCTCCGACCGGAGCCGGTTTCTTCAAACCGGCTAGGTAAAATCTCGTCCCTTGCTCTCAATTATTCTTGTTCATTTAATATTCTCCAATTGTGCCGTCGGTAAGGAAGAGAGCGCCCGATCTTAGGCTCCACCACACTTTGTGCGACCACCGTGGGTGTGAGTGAGTGATCCACGTCCCTCGGCCAAGACCAACACATTGAGTTGAGTATCCGCACCTCAAGGGGAGGTTTGCCTTAGACTTTGCTGGCCCTCTACCAGCAAGGGGCTTGTCCCATTTCCTCGACTCGGCATCCCCGAGTTACCCCCGGGTTAAGTGTGTGCGCCATACGAAGGTCCGCTTGCGTAGGCTTCATAGCCTTGTGGTTGTGCTTGTTAAATTAGATCCGAGGTTGTGTCACATCACTGTATCATTGTCTTGCTTCCCACGGCCATGTGGACTTAGCTGATCTAGCCGAAAAGTGCAAGAAATTTGGTGACATTTGCTGGCTTGTCCGGGAGGCTGCATCCCGAAGCAAGGAGGTGGCTTATCAATACTGGCCCCTCTCATCTTTTTATAATGGCCCGGCAGGTAAAATTGTCTCCAGCCGGCATGTCGCTTAGCTTGTTCTTTAATTCTTTTTATAACGGCATGAGTCTTCTTTGATAGATCAACCAGACATAAGGCACCAGAGACTTTATAGAAAGATAATTTCCCAAGCCCAGAAGCCTGAATATTTCGACACTCCTGCACCAGCGCCAACCACTACTCAGCGGGAGGCTCTTTTGCCTATCGTGCCTATCGTGCCTATCGTGCCATCATATTAACAGTTCGCCGCTCAACGGGAGGCTACTCAGCAAGCAGCTGAAGGTGGCATCACTTTCCTTTATAGCCTGTAAGATTATTCCTTCCATGGCACCTTCATTCTCTGACATCTTCTTTGTTGGGTATTAGCTCAAGAAGCAGCTACTACTACTATGAACACTGAGGAGATTGCCAAGGTGACGGAGGATGTGGAACCCCCTGCCGTAGCCATGGCGGAGGCAATTGAGGCGACCGAGGCCATAGGGGAGAGTCTCCCCACTGCTCAGGAGGACGTCAGACTTCCTTCTCCCACGCCAGCCAGTGAAGCCGAGGGTGAGCCAAGTGACTGTGATCCTTCTAAAGCTTCTTTTCTTAGTGATCTTCTGACCCTACCTAATGCATGCCTTTGTACTGTAGTGGCCAGAGAAATCAGTACTGTGTCTAAGACGCCTGCCGTGGACGCCCCTTCGCAGCAGGAAGGACATAAAACTGTGTTAAAGAAGGGTGCCATTCCATTGCGGCGTGTAATCACTCGCTCAGTAGCTTGCAAGGCAACAGAAGAGGCGAGCCAACTCGAGCCTAGTATAGATATTTCTTCCAGCAGCTCTACTACCCCTTCTGATGAAGAAGTTGATTACGGCTCTTCAGAGGGTGATGAAAGAGCATCTGAGGCAACCAGTGAAGGGACAGTGACGCCCTCCACGCTGTTGAGTGGTTCATCAATATTTAGTCCCCCAAGATTGCTAGCATCATCATCTAAGGGAATATTGCCAGAGGAATTTGCTGGAATAGACATGGAGGTGGAGATAACCCCTCCTTTTGTTGCTTCTTCTACGGAATTAGTGTCCTCTATACAAGCATTTGAGGAGATGGATTCAGCGGCCATGGTAAATTCTGCCCACCCTTTACCGAGCTACATAGCTTTTCCATTTTTTCTTTGTCTTGGTGCTTACCAAAACTTTGTTCCAGGAGTCCGACACAGTCGATCACCTTTCGGTATCATCTTCCGACATCATCATTTCATCGGCGGCTTTAGATATACTGCCTCCTGTCACCATATCTTCTTCAGAGGCTGTTACTGTACTCCGCCCTGTGCCAGTGAGGATACAACCGACAGCTGAAGTGTCATCACTCAAGTTGAGCTCACTGGGAGAGAGTTTTGCTCTAGTGCCTGCCACAGAGTTGAGGGTCGAAGCGGATCCATCAAGAGGTTATACCTTCGTTCCAGCGGCCGTAATGACCATGGCACTTGATCCTATAGCTCTATCTATGCAAGTAATAGAGTCGGAGCCTTTGCCGCCTCCAGCACTTGTGGAAGACAGATCTTTAAAGAGCCCGGTGGATCATGAGCAGACTGCTGAGGTGCCTGCTCCTTTAACTTTGGTGGCCATTCCCTCTTCTTCTTCTGATCCAGATACTGGATTATGGGCGTCCATAGACAGTGAAGTTACTTTTGATGTGGTGCCCGCATTTTCCCTTGGCTTCGCTTCATCAGAGGATTTTTTCTGGCAGCATTTAGGGATGTTGGGCCGGGTAGTAGAATCTCAGCCGACGCTGTCTTATCTCCAACTGAAGGAAGTGGCTGAACGACTGACGGTTGGCCTGCAAGCACTAGGCCGTCCTTTAGATATATGGACCCAGCCGGTGCTATTTTGCTGAAATTTGTGAATCACCGAGACTTTCTCGAGCGGACAATGAATGACCGGCTGACGGCCCTTAAATTACAGAAGGTCGATTGTCAGACAGAGCTGGAGTCACTGAACTCTGATCTTCACAGGAACATGGCCCAGGTTGAAGCTTCAGCTGCTCGCGCACAATTCTTGTGTAGCCGATGGGAGGAGCTTTGAGTTGAATTGAATGCTGTTGAAGCTGAGATACCACTGCTGGAGGCGGCAGAGGCCGAGGGTATTGAGGAGACCACATTACTGGAGGGCCGAGTTGCATCTTTGCAGACCGAGATGACTCGTGTTCAGGAAGATGAAGTTCAGCTCCGTGAACTGGGGGCGGCTCCACATGTCGGGCTTCTTGATTTTGACGACATCTTCCGACGATCTTAGTCGATCCTTCTTTTGTAATCCATCCCCCTTGAAGGGCCCCAATTGTCTTTATCACCCCTTTTTTGTAATGGAATATATCTTTCTTTTAATGTCTTCGGTGCCCATCTCCACACCTTTATTCTGTCATATCTTGTAGCAATTTTGGCAACTTGTATGGAAGCATACCCGTGTCTGTATCGCAGGAGAGCGCCCACCCTTTCAAGGAAAGGATGGGGGCATCGCTCCACCACGTGCTGGGATTCCAGGAGTTGCCAAATCGGCACAAGTGTAAGTCTCATCGGCCAGAAGTGCCGGATGTATGAATGCTTGCTGATATGTGTATGAAGGGTTCACATGTCTCATTAAAATAGATAGAAGGTCCATCTCAAATAGGTTTTAGCGTTGATCAAGGTGAAGTGCCGTATGATCAGTAAAAGCTTCATCATTGACATTGGGTTTATGCCGATGCAAGGAAATGGATGTGTTTCATCAGAATAGACGGAAGGTCTACTCCGGATAGGTTTCATTATCGATCCGGGCGATGACGCCTTGTGACCGATAGAGGGTTTTATCATCGGTGGGACTTAGGATAGCAGAAAATGGTTAAGTTTCATCAGATTAGACAAAGAGCCTACTCTGTATAGGTTTCATTATCGGTCTAGGCGATGATGCCTTGTGACCGACAGAAGGTTTCATCATCGGCATTGGATTTATGACGATGCAAGGAAACAGATAAATTTCATCAGAATAGACGGAAGGTCTATTCCGGATAGGTCTCATTATCGATCCGGGCGATGATGCCTTGTGACCGACAGAAGGTTTCATCATCAACATTGGGTTTATGCCGACGCAAGGAAATTGATAAGTCTCATCAGAGCAGACGGAAGGTCTATTCTGGATAGGTTTCATTATCGATCTAGGCGATGATGCCTCGTGATCGACAGATGATTTCATCATCGGCATTGGGTTTATGCCGATGCAAGGAAATTGATAAGTTTTATCAGAGTAGACGGAAGGTCTATTCTGGATAGGTTTCATTATCAATCTAGGCGATGATGTCTTATGACCGACAGAAGGTTTCATCATCAACATTGGGTTTATGTCGACGCAAGGAAATTGAGAAGTTTCATCAGAGTAGATGGAAGGTTGATGGGGACATCAACGTCAGCCCGCTCACTTTGTGTTTGCATTTACGTCCTTTTGTATTTGTATGTACGCCCTTGTGGTATATGGGTACACAATAGTAGGTCTTAGTGGGTTTATTTGCAAAAGGCCATTGGGTTTCTTTGCAAATGTGCATGTAGGCCCTGCAGGGGCCCCCTCCCTCCTCCTTATTGGTCCACCTGGACTCCTGGGTCCAAGGTGGCTGGTCCATGGTCCAACCTTGGACTTGGACCTAGAATTAATTAAAGAAGACAAATGCTAATTGCCTTCTTAAAGGGGGGGGGGGGGGGGGGGGGGGGCGAACCTAGTAGTTTAATGGGGTTTAATGTGGTTGTCAAACCACATCTCAACCCTTCATTGATCAACCCTTGATCCAAGGGCTTAGAATAGGTTAGACCCCTTGCATATATATACTTGTATTTTTCATATTGAATGAATTAATGAAGGAAAAAAAGGCATTTGCCCCCAAGGAAGCTTGCACCCCTCCCCTCTCTCTACCTGGTTCCTCCACCTCCATCCCCCTTTCTAGAGTGTAATCCCCTCCCCCTTGATCCCCTCCAGCATCTGAAGCAACTCCGGTGATCGCCGCCGCCATCGTCTCGCCGCCGACGCGTCGTCGCCAACGGTTTCGGTGTTCTGTCCACTCAGGATAGACCCTTCTTCTCCGAATTCCTGCTATCACTCCCTTCGTCTTCTGAAGCTCAAAATTTCAGGGTTGGTTCCCCTCTAGAACCCTTATCCCCACAAAAAAAATCACGTCAAAATTCATCCTTTAGCTATTTTTTGATTTTCGTCCAAGTCCAAGTTCCAGATCTATCCTGGTTCTGTTTACTGTTCATCAGCTCTGAGTTTACCCCATTCGAACCATCTTTTGATTTTTTTTGGGTCGTCCAAATTTACTGGGATCTCTTTCCACATCCCTCTACCACCAGGAATTTTCTTAATTTTTGGTTCACCCTCCAAGTTTTTAAAAAAACCGTCCAAGTTCCCAAAAATAGTCTGCCCACAGTTTCCCAGATCCGACCCAGGTCTAGTTAACAAATCCCAGAAAATCCATTTCTTCTCCAATCAAAAAACTAAAAATAGTCCCGGATTCCTCTCTCAGAGATCTTCAACTTTGTTGAAGAAATTATTTCCAGATTCGGAGGTCTTCTCCCTGGTCAACATCGATCTTCAGAGAAGTCAGAACCTGCCCCTGCAGTTCTGGCCAGATTCCAGCAAGCTTGTAAAATGCATGATCAGAAATACAGATCTGATTATTTTTTTTGAAGACCCCTACGTCGAGGTATTCTGAGTCAGCTTTCCAACGGCGCTAACCTCGTCGCATTCCGACGACGGGGCTGATCGCAGCAGCAGTTTTCTCCGAGTCGCGCGCCTGCAAATAGAATTTTCAGATTCGTGGCCGAGTTCCCGCGAGCGTCGTCCGAGGGCCGCCCGGCGTCCGGCGGTCGTTCCAGCAGCTCGCCATCCCAGGGGAACGCTTTCCAGGTGTCTCCACAGTAGAGGAATCATCAGGCCCCACACGACCCCTCCGGTCAATACGTGGGCCCCCACTAGCATGAGTACGCGTGAAGCCGAAGCATTGCCCGAAACCGCCCGTCAACCCGAAACTGGTCCTCCCGGGCCCACTTGTGTCGCCCTTTACCTCCCTGCGTGGAGTGGGCTTAGTTGCATTGCTGTAACCATAATGTATTAAGTTCCCGGGGGTACGAGTTCCGGCCGGGTCCCATCTTCGCCACGCCGAGAGCGTGGAGGTATCGCCTTCACCCTTACACTTGGCATTAGCTCAATTCTTTATATGCTTTATATGCCGCTGCTAGAGAGCATGTGTAGGGATACCTAGCTCGCCTTCAATTTATAATATCACTGCTGCGAGAGAGAGCGAAGCCGTCCCGTGACCCGATCCGGGCGCAAAAGAGAGCCGACCACCCTAGCTCATTACCGGTTTCTCAACCGCGCACATCCGACGCTTCCCTTGTTAAGGGACGATCGCGAGCTTGTCGTGTCCGTGGTCCCGTCCCGCATCAATTTGGTATCAGAGAGAGTTGAGTCTAGGGTGTCAAAAAAAAAAGAGTGTCATTTACATCGAGTCATTAGTCGGTTTAAGTCGAGTCTAAGATCATCATATTTTTAAAACAACACAAAAAGGGTCATTTTTGGGTCGCATACATCCCTTTACTCGGTATATAAAAAGGTGTTGTCCGACCGTTAGGTTACGCCTATCGGGAAGGCCGCACCCTTGTGCGAGTGACCTTCGGGTCGATTGTCTCCGCCGCGTACCGAGTTTTGGTTAAGTCTAGGTGCATCATTTTGCATTAGTGTGTTTTACTTTAGTCGGTGTCTTCTAGTCGGTGTGTTTGCATGCCCACTCGTCGGGGTACTCAGTACTCACCCCCACCCCCACCTATGGCCAACCCACGGGATACCTCGGGAGACTTCCACTCCCTACAAGAGGCGATGATGGCCATTATGGCTAGGTTGGACCAATCCGATGCTAACTTTCGGACCTTCTCCGAGAATATGGATGGTCGCCTTAGGGCCATGGAGGGACGCATGGAGAACTCCGATAGGTCGGTCCAAGACCTCGTTGGGCGGTTAGATAGGATGTCACACGGGGACCCTCCTGGGGCAGCCCAAGGTCCACCCGCACCTCCTCCCGCGGGGGCCCAAGTCCAACCCGCTCCCATGGCCCAAGTCCAGGCCGCTCCCGCGGCCCAAAACCAGCCACCACTGGTTCCTCCACCCGCCCCTCCTCGGGTTCCCCAACTACCACACCGTGACCTTGGTCTCGAGGACTATGGGTCCGACAATGCCTACGAGGGGTATGGTCAACGCCGTCGTGGTTTTCAGCCACAACGAGATGAGGATGATGATCGGGTCCTTAAGACCGTGCGAGCGGATCCTCCCGCTTTTTACGGGTCTTTGGATCCGAAAGTCTACCTAGATTGGGAGTTCGGCATGGACCGTTACTTTGAGTGGTATGATATGTCAGAGCGTCGAAGGGTCCGATTCGCCACCATGAAACTCATGGGGCATGCACAAACTTATTGGAAGAATGTGGAGAGCCTGCTACTTCAGCGGTTAGAACCCCTGATCGACACATGGGCCGAGATGAAGAATAAACTTCGGCAAAAGTACCTTCCTCCCACATACCGCCAGCGACTCATCGATAGATGGCAAAGTCTTAGCCAGGGAGACCGGTCCGTCTCCGAATACATCGCGGAGTTTAATGAGTACTTTCTACGATGTGGTGTCACGGAGGAGAGTACCATGCCCGTTTCCCGCTTTCGACGTGGTTTGCGGCCACACTACCAGTATGAGCTTTTCCGCCGCAATGCCAAGACGTTGGAAGAGGCATATCAGGTTGCTCTCGAGATGGAGCAATTTGAGGGAGAGTTCGAGTCTAGCCATCGGTTGGGCCCCACCCCTCTCCGTAGTGTCGAGCCCCGTCACTCTATAGGCCCACATCAGCGGCCTCCCATGGCTCGACCTCAGGAGCCCACCCGTCAGGAGCACTTCGCTCCACGGCCTCGCCCTCCTCCACCCCGGGATCTATTTCCATCCCAACCACCGGCACCCTTTGCCCGTCCCCCAGCTCCTATAGCCCGTCCTCTGGCACCGGCACCCCCTCCACTCTTGTCCAAGGCACCTACATCTCCCCCATTGTTGCCTACACCCCCTACCCGGCGGGATGATAAGGGTAAGGCCCCTCTTATCGGGGAGAGTAGTCGATCGCGAATACAATGTTTCCACTATCACGGGTACGGCCACATTGCTAGTGAGTGTCCCGCTCGCACCACCCTAGCCTTAGGTGTTGGAGGATCCGCACCTCCCGAGCTTGAGCATGTCGATTACGAGGCCGATGAGGCACTGGCCGATGAATACTATGCCATGGGGGAAGAGCTGGGTGACCCTTCGGCCGCCCAGGATGTCGCCACCTAGTGGGTTTGATGCTACCACCTTAGTCTAGAGTCGTGCATGAGTCAGTGTGCTTTCTTTGTGTGGTTTGTTTGTGTGGTGATTTTGAGTCGATTGTTTGCGTGGTTTGCATTCGTGTGTCTGTGCATGGTGAGTCTGCATGTGTCTTGTGCAAGCTCGTTGTCGGTCTCTTACGAGTAAGAGGCGAGTGGACTCACTTGATGAGTATGGGATCGGTTCTACATCTATACCCGGATCAGTCACCTATAGGGACTCAGCAGTGATTCCTAGTGAGTCTTCGAGCTGTTTCCTTCCTTTTGAGAGTGCCCCTTCAGAGTGACCACCTTTAGCCATAGTAGTGCGCATATCGAGTATATATGGAATGAGCAGGTGCCGATCACTTGGAGTGGAGCATACCCGCGCTACTTAGCACGGTGACAGATCCGCCGGAGTACCGGAGCAGCCATACCCCTACTCGACGGGGTCGAGTTCCTCCCACCCGGGGAGAATTGATGGGGACATCAACGTCAGCCCGCTCACTTTGTGTTTGCATCTACGTCCTTTTGTATTTGTATGTACGCCCTTGTGGTATATGGGTACACAATAGTAGGTCTTAGTGGGTTTATTTGCAAAAGGCCATTGGGTTTCTTTGCAAATGTGCATGTAGGCCCTGCAGGGGCCCCCTCCCTCCTCCTTATTGGTCCACCTGGACTCCTGGGTCCAAGGTGGCTGGTCCATGGTCCAACCTTGGACTTGGACCTAGAATTAATTAAAGAAGACAAATGCTAATTGCCTTCTTAAAGGGGGGGGGGGGGCGAACCTAGTAGTTTAATGGGGTTTAATGTGGTTGTCAAACCACATCTCAACCCTTCATTGATCAACCCTTGATCCAAGGGCTTAGAATATGTTAGACCCCTTGCATATATATACTTGTATTTTTCATATTGAATGAATTAATGAAGGAAAAAAAGGCATTTGCCCCCAAGGAAGCTTGCACCCCTCCCCTCTCTCTACCTGGTTCCTCCACCTCCAGCCCCCTTTCTAGAGTGTAATCCCCTCCCCCTTGATCCCCTCCAGCATCTGAAGCAACTCCGGTGATCGCCGCCGCCATCGTCTCGCCGCCGACGCGTCGTCGCCAACGGTTTCGGTGTTCTGTCCACTCAGGATAGACCCTTCTTCTTCGAATTCCTGCTATCACTCCCTTCGTCTTCTGAAGCTCAAAATTTCAGGGTTGGTTCCCCTCTAGAACCCTTATCCCCACAAAAAAAATCACGTCAAAATTCATCCTTTAGCTATTTTTTGATTTTCGTCCAAGTCTAAGTTCCAGATCTGTCCTGGTTCTGTTTACTGTTCATCAGCTCTGAGTTTACCCCATTCGAACCATTACTGGGATCTCTTTCCACATCCCTCTACCACCAGGAATTTTCTTAATTTTTGGTTCACCCTCCAAGTTTTTACAAAAACCGTCCAAGTTCCCAAGAATAGTCTGCCCACAGTTTCCCAGATCCGACCCAGGTCTAGTTAACAAATCCCAGAAAATCCATTTCTTCTCCAATCAAAAAACCAAAAATAGTCCTGGATTCCTCTCTCAGAGATCTTCAACTTTGCTGAAGAAATTATTTCCATATTCGGAGGTCTTCTCCCCGGTCAACATCGATCTTCAGAGAAGTCAGAACCTGCCCCTGCAGTTCTGGCCAGATTCCAGCAAGCTTGTAAAATGCATGATCAGAAATACAGATCTGATTATTTTTTTTGAAGACCCCTACGTCGAGGTATTCTGAGTCAGCTTTCCAACGGCGCTAACCTCGTCGCATTCCGACGATGGGGCTGATCGCAGCAGCAGTTTTCTCCGAGTCACGCGCCTGCAAACAGAATTTTCAGATTCGTGGCCGAGTTCCTGCGAGCGTCGTCCGAGGGCCGCCCGGCGTCCGGCGGTCGTTCCAGTAGCTCGCCATCCCAGGGGAATGCTTTCCAGGTGTCTCCACAGCAGAGGAATCATCAGGCCCCACACGACCCCTCTGGTCAATACGTGGGCCCCCACTAGCACGAGTACGCGTGAAGCCGAAGCATTGCCCGAAACCGCCCGTCAACCCGAAACTGGTCCTCCCGGGCCCACTTGTGTCGCCCTTTACCTCCCTGCGTGGAGTGGGCTTAGTTGCATTGCTGTAACCATAATGTATTAAGTTCCCGGGGGTACGAGTTCGGCCGGGTCCCATCTTCGCCACGCCGAGAGCGTGGAGGTATCGCCTTCACCCTTACACTTGGCATTAGCTCAATTCTTTATATGCTTTATATGCCGCTGCTAGAGAGCATGTGTAGGGATACCTAGCTCGCCTTCAATTTATAATATCACTGCTGCGAGAGAGAGCGAAGCCGTCCCGTGACCCGATCCGGGCGCAAAAGAGAGCCGACCACCCTAGCTCATTGCCGGTTTCTCAACCGCGCACATCCGACGCTTCCCTTGTTAAGGGACGATCGCGAGCTTGTCGTGTCCGTGGTCCCGTCCCGCATCAAAGGTCTATTCTGGATAGGTTTCATCATCGATCTAAGCGATGATGCCTTGTGACCGATAGAGGGTTTCATCATCGACATTGGGTTTATGCCGACGAAAGGGAGTTGATAAGTTTCATCAGAGTAGACGGAAGGTCTATCCTAGATAGGTTTCATTATCGATCTAGGCGATGATGCCTTGTGACCGACAGAAGGTTTCATCATCGACATTGGGTTTATGCCGATGCAAGAAAACTGATAGGTTTCATCAGAGTAGACGGAAAGTCTATCCTGGATAGGTTTCATTATCGATCTAGGCGATGATGCCTTGTGACCGACAGAAGGTTTCATCATCAACATTAGGTTTATGCCGATGCAAGGAAATTGATAGGTTTCATCAGAGTAGATGGAAGGTCTATCCTGGATAGGTTTCATTATCGATCTAGGCGATGATGCCTTGTGACCAACATAAGGTTTCATCATCGGCATTGGGTTTATGCCGATGCAAGGAAATTGATAGGTTTCATCAGAGTAGACGAATGCCTATTCTGGATAAGTCTCATTATCGCTCTAGGTGATGATGCCTTGTGACCGACAATAGGTTTCATCATCGGCATTGGGTTTATGTCGATGCAAGGAAATTGATAAGTTTCATTAGAATAGACGGAAGGTCTATTCTAGATAGGTTTCATTATCGATCTAGGCGATGATACCTTATGACCGACAAAAGGTTTCATCATCGGCATTGGGTTTATGCCGACGCAAGGAAATTGATAAGTTTCATCAGAGTAGACGGAAGGCCTATTCTGGATAGGTTTTATTATCGATCTAGGCGATGATGCCTTGTGACCGACAGAAGGTTTTATCATCGGTGGGACAACTGGTGGAAGTGTCGCCAAGAGGTATAGCATGTGTTTTCATGTTATAATAACCACATTACTGACCCAAGCGCCCTTTCGGGTTTTCACAAGAGCCAGCCCCCTCTTGCTTTTGCCCACGCGTCCTTTCGGGTTTTCACGTGGCGGGGTACCCGATTTTACCTATAGTGCCCTCTTGGGTTTTCACCATAGCTGGGTTATAGCCCCTTTTGCCCTTGTCCAAGATATCTGAACAAGTCCGGCGGGGCACCTCTATTTTAAGCCCCATTTATATATATATATATATTTTTTCTCTTTCTCTCTTTTTTTTGTAACATTTGAAGTGGCCTTTGCTCACGTAAAAGAGTTCATCTTTGATGTGGGGTTAACATCAACGTAAAGGATGATATGGTTTCATCATCTATCCAGACGGAAGGTCTGAATCGATGTTGGTGTATCGGTGGCTTAGGCCTGAAGTCATTTCACCAAAATGTGTGAGTTTCATCGTTGATGTGGGAATTAACATCAACGCAAAGGAGAGTAAGGTTTCATCATCTACCCAGATGGAAGGTCCGGATTGACGTCAACATGAAGGAGGCTTAGGCCCGAAGTCGTTCGCCGAGAATGCACATATGTTTCATCGTTGATGTGGGGTTTACATCAATGCAAAGGAGATAAGGTTTCATCATCCATCCTGACGGAAGGTCCGGATTGATGTTCACATGAAGGAGGCTTAGGCCCAAAGCCGTTCGCCGAGAATGCATATATGTTTCATCGTTGATGTGGGGTTTACATCAACGCAAAGGAGATAAGGTTTCATTATCCATCCAGACGGAAGGTCCGGATTGATGTCCGCATGAAGGAGGCTTAGGCCCAAAGCCATTCGCTGAGAATGCACATATGTTTATCATTGATGTAGGGTTTACATCAACGCAAATGAGATAAGGTTTCATCATCCATCCAGACGGAAGGTCCGAATTGATGTCCACATACAGGAAGGTGTAACCATCCTCATTGTCACCATCATTCTTTAGAGCCTTCACCACCATCATTTTCATGTTGAGGCTGTTCATTGAATCATTCGCCACTCCCTCAAAGGGCAGTGGTACAACATGATAGAGCTTCAGATGCTTCCCATTGAGTGGCGAGAATTGAACTTCCCCCGGATGGTTGACCACCACATATGCTCCGCCTTCGTAGACCCTTTGGACCACATACGGACCCAACCAGTTTGCAGCCAGCTTACCTTTTGGGTTGGAAGCCATGACTTCTTTCTTCTTGACCATGACCAGGTCACCTTTCTTGAATTCTTGCCCTTTGACGAGCTTGTTGAAGACATTTGCCATGCGGGCTTGGTATGCCTGGATATTCTTCTGTGCCTAAAGGCGTTTTCCTTCCAGCTCAGCCAATTCTTCAAATCTTCTTTCAGCATTTGCTTGCTCATTGTGGGCTAATCCATATTGAATTGCGACCTTGAGTGATGGGACTTCCAGCTCTATGGGGACTACTACCTCGGAGCCGTATACTAAGGAGAAAGGTGAACAGCCTGTAGGGGTCTTGTAGACAGTACGATATGCCCATAATGCTTCGTACATCTTTTCCCCCCAGTCCTTCTTGCTGGAGCTGACAGTCTTAGCAAGGAGCGTGCATAGGGTTTTATTAAATACTTCAGCCAATCCATTTGCTTGCGGATTGTAGGGGGTGGAGGTCCTCCAATCAATTTTGTACTTCTCAACGAGCCAATATATTTTCTAATTCTTGAAATGGCTTCCGTTATCAGAAATTATTCGATTGGGAACATCGAACCGAAAAATAATGTTCTGTTTGATGAATCTGGCGACCAGCTCACCAGTCACTTCTCTGAGTGCTATAGCTTCTGCCCATCTGGAGAAGTAATTTGTTATAGCCAAGATGTACTTGTGTCCAGCCGAGGACGTTGGAAGAGGTCCAACCACATCGGTTCCCCATTGAGCAAAAGGCCAACTGGGAACTGTCGGGTGTAGGGGCACGGGTGGCCTTCTGGGCACAGTAGCATGCTTCTGGCATTTCTGGCATGTTTTTGCAAACTGACAGCAGTCTTCAAACATAGTAGGCCAGTAATAGCCCAGTTTCTTAATAAAATCTTCATCTTTGGTCCAGCTTGGTGTGCTCCGGCTGTCCCGGCATGTATTTCTTTCATCACTTGCCAAGCCTCGTTGGTGGATAGGCAGCGGAGCAGAATCTTCTTACGGGCGTCTGCCATGATTCGGAACAGTGTCCCGGTTCGGAGCTCATAGGAATCTTTAGTCCGGAGGAGTTTCATTCTTTCTTCTTTGTTTTTGGGTAGCTACTGGTGAAGGAACCATTGTAGCAGATGCTATCGCCAGTCAGGCTCCCGTGCTTCTTCGGCTACATCGGCCTCATATTCTTCTGGGCATGATTCTAGCACACTGGGAACCTGCCGTCGGGTTATCACAATAATGTTGAGTGTTTCATCTGGTGGGACTGCTAGCGAACTGGCTAATTTTGCCAAAGCATCAGCTTGAGCATTATGCCCTCGGCCCACATGATTGAGCTTGATATAGTGGAAGTTCACCATAAGGCGTAATGCTTTTTGACAGTAGGGGCTTAGTTCTGGCTTCCGTACCTCAAACTCCCCTTGCATCTGTTTTATTATCAGCATTGAGTTGCCGAACACTTGGAGCATATGGATTCCCATGCTGAGTGTGATTTGTAGGCCAATTATCTGAGCTTCATACTCAGCTTCATTATTAGTGCATGGCTTGTTTATTGAGCATGAAGTGTATACCACTTCCCCTTCGGGTGATTTCAGGACAATGCTGGCTCCTGCTCGGACTCTGACCTGTCCAGCTGAGTCGGTTTCTGTTCTGGATGCCCCATCAAATAGAGGTGCCACATCACCGGTTGGGCTTGACATGTAAGGTTTCGCACAGCACCTATGGGCGACGTAGCGGATAACAAAAATTTCATTTGCCCGATCCCGGTGTTATGGAAAGCTTAATGTGTGCTCTAATCGGTGTTTCTAAGACCCTAATTACGGGTTGCGTGTTTCACCTTGCGCGGAACGATGCTGTCCGCGATGTCCGATGCAGAATATCGAGCCGCACAGCTGTACGGCCTCTAGAGCAGATCCACACGGACCCTTGCGGTGACGGTAACCCCCCCGGAATGACCTTCCCCGGCCCTTTTCACCTTCTGTAGAAAGGGAGCAAGAGGGAGGGAGAGGGGAGGAGCTAATCCTCCTCTCTTAAGCTTATGTGCTTGCTTAAGCTTAAGAGGTTGGAAGAGTTCGAATGAACTCATGTAGGAAGCATATATATAGAGTTTAGGCCCTTTTAAAAAGGGCTCCAAAAGACCGAAACTGTATATATATCCTATATTATATTATACATATGTATTAAGCCCCATTTACACTTTTTTCCAAAAGGAACAAAAAGAAAATAATACATACATTTGTATAATAATAATCCGTCACCCAAGAATCCATTGTGTGTGATCCTCTAGGCCCATAGTCACTCAAGTTTAAGGCCCATTAACTTCTAATTCCCAATTAGAAGTAAATTAAACATATTCTTCGCTTCTACAAGAGCTGAATAATAGTTTAATTTATTCCGAACCTTCGATCACGTTGGGTCAAACAAATCCGCGTGATCTTAGAGGACGCTGGGTTTAAACCAGCCTATCTGGTACCTGTAAGTCCACAGTTGCCGCATCGATATAATCCCTCACTCCTTCTATGAGTCTGGTACGATCGAGGGTATGGTTTCTGTCAAACCCCATGATCGTGCCATTTGACTATGACCTCCTTAAAGTGTATGACGTCCGTTCTAAACGAACTCACACGACCCTGGCCAGGGATTTAACGGAGCGTCAATGTCATGACCCATTAACTGTCTGATATATACCCGACAGTGAGTGATCCCCTCTTGACCATTGATGATCTTCACACGTATCCTGGAGTGGTTAATGACTCGGTAACTCATGACTTATGGTTAAAGTCACTTAGCTAAGTAATTAAACCATTCTAGTCCTCATGTAAGATCCGATCAATGTCTCAGGTCAAAGGACCAACGATGCTACTGAGACAGTTGGATCTTCAGTTGACATTAGGTATAATCAACCAGGTGAAGATCCAATAGCAGATCAGTTCAGTGTACATCCTCCAAGGACATACACCTACACAAATGTGTTGGTGCCCCACACCAATGACCATGAGACTGGTCACTGACACATCATGTGTACTGGTTTAATAGGTAATCAAAGTCCCCGAGTGATTACCCTCCAACCAGGAACAGTTTAAGGTATGTGTTCATGTAAAGTCAGTCTCATAATCGAGATCCCATCTCGAGTTGACTTTACAACCACATATCATAGGGACAACGTAAAGTAACACAATCACATATTTACGCTCAAACACCACTTTATTAATAATGAACAAGATCGTACAACTATTGGGCCTACCCGACCCAAAATTGGCCTGTAGCACACCAACACTAACATGACATGCCTCCAGTGTCTCATCATCAGGGAGTCCAGCTTCTAATGGAACATCCTCCAGTGCAGGGTGTGCTGCAAAGAAGTCGGCCACGGCTTGACCTTTTATGGCTTTTTGAGGCACATACGAAATTTCAAATTCCATCAAGATCACGGCCCATTTGCCGAGCCGACCTTTGAGTGTTGGCTGAGACAATATAAACTTGAGCGGGTCCGCTCCAGATATCAATCTGATTTCATGGGATAGCATGTAATGTCGGAGCTTCTTGACAGCGAAGACTAGTGCCAGACAGGTCTTCTCTATAAAAGTGTATTTCTCTTCAGTCCTCACTAACCTTCTGCTAAGGTAGTAGAGGGCTTGCTCTTTACCCTCTTCATTTACTTGAGCTAGCATTGCCCCCAGGGAACAGTGAGTAGCTGCTATGTAAAGAATCAGAGGTCTTCCTTTGATTGGTGCTCCCAGCACTGGAGGGGTCTTCAGATATTCTTTCAACTTTTCAAAAGCTATTTGGCATTCCTTGTCCCAGAAGAACGGCATATCCTTCATCATTAGCCTGTGGAAAGGGTGACATCGACCCGACAGATTTGAAATAAATCGGCGAATATACGCCAGTCGGCCTTGCAAGGACCGCTTCTCTGACAGACTCTTCAGAGGAGGGAGTTCTTGAATAGCTTTAATCTTGGATGGATCAATTTCAATGCCTCTATGTCGGACAATGAATCCAAGGAATTTCCCGCTAGACACGTCGAAGGCGCATTTCATGGGGTTCATTTTTAGCTCATATTGGCGTAGCCTTTGAAACACCACCCTCAAATCTTGCAGATGGTCTTCCTTTCTTTTGGTCTTCACCACCAAATCATCGATATAGCACTCCACCTTCTTGTAGAGCAAGTCATCGAATATCTTTGTCATGGCTCTTTGATATGTAGCGCCGGCATTCTTGAGACCGAACGCCACCCTTTTATAATGGAATATCCCCTTTGGGGTGCAGAATGCAGTATGGACCATGTCTTGCTCAGCAATCCAAATCTGGTTATATCCGGACGATCCGTCCATAAATGAGAGGGCTTCATGGCCTGTGGTGGCGTCTATCATCACCTTGGTGATCGGCATAGGAAAGGCATCTTTCGGGCATGCTTTGTTGAGGTCCCGAAAGTCAACACATATTCTTATCTACCCATTCTTCTTTTTCACAGGCACTATATTTGCTAACCATGTTATGTATTGATTTTCTTCGACGAACCCCACATTAATGAGCTTGTCGACTTCCCCATTAATTTGGTTAATCATCTCGGGCCGCATCCGCCTGGGAGGCTGCTTTATGGGCTCTACTCTTGGATCAATAGACAGCAGATGCTGTGCTACATCGGGGTTCAACCCTGGCATCTCATTGTAGGTCCAGGCAAAACAGTCCTCGAACTCCTTCAGAAATTGTATATACTGCTCTTATTCTTCTGCCGACAACAGTGCGCTGAGAAAGGTGGGTCTTGGATCCCCCTCACTCCCTAGGTTCACTTCTATCAGCTCATCAATGGTAGCTTGACCGCCGTCCTTGACTTCTAGTGGAGCTTCTTCAAGGTTGATAAAGCCCCAGTTGATGTAATCTTCTTCAGCTTCTAGGGCTTCCAGCTCCCCGAGTGATGTATACATCGACCTCTGGCCTTCGAAGTCGTCTAGGGATTGTTGGTTTTCTTTAGATCGACTTTCTAGGATTAGAGGAACTTGTCCCTCAGTTTCTTTGCTCCATTGCTGAACTACCGGACCCTCCGCCGGGTTTTGGTCAGCTCTGCTTTGTTGTATTAATGTCTCATCCTGTGTTTCTGACATAGGACCTCCTACCCCCTGAGGGTCCGCAGGTAGAAATTCTTCTGCCGGATCTGCCAGGTCCTACATGGCCCGGATCTCCTCCAGTATGCGCTCAAATTATAGGCGCTCCTTTTCTTTCTCAGAAGCTTGATCTTCATCAGGTGTCCCCCTGTCAAATCTGGCTTCAGTTCGAAAAAGATCCTCCCTGGGAAAGGGCTCTTTCCAGTATTGGCATAGAGCGACTTCATCTTGTCCCCCTAAGCTCTTGTAACTGTCATAGGTTTCAGTGCCACCTCCGAGGCGTTGTGTTGCTTCTTCGCCATACGGTGGGTAATCATCATAATCCGCCTCGAAAGGGTCTTCGTGGGTGAAGTAGGTGGAGATAACATCTACCTCTGTCTCATAATACTCCTGCAGAGTGTAGCCCAGCCCCGGATGCCGGGTGATCTTTAGTAATTCTTTATTATTGTTGGGCGGATCCCAGAGCTTCTGGAATGATTTCTTCTGGCCGATAGGCTGTAGTAAGGGCATTTGCATTTTGGTAAACATCTGGGAGACCCGCTGGGTAGTGTAATCTAGACCCAATATTGGCACCATCCTGTTGGCTGCCTCCTCCGAGATTACACAGTCTTCATCATCCTCATCGACAGATTCTCCAGGGTAGAATATCATAGGGGGTTCGCCGAAACGGGGAACCTCCATAGTCTTTAGTGGTTGCACTATTTGGCATTCCAAGCTCGGAATGGGTTTGAACAGTCCAGGCGGAATCTCAATGAGCTTGAGCTTCTCCTTTACATCGTCTTCTACTTCGATAGGGTAAGCAGCTGGTGGTGCAATTTTAGCAAAGTCCCCAGTCTGAGAGACGTGGGCGACCTCTTGCTGTTCCACATAACCCGGGGGTGGTGGAGGGGACCATTCATCTGCCTTTGACATTGCTTTCTTCTGGCTTGTAGGAACTTCTTTCTTCTTTGCCCCTTTGGAGACTTCCGTATAAAACGGTGCATCAAGCATGTGACACTCTGTTGACACCTGGAAAATGAACAAGGGTGAAAACATAATTGAAAAGAGGGTCGGACCAACAGTGAAAGACCAATGATGAAGCTCATCAACTGTCTACCCGGCTAAAACCCTTGTCGGCAAAGCTAATGCCCGGTGCCAATGTCACTTAGACGGCAGCACTGATAAAGCAGCAGTCACTCGACTGATGAGACCTTCCAGCCCTTTAATGAGAGCTGTACTACCGTTTCGTCCAAGAATCCACGGATGATATGTCAGGGTAAGTCAGATGTCGGCTTACTGACGGATGTAATATGAGATGAAGATGAAGCCGGTACCGGCAGATGAAGATTGCAAAGGCTTTTGCAAAGTCAGAACAGAAGAAGAATGGTCTCCACAGATTATATACCTGACTGAGGTCTTCCCAGACTAAAGCTGATGTCCGAGCTCGTCACCATTCAAGTGACGGTGTCGATAAGATAATACCCAGTTTTATCACCATTCAGATGGCAATACTGATGAAACCCCTGTCTACGGACTGATGAAACCCTTGTCTACGGACTGATGAGACCCCTGTCTATGGACTGATGAAACCCTTGTCTACGGACTGATGAGACCCCTGTCTACGGACTGATGAAAACCTTAATAATGATACAAGCTGTGTCACCAATGGAAGACCCTTTTTGGGTGAGGATGCCCTTGAAAGACCCAAATAGGCCTGTGAAAGTGGCTAAAATACTTTGATTGGGCCTGCAATATTAGCGCCGAGAGTCACTTGCCGAAGCCCAAAAGGTGGCGCCGAGAGGCACTGGCTGAAGCCCAAAAAGGTGGGGCCGAGAGGCACTTGCTGAAGCCCAAAGGGTGGCGCCGAGAAGTTGAAGGCAGGCGCACCGGGAAGCCCGTTTGAGGCGCGCCGAGATGGTGTCTGCCGAGAAGGAAAAGGCATGATGAAGCCTGCCGAGAAGGGGGGAAACGCTTATAAAAACCCCTCCCTTCGAACAAGAAAAGAGGGGGACGCCGGGAGGAATAGAAAAAGAAGCCAGAAAAAGAGAGAAAAGAAAAGAGAGGGAGTCCTGCCAAGAGAGAATCCCCCTTCGGCCGAGAGAAGAGAAGAAGCAGAAGAGAGGAAGAAGCAGACAAGCTTCAGGTGGGCTGCTTCGGGGAGGGAGAGGAGTCAATGCTCCGCCCTCCCCATGCTGTCTTTTCTTTCTACTGATGTAATCTAGCGAGTCTCCCGTCTCGATTTATCAATGTAGCTAGCGAGTTTTAGGTCTCGAGCTCA
Organism: Amorphophallus konjac; assembly: GCA_022559845.1. NCBI lineage: Eukaryota > Viridiplantae > Streptophyta > Magnoliopsida > Alismatales > Araceae > Amorphophallus > Amorphophallus konjac. The sequence goes on from CM040125.1 coordinate 175,782,198, forward strand.
GTCTCTCTCTCTCTCTCTCTCTCTATTTTGCATTTCTCCTTTACAATCAGTGTAAGGCTTCGAGCAATGCAATGAGATATCAACGTGACCCATTTGGGGATTCTCTGATTGAAATGTCTGTTCCCCTCTGATTGAGAGATGTGATCTTCGTCCTCCGTGTATGCTTATTGTTTATGCGAAATGTCTAATGATTCATACGAATCTTCTATTCAGAGGCATGGGAACAGAACCCCTACCCTTATCTAATGGGTCACTTGGTTCTGTCACCTTCCCCCCTTTCTGTCTCGAAGGTAGATCCATCGCACCCTTTCGAGTTTTCTTACAAGGCCCCTTGAGGCTCCTCTATGTGCCGTCCAGGACCAGAGACATCAAGCTCTTGGATTCCTGAACTGCCGGCTATACGAGAGGACATGCCGATTCTACAGACTGTTGTTATCCCTCGGATTCTAGCGAATGACGATCTCAATCTCTCGACCCTCCATTCTAACCCCTTGGATGATTAGGGTCTAGAGTCTCGATGCTAAAGGTTTCTCCGCCACCGGTTTTTAGATGCTACTGGGTTCGTCCAGGGGGATCAGAGACAGTCATCTCTTGATCCCCAGACGGCTGGCGGCAGAAATAAACAAAAAAATCTTCAGAAATCCAGACGATGGTCTCGTTCTCCATTGATTCTACCCTCCAGATCCCCTTTGGCCCTTCCTCAGAGAAGCTTCTATTGAATCCCCCTCCTGCACTTTAAATTCGACTTCAATCGCAGCCAGAAAGCTCAGGAATCCCAGAAACAGAGCATCGTTTGAGCTCTGTAAACCATGAAATCCTGTAGCAATTCCATCTTCTCGGCGTCCAAAATTCCCCGCCGAGAACTACGCTGCCGAGAGGTCTCCCTCTTCAGCAAACTGACAAAACTCAATCTGTAGCCCTCTTCACGCAAACCTCCCTGGCCTACAGCCTCCTGGCGCCAGCTTCCTGGCGCGGTGACGGGCGCGCCGAGAAACCCCCTGCCGAGATCCCCCTATATGCCAACCCCCCCTTTGCAGGCCTCCCAGCCCTTTTCGGCGCCACCTTCCCGGCGCGGCCATGCGAGCGCCGGGAAGTCTCATGCCGGGAAGCCCACACCGAGATTCCCCTTTTTTGGCTAAGGAGGCCGCGCCGAGACCCCCTTTTTAAGCCAATAAACCCACGCCGAGAAGCCCCCTCTTTCGGCCAACTAAAGCCATCGCCGAGACCCTTCTTCTTGGCCAATTGAAGTCCAGTCAGAGGCTCTTCTCTGCACTGCCATCTGTCAACCTTCTGATTTCTTCAGACATATGCCCCGGGGATGTTCAGAGATCGTCATGGATGCCTTGAGAAGACACAGTAATGGGGAAGACCTCCCCTACAGTCCTCAATCCCGATCCAGATTTCACCCTTATGAACCCAAAGGGCCATGTCATTACATGAGTTCCGAGGGATTTCAAGGGGATATTAAACGATGGCATAAATGCAAGCGATGTCCCGGGGCCCGGTGCCCATCCTCGTTCGGTCGTCATCCCGGCATTCCGTGGATAATGACCTATTCTCTCTTGGCATAATCCAAGTTGAGCGGACATGCTGCCGAAATTTATGCATATCCTATTGGGTGACTGTGATGTTCTCCCTCTCAACCCCGTCGGCCCAGGGAGTTATGCCTTTGCATGCCCTCCGATGGTCCCTCCAAGGGGGATATAGATGTGCCATCGCACCCACATGGAGCGTGCCATGTCACGTCGGTCCCCATTCGGACTCCGGGTCAATTATGCCCGATCTTTTCCGGATCCTACTCTGCCACCGCATGGGTAGTTTCCTATTCCCCACTTGGCATAGTTCAAGCTGGTGGGAATATGCCGTCGGAGCTATCCCCTAAGATAACGAACCCCTGCTTCGTCTAATCCATTTAGCGTCTTGCAAACGAATGAATTCCGTTTCTTTTGAGCACGTGGCTTTACCGATGTCCTCCTCCTATCTTAGCGTTTAATCAAGGGTTGTCCTCCTTAGGGAGGACGTAATTAACATCGTAGCGTTCAGGGTATGACGGATTTCTGGTCCTGACTCGGATTTCACAATCGACTGACCATGACAGATCAAGAGCACAATAAAATTGTCACCCCGGTGACTGGCACGCCAATAAACGAATAAATCAATAAACAATAAACAGATAAGATTTAAATAAGAGGATAATAAAATTCACGTCCACAAGTCTGGCACGCCCGGTGGGACTTAATCTCCCTTCATCTTTACGCTAAAGTAGGAGGCCCAGCGGGCCCCCCCTCAAAATTCTGATTCTGTGTACTTTCCTTATTTTCAGGAATCTACAATGACAGCCGGAATCATGTAGGTTTGCTTCGACCAGCAGCCGATTGACATGCATGTGCGAGAAGGCTACCTGGCGGTACCTCTCGCATTCGGATCGATGCCGCCTACCGTCGGGCTGCCCAACTGCTTGGGCGTCGTCTTCACTGACCTCCTACAGGTCGATGACAATGAGCAGGGCACTGCTGCAAGTGCCCCGGTGAAGATCACTGACCAGAAGAATATCTTACCAGAGAAAACGGTCCCCACGGCCGTCGCCTGCTACGTCCATCATGTCCAAAAAAGGGGCATGGTCCCTGCTGCTGCTCAGAAGGGGAGAAGAACCAACCGGAGGAGCCGGTATGATGCTGTTGACCGTCGTCTTTCCAACTCCGGAAAGATCATGATGATTGGAGGTCTCCGGGCAAACATGAATGGTTGCCCAAGGGAGGTCAAGCCGGATGTGATCATCCGGATAGTGCCCACTACCAACAGATTCCAGACTCTGGCCGCCAGGCAGGCCAATTGGGAGGCTGATGAGAGGAAGCCGCTGGCGCCCAAGCCAGCAAAATACAAATAGGTCTGGCGACCGAAGAGGATTCAGAGTTGGGTTCCAGCTCGAGATGAGGAGAAGGCTGCTGAAGATGCTGTTGCCCGCTTCAGGGCAGAAAGCCGAAGAAGAGAGGGAAAAGAGACAAGAAATGCTGTTGCTCCTCGCCCCAAAGCCTGGGGCAGAAGAGATGAGAGAAATGATGAAGAAAGAAATTTGACTGCTGCTCGCCCCATGATGAGGGGCAGAAGGGATGAGAGGAAGGAAGACCTTACTGTCACCCGTCCCAGGGCTGGGGGCAGAAGATGGCAAAGAAAGAAATATGATGCTGCTGTCAACTGCTGCCGAAACGGCAATGTGGGAATGAGCGAACCAGTCACGGTCGCCATCCCAAGAAGACCGAGGGCCTGTGCCAGACAGGCCGACTTGTTCAAATATTCCAAAGCCGAGCATTTGAATGCTCAGGTAACAAGACTGGCCTATCAGCAGAGAAGCCAGGAAAGACTAATGCTCCAGCATGAGCCACAGAGGCACAATTCTGAAGAGATGAAGCAGATAGTCCAAGACTACTTCCACTACCTGGGGAGCTCTGCCCTCGGTCAACAAAGACTATCCCGTGCCTTGGGCACCAGAGGTGAATAAAAAGAAGAAACACTTCGAGAAACGATGATCGGAGCCTCTTCCTCCGATTCAAATCACTATGAAGAAGGTCTCAGGGCCGGATATGACAAAGAAGACCTGTACCGGGAAGAAGCCAAAGAAAGAATATCGGTCTTTGACCGGCTCAAATATCCTGACCAGGTGAAAAGAAAGGTCTACAGGCGGAAAGAAAAAATGCAAATCTTCGCCTGCAACATGGCTGGACTTGTCAGGGGGCAAGATATACTACCAACTCGGCCAGATGAACTGCTCAGGTTGGCTACTAGACCTGGTCCTGTCACAAGAAGAGGCCAGGCCGCAAAAGATAAGATGGAGAAATATGATGAAGCCTGCAAGATCACCACCATGACAGTCAATGTTGTGACGACAGAGGATGAGGACAATCCCCTTATTGATGATGCCGAAGGGACTTCTGAAGATATGCAAATCCCATCAGCCTTGGATCCTATGGTCCAGATGATGTTCAGAAGATACCAGCAGGAGATCAGTGCTCTCCGAAGGCAGCTCAATGAGAGACATGAAGCTACATCAGTCTCAAAGCAAGCTGAACCTGCTGGGCAGACATCCAGCTCAGCAGAGACGGCTATCCTAGCTAACCCTCTCCTAGCTGATAAGGGCAAAACACCGAGCCAACCTATTCCACAGCAAACAGCAGCTCAGCCCTCTGTGTCTCAGACACAGCCTACCGCGCCCATCTTGCGCGCCACTGTGATGACAACTCCTCACAGCCAGCAACAAGCTCACTTCTTTCCAGAAGACATAGATCTAGCTATAGCCCACAAGCAGATGATTGAAAGAATTGTGGAAATGAAGCTGTCAGAAAAGACTGGTGGTGATGCTGGTACCTATGATGTGTACAAGGTACCGTATCCTCCCCAGTATGCTGCCAAGAGACTACCCCCAGGCGTCAGTAAGCCGCCGAAGTTCGAGAAATTTAATGGCCAAGGCTCCCCTAGGGAGCATATAGCCTACTACACTACAATCATGGGTGACCTAGCAGTCGATGAAGCTTATCTGCTCAAGTTCTTTGGCTCATCCCTCACTGGGTTGGCCTTTGAATGGTACTCAAGCCTGCCAGCTGGGTCAGTGGTTGATTGGCCTGATATGCAGAGAAAATTCCGTGATATATTTCATGTGACGGAAAGGGAAATCACGATAGCAGAGCTATATGCAACCAGGCAGAAGCAAGATGCAACTGCACTGGACTACATCAAAAGGTGGAGGAACTTAGCCATGAGATGCCGAAGACCTCCTCATCAAGAAGATGCGGTGCAGATATGCAAGCAGAGCCTCAGGAGGGAGGTGCTAGAAAAAATGATCGGTGCAGATGTCAGAACATTTGACCGACTGAACAATATAGTGGCAGAAGTCGAGACGTTCTTGTCCAAACGTCCGACCGCCAATGTCCCCACCATGCCGAAGGGAAAATCCGATGAGCGACGGCCATCACATTCTGAGGCCAACACCGTCGATTTTAGTACCTTCGAGCAACAGAAGGGGAAGAAAGGGGCAGATGAAGCTCCCCCGCTGGCAGATACAGCAGAAAGAAAAGATAAAGTCTCTCTGAGAGACAAGATGAGAAAAGCATATTCCTTCCCAAAAGATAAGACGGCCGCACTGTTCAACTGGGCATACAAGTTCAATAAGGTAACATTGCCTGAACCCAAAAGACCAGCAGATGCAGCAAAGAAAGATGATCCGCTGTTCTGTCCATTTCACCGTGCACTGGGGCACGCAATTGAAGATTGTTATGTCTTCAAAGATATCATGGAAGGAATGGTCAAGAAAGGTGAGCTGCAGCTGGGAGATTACCAGGTAAAGCCGCCCCATCCACATGAGCCTCCACCCTGGAGAATGGCTGCCAATATGATCTCAGTCTACCAACAGCTGCCCAAGGAAGCCATTGAAGAATGCACCAGGCATACCTATGAAGCTTGCTTCCTCACCCCGCAGAAAGATCAGGAAGGATGGCAGATGATACCCATAAAAAGCAAAAAGAAGACTCCTGTAGCCAGTACCAGCGGAGTAGTTATCCGGGGTGTTACCCCAAGGCCCGAGCCGCCTCCGATAAAGCCAATATGGCATACAACTGAGACTGGACCAGTCATCCGGATCCCTACTCACAACCGGAGGAAACAAACTCCCCTCCCTACACATAAAGAAGTAAGCCCTGCAGCCAGGCGCCTGTAGCAATATATTAATGAGCTTGATGAGTACGAGCAGAAGAAGCCCAAGCATCTGCTGATGAAAGACTGTATACTCTGGGAACAGCTCGAAGAATTGAAAATCAAAGAGCAGCCAGAGGCAGAACAAGAAAAAGCTGAGAATGAACCCTTCTGGGGGCAGGAGCTAGCAAAGCCAAATTCCCAGAAGAAGAGGAGACGACCCAAGTCCAAGAAGGGAAAGAAGGTCACGACAGTACAATGTAACACTCTGTCGGTACTGTTTTCCTTGCCCGGGGAGGATGATGAGCCAGAAGCATCCGACGCCCCGCTAGAAGCTAACCATGCCGAAGCCTCTACCTCGGCCCATGCAACACGTTCTGGGAGAAGATGGGGGCGCCCACCACCAGCCAACCATAATATTATGTTCAGAGGGGAGCAACCCTATCAAATCCCGGAACCAGAGATACGAGGTGCCCAGGTTCCTCCCCCTGCCAGTCTGTACCAAGACAAAAAGAAGGTAGATGAAGCCCCTTCATTCCTGGAGTTCCTGTCCAGCTTAGAGAATGAGCAACCGGCTCATACTGCTCCAGCTAAAAGCAATAAATGCCAGCAGACAGCAGCTAGAAAGCAGAAACAGCATGAAGAAAATGAAGAAAGTAACCCTCTAGCAAAACCAGGGGCAGTCGCTACAGAAGAAGCCTTCTGGGAGACCGATGAAGAAGATGAAATTGGGACTGGGCAGCAAAGGCCACAGGCACCACATGAACCTCCAAGACCCCGATGGGCAGAGGAGATGATACTATCTAATGTCCGGGTGGGCAGTCGAGTCATGAAAATGCTGAAGAAGCTCCCTACCAGATTCTCCATCTGGGAAATTCTCTCTCTGAGCGAAGAAGCTCGCCAAGCAATCGTGGATGCCCTGCAGTCTCCGGCACAATGTGAAGCACTCCTGGCAGAAGTGAATGCTGGGCCATCGGTCACCTTCACGGAAGATGATATGCTAATTCCAAATACCGGTCACAACAGACCGCTGTATATGAGGGGCTCCCTGAACTGTCAGTCGCTGAGCAGGATACTGATAGATCTCAGGGCTGCTGTAAATATCCTTCCCTATCGCATCTATCAGAAATACTACTTTGGCCTGCAGCTTACCAAGGTTAGAGATATGAAGATTGCAGGGTTCAATCAGAAATGTGAAACACCTCTGGGGGTGGCTGATTTTAACCTCACACTGGGCGACCTCACTACCGTGGTACGATTCTATGTAATCGACTCCAACACCACGTATAAGGCACTGCTGGGAAGACCGTGGCTGCACGAATATCAGATAGTGCCATCCACACTACACCAATGCATAAAATACTGCCATGAAGGAAAAGAAGAAAGGGTGTTTGTAGACCTACATCCCTTCGAAGTGTTCGAGTGCCATATGCTCGATGCATCCTACTACACTGAGGTGTCACAAAAGGATAAAGGAAAAGAAGCTGTGGTCAGCCAGAAAAAGTCGGCGACGAAGATAAGAAACTGGTCTCCTCCGCCGCCAAAAGGCTACATTAAAAAGCATGGAGTATCTCACATCTCTTATGCTGGTGATTTTGCTCGGATCACTCCTCCTGGCATACACCCAGATGATACTGAAGAAAAAATGAAAGAAAAATACACACAGGTGGAAGTTCCTCAGGGTCTAGTCAAGCCCATAGCCAGCATAGAATACCAGACGGTGCTGCCACTAAAGACTATGGAAATCCCTCGCTTCTGCGAACCCCCTATTATATTCTACACCGGGGAGCCAGTCGAAGAAGATGATCAAGACTGTATGGCCCCTGAAGAAGCTGCAAACCTGATGGTACCGATTACAGGCTTGGATTATACTACCCAACGGGTTTCACAAATGTTCTCCAAGATGCAAATGCCATCGATGCAGCCTGCTGCTCAGAAGAAAGCATTCAAGGAGCTATGGGATCCGCCTCGAGATAGCAAGGAACTAAGGAAGATCACACAGCACCCGGGACTGGGTTATACCCTGCAAGAATACTATGAAGCCGAGGTGGATGTCATCTCTGCCTTCTACCAGAATGAACATCCCCCTGAAGTGGGATATGATCAATACCCCTTTGAGGATGAAGAAATTATGTATCAATCCATAACAGACAATGAAGCCCAAGACAACCAGCCGGAGCCAAAAATGTCTGATGAGACTAAGAAGGGTTGGTGCTGGGAGAATCCATCTTGCAAAGAGGATCTGTTCCAGGCCGAAGCACAATTTGATACGGGAACCCCGGATGAAGATCAAGTAGCCAGAGAGCTGCAAGAGTGCCTGGAGTTTGGGTGCATTCTAGAAGAATTCCGAGCTCTACATAATGATGACCTCTCAGGGGAGCCCACATCAGAAGAGCCTCTAAGAACGGAAGACTCCACTTCGAAGTTTTCCGCTGAGCCAGTCACGTCCTCGGGGCAGACTGAACAGAATCCGGCCATATTGGCCTTATACGATGCACCAGCATCTGCTGATGACCAATGTGATGAAACAGAAATCATGAGAATGAAGAAGATTATATCCCGGGAGGCTTTATTGATTTGCAAGAAGCCCCACCCGAAGTTGAAGACGGAGGCCAAGCCACCGTCGATGAGCTGATAGAAGTAAATCTGGGGTCAGCAGATGAGCCGAGGCCGACATTCCTCAGTGCACTGCTGGAGCCAGCTGTCAAAGAACAGTATATTCAGTTTTTGAAAGAATTTTGAGACTGCTTCGCATGGACATATGATGAAATGCCAGGACTGAGTTCCGATGTGGCACAGCACCGATTGGCGATAAACCCAGAGGCAAGCCCTGTGAAACAGCCTTCCAGGAGAATGCGCCCCGAACTGATAAATCAGATTAACAAAGAGGTTGATAAGCTGATTGATGTGGGCTTTGTTGAAGAGAACCAGTATACTACATGGCTGGCCACTATAGTGCCCGCGAAGAAGAAAAATGGGCAGATCAGAATATGTGTAGATTTCAGGGACCTGAATAAGGCTTGCCCGAAAGATGATTTCCCAGTGCCGATCACTGAAGTCATGATCGATGCAACCACTGGCCACGAAGCCCTGTCATTCATGGATGGGTCATCTGGATACAACCAGATCTGGATTGCTGAAGAAGACAGAGTGCACACTGCATTCCGCACCCCGAAGGGGATATTTCATTATAAAAGAATGCCGTTCGGCCTTAAGAATGCCGGCGCTACCTATCAAAGAGCTATGACAAAGATCTTTGATGATTTGCTCTTCAAGAAAGTAGAGTGCTACATTGATGACCTGGTGGTGAAAACCAGCAGAAGAGAAGATCATCTGCAAGACCTGAGGATAGTGTTCCAGAGGCTGCGTAAATATGAACTCAAGACGAATCCTATGAAATGTGCCTTCGGCGTGTCCAGTGGAAAATTCCTTGGGTTCATTGTCCGTCATAGGGGCATTGAGATCGACCCATCCAAGATTAAAGCTATCCAGGAGCTCCCTCCACCAAGGAATCTCCACGAGCTGAGATCTCTACAAGGGCGTTTGGCCTATATCCGACGATTCATATCAAATCTGTCGGGGAGATGCCACCCTTTTCACAAGCTCATGATGAAAGATGTACCGTTCCTCTGGGACGATGGCTGTCAGGAAGCCTTTGAGAAGCTGAAAGAATATCTCAAGACCCCTCCAGTGCTGGAGGCACCTATTAAGGGCAGACCCCTGATACTGTACATTGCAGCCGCACACTATTCCCTGGGGGCAATGCTAGCACAGATAAATGAAGAAGGCAAAGAGCAGGCTCTATACTACCTGAGTCGGAGGCTGATTAGAACTGAAGAAAGCTACACCTATATAGAAAAGACATGCTTGGCACTAGTCTTTGCCGTTAAAAAGCTCCGGCACTATATGCTGTCACATGAAATCAGATTGATATCTGCAGCAGATCCACTCAAATACATACTGACTCAGCCAGTACTGAAAGGCCGGTTGGGCAAATGGGCAGTAATTCTGATGGAATTCGATATCACATATATACCCAGAGGGCAATAAAAGGACAGGCCGTGGCCGATTTCCTCGCAGAGCATCCTGTGCCAGAGAATGATATGTTGGGGACTGAGTTACCCGATGATGAGACACTAGAAGCCTGCCAGGCTCAGTCAACTATGTGGCAGCTATTCTTTGATGGAGCATCTAGAACAGAGACGGACTCCGATGGAAAGACCAGAATACCGGCCGGAGCCGGTATTGTGCTAAGATCACCAGAAGGGGAGGTTGTGCATACTTCCTGTTCTATAAACAAGCCCTGCACCAATAATGAAGTTGAATATGAAGCTCTGATAATCGGGCTATGTATAAGCCTCAACATGGGTATCCAGATGCTTCAGGTATTCGGGGATTCAATGTTGATAATAAAGCAAATCCAAGGGGAGTTCGAAGTGCGAAAGCCGGAGTTGAACCCCTACCACCAAAAAGCTGTGCGCCTCATGGCGAAATTCTATCATATTGAGCTCAAGCATGTGGGCCGTGGACAAAATGCCCAAGCTGATGCACTGGCAAAGCTAGCCAGCTCAATAGCAGTCCCACCAGATGAGACACTGAACATTGTTGTTATAAATCGGCGGCAAGTCCCCAGCATGCTAGAAGGCTGCCCCGAAGAAAATGAAGTCGCCACGATCAGTACAGAACAGGCATCTGATTGAAGACAACACCTGCTACAATGGTTTTTACACCAACAGCTGTCGCAGAAAAGAGAAGAAAAGATGAAACTTCTAAGGATCAAAGATTCTTATGAATTCAGAAATGGAACTCTATTCCGAATAATGGCAGATGCACGCAAGAAGATTTTGCTCCGCTGCCTGTCTACTGAGGAAGCTTGGCAAGCAATGAAAGAAATACATGCTGGGACGGCAGGTGCTCATCAAGCTGGCCCTAAGATGAAGATAGAAATCAAGAAGCTGGGCTACTATTGGCCCACTATGTTTGAAGACTGTTGCAAGTTTGCAAAGTCATGCCAGAAATGTCAGGAGCATGCTGTTGTGCCTAGAAGGCCACCTGCCGTTCTGCACCCTACAGTCCCTAGCTGGCCGTTTGCACAATGGGGAACTGATGTAGTCGGCCCACTACCGACCTCATCGGCCGGACATAAGTACATACTGGCGATAACAGATTACTTCTCCCGATGGGCTGAAGCTATAGCATTACGAGAAGTGACTGGTGAACTGGTCGCCAGATTCATCAAACAAAACATTATCTTCCGGTTTGGGATCCCCAGCCGGATAATATCTGATAATGGAAGTCATTTCAAAAATCAAAAGGTCTATCGGCTCGCCAAAAAGTATAAGATCGAATGGAGGACTTCCACTCCTTACAATCCACAGGCAAATGGATTGGCAGAAGCCTTCAATAAAACTTTATGCACCTTGCTGGCTAAAGTCGTCAGTTCTAATAAGAAGGACTGGGAAGAAAAGATGTATGAAGCTCTGTGGGTGTACCGCACTGTCTTCAAGACACCTACAGGGTGCTCGCCATACTCATTGGTATACGGCTCAGAGGTAGTAGTTCCACTAGAGCTGGAAGTCCCGTCACTCAGAGTGGCTGTCCAATATGACCTGGCCCATGGCGAACAAACCAATGCAGAAAGAAGATTACAAGAATTGGCTGAATTGGAAGGGAAGCGCCTCCAAGCTCAGAAGAATATCCAGATGTATCAGGCCCGCATGGCCACTGCATTCAACAAACTCGTAAAAGGATGAGAATTTAAGAAAGGTGACCTTGTCATGGTCAAGAAAAGAGAAGTCATGGCGTCCAACCCAAAAGGAAAGCTAAATCCTAATTGGGAGGGTCCTTATGTGATACATAGGGTCTACGAAGGAGGGGCCTACATGGTTGTTAACCATCGAGGGGAAATCCAATTCTCACCACTCAACGGTAGACACCTAAAGCTGTATCATGCTGCCCAACCAATATTCCCCGAGTAATCGGGCAAAAAGCTACCTCTTCCTTGGTCTAGCGGCACTCCGTCCTAACCGAGCTACCCTTTTCCTTGGTTTAGCGGCACTCCGCCCCAACCAAGCTACCCTTTTCCTTGGTCTAGCGGCACTCCGTCCTAACCGAGCTACCTCTTCCTTGGTCTAGCGGCACTCCATCCTAACCAAGTTACCTTTTCCTTGGTCTAGCGGCACTCCGTCCTAACCGAGCTACCTCTTCCTTAGTCTAGCGGCACTCCGTCCTAACCGAGCTACCCTTTTCCTTGGTCTAGCGGCACTCCGTCCTAACCAAGCTACCCTTCTCCTTGGTCTAGCGGCACTCCACCCTAACCAAGCTACCTCTTCCTTAGTCTAGCGGCACTCCGCCCTAACCAAGCTACCTCTTCCTTGGTCTAGCGGCACTCCGTCCTAACCGAGCTACCCTTCTCCTTGGTCTAGTGGCACTCCGCCCTAACCAAGCTACCTCCTCCTTGGGCTAGCGGCACTCCGCCCTAACCAAGCTACCTCTTCCTTGGTCTAGCGGCACTCCGCCCTAACCGAGCTACCCTTGTTTCTTGGTCTAGTGGCATTCCGCCCTAGCCAAGCTACCTCCTTCTTGGTCTAGCGGCACTCCGCCCTAATCAAGCTACCTCTTTCTTGGTCTAGCGGCACTCCGCCCTAACCAAGCTACCTCTTTCTTGGTCTAGCGGCACTCCGCCCTAGCCGAGCTACCTCATTTCTTGGTTTAGCGGCACTCCGCCCTAGCCGAGCTACCCATTCCTCGGTTAGCGGCACTCCGCCCTAATCAGGCCACTTCATCTTGGTCAATGGCACTCCGCCCTGATCAAGCTACCCTCTCCCTGGTTCAGTGGCATCTCGCCCTGCCCAAGCTGCCCTCTCTCTCAGCTCGCATACCAAATAAAAAAAAAAGAGAAGAAAAGAAAATAAAAATGGGGTTAAAAATAGTGATACCCCGCCAGTCTTGTTCAGACATTCTGAACAAGGGCAAAAATGGCCGAAACCCAGCTGTGGTGAAAACCCGAAAGGGCACTGCAGGCAAAATCGGGTACCCCGCCACGTGAAAACCCGAAAGGGCGCGTGGGCAAAAGCAAGAGGGGGCTGGCTCCGGTGAAAACCCGAAAGGGCAGTTGGGTCAGTAATGTGGTAATCCCAAAGAAAAGCCTCACCTCCCGCCATAAAACTCCTCGTCAATCGACCGGCGCCTTGCCCGATCGACGATTAGACCCACTCAGTATAGGCCCTATGTCTATCCTGATAAAAGCCCTCATACCTTGTCCCAGGTCCCACCGTGATAAAACCTGCTGCTGATCAATGGGCACACTCACCCGATCAGCAATGAAACCTGTCCAGCTTAGACCTTACGTCTATGCCGATAAAACCTATGAAATCCTTTGCACCGATATAAACCCAATATCGATGATGAAACCAACTGTTGATCGATTGGCACACTGCCTAATCAACGATGAAACCTATCCAGGCCAGACCTTTCGTCTATCCTGATGAAACTTATGAAATCCTTGCATTGGTATAAACCCAATACCGATGATAAAACCTGTTGTTGATCGATTGGTACACTGCCCGATCAATGATGAAACCTGTCCGGTTTAGACCTTACGTCTATGCCGATAAAACCTATGAAATCCTTGCATTGGTATAAACCCAATACCGTGATAAAACCTGCTGCTGATCAATGGGCACACTCACCCGATCAGCAATGAAACCTGTCCGGTTTAGACCTTACGTCTATGCCGATAAAACCTATGAAATCCTTGCATTGGTATAAACCCAATACCGATGATGAAACCTGCTGCTGATCAATGGGCACACTCACCCGATCAGCAATGAAACCTGTCCGGTTTAGACCTTACGTCTATGCCGATAAAACCTATGAAATTCTTGTATTGGTATAAACCCAATACCGATGATGAAACCTGCTACTGATCAATGGGCACACTCACCCGATCAGCAATGAAACCTGTCCGATTTAGACCTTACGTCTATGCCGATAAAACCTATGAAATCCTTGCATTGGTATAAACCCAATACCGATGATGAAACCTGCTGCTGGTCGATCGGCACACTGCCCAATCGGTGATGAAACCTATCCAGGCCAGACCTTTTGTCTATCCTGATGAAACCTATGAAATCTTTGCATTGGTATAAACCCAATACCGATGATGAACCCTGCCGTTGATCGATTGGTACACTGCCCGATCAATGATGAAACCCATCCGGTTTAGACCTTACGACTATGCCGATAAAACCTATGAAATTCTTGCATTGGTATAAACCCCATACCGTGATAAAACCTGCTGCTGATCAATGGGCTCACTCACCCGATCAGCAATGAAACCTGTCCGGTTTAGACCTTACGTCTATGCCGATAAAACCTATGAAATCCTTGCATTGGTATAAACCCAATACCGATGATGAAACCTGCTGTTGATCGATTGGTACACTGCCCGGTCAATGATGAAACCCATCCAGTTTAGACCTTACGTCTATCCTGATGAAGCCTATGAAATCCTTGCATCAGTATAAACCCAATACCGATGATAAGAGCAGTCACTAATGGAGCAGCACATCGCCTGATCCGTGCTGAAGTCCCAATTCAAGAAATATATATACGTATATATAAATTAAAAAAAAATGGGGTTAAAAAATAGAGATACCCCGCCAGGCTCGTTCGGATATCCCGGACAAGGGCAAAAATGGCCAAAACCCAGCTGTGGTGAAAACCCGAAAAGGGCACTGCAGGCAAAATCGGGTACCCCGCCACGTGAAAACCCGAAAGGGCGCGTGGGCAAAAGCAAGAGGGGGCTGGCTCCGGTGAAAACCCGAAAGGGCACTTGGGTCAGTAATGTGGTAATTTAAAAGTTCCATGCCAACCGGCACGCTACCTTTACCTCCCCTTCACTGATGAAGCCTTCCGTCGGTCATCTGGCTCTATGCCCCACCGATGATAAAGCCTTCCCGGGGTGGACCTTACGTCTACCCTGATGAAACCTACATACCCACTTTCAAACGTCCCACCGACAATGAAACCCATCACCATCATGATGAAGCCTGTCCAGCTCAGACCTCACGTCTGTCCTGATGAAGCCTACGCATTTCTTGGCAAGCCCCACATGCGATGAAACCTGTTGGAATAGACCTTACGTCTGTCCTGACGAGACCAACACTTTCAAACGTCCCACCGTCGATCGATGGGCATCCTGCCCGATCAATGATGAAACCTTGTCCAGTTTAGACCTTTCGTCTATTCTGATGAAACTTATAAACCCCTTTGCATCGATATAAACCCAATGTTGATGATGAAACCAACCGTTGATCGATTGGCACCCTGCCCGATCAATGATGAAACCCTAGCCAGTTTAGACCTTTCGTCTATGCTGATGAAACTCTTCTTTGCGTCGATATAAACCCAATATCGATGATGAAACCAACTGTTGATCGATTGGCACCTTGCCCGATCAATGATGAAACCCTATCCAGTTTAGACCTTACGTCTATTTTGATAAAACATATGAAATCCCCCTTGCATCGATATAAGCTCAATATCGATGATGAAGTCAACTGTTGGCTGATCGGTACATCGCCCGGCCAATGATACAATCTGTCCAGTTCGGACTTTATGGCCGTTCTGATGAAAACCCCATACCCTTTTTCAATGTCCCACCTACTATAACCTCTACCCGGTCTTGACCTTTTGTCTATTCCTATGAAGCCTCTTCTTTCACATTTCTGCAAATTGTCTCCCTCGCAGCACATATTGCCAAGAGGGACGATTGCTGCTACCAACAGAATCCGGTTTAAGCACCTCCCCGGATGCCGTCACGCGGTGGAGCGAGTTCCCCATCCTTTCTCTGAGGGGGTGGACGCTCTCCTGCCAAGTACGGGCCATTCGCATGAGGAATTGCTAAAACCGCTACCCCACTTCTCAAAGTGATAAAACCACATGCAGAAGAAAATGGATACGCGTGAAGCCAAAGATTTCTTTTCATTAATAAGTGAGTACATAAAGGGCCCCGAGGGGACGTTGTATCGCAAAAGAGTACAAAAGGAAAAGAAAGAGAAGATGGTTCATGGCTGCCTGAAGATATCCTCGAAAGCCAGAAGACCCACATAAGGGGCGGCTCCCAGTTCATGAAGACGAGCCTCCTCCTCCTGCAGTCGAACGGACTCATCTTGAAAGGACGCCACCTGCCCGTCCAATAGAGCTGCTTCTTCCTCGAGCTGCGGTCGAGAAGTTGTTAGCTGCGGCAGCTCAGCTCAGAGATCAGATAGTTCAACTTCCAGGGTAGTTATCCGGTCGCGCACAAACTGCTCCCGCTCCGCCAAAGACTGTATTTGGCACTGTCGCTCCTGAAGAATAGAGTTCATCTTCGCCAGCTCGGATTTGCATTCCATTCTTTGCAACTTCAAAGCCGCCAGTTTGTCAGACATGATATGTGTCAAGAAATCCCGGCGATGAACAAATTTTAACAATAAAAGAACCCGCTGGGCCCATATTTCTGTGGGACATCCCATCGCCTGCAAGCCGGCGGTGAAGCGCTCAGCTATCTCCTTCAACTGTGGATAGGTTAGTCCGGGCTGGGACTCCACTAGCTGGCGCAGCATGCCCAGATGTTGCCAGACAAAACTCTCAGGTGAAGTAAAGCCAGGCAAAGGCAGAGGAGCTACTTCAAAGGTTACTTCACTATCAATGTCCGCCCATAGGGCGATATCCGGCTGCGAAGAAGAAGATGGGAGGTCTACCGAAGGTACCAACTGAGCTCTCCCTGCAATCTCTGGCGTGGCCAAGATATCTTCCACTTCCATCTCCTCGGAAGCGGCCGTCTGAATACCCCCAGATGCAACTTCAGGCACCTCCTCCTCAGATTCTGAAAGTATGGAGATAGAGTCCGGGGCGGTTACGGGCAATACTCCCAGTTCCGCAGCAGCCACCTCTCCTTCTTCCATCTTCGCTTCGGTGGCCAATTCCTTCAATGTCGAGGCCGCGGAGGCCACAGTCTGAGGAGGCAAAGGTTCACCCTCCATGATTGATGTTGTGGGAATTGTTGACTCAGGAGCGATGGTCATCACTGCGGCCGATATGAAAGCAGAACTTCTGGCTAGATCAGCTTCGGCTCTGAAATCTGAAGCCCTGATAGGAGTGCATCTGTCTCCTGAGGCCCCCAGGTCCAACGATGCTAAATCTGTTGAAGACTATATTCGCATTGGAACAGGGCGAATGACCTCAGGAGCCCCCATGCAGGATAAAGGTAGAAAAGGGACAATAGCCCAGTTTGCAGAAGAAACCTCCATAAAAGTTGCAGTGGTGTCTGAGCTGACGGTGATAGGGCCCTGAGACCAAAGCAAAACAACCTTCAGCACTAAATGAAGATGCAGATGAAGCAGCAAGCCTGAAAGGGGACCCACCTTTGAAGCAGGGTTCGCATCCTCGAAGTGGGGCGAAAGAGGAGGAAACTCCGAAGTTGAAGCGACAAAGAGTGAAGATATGTCGATCTCGGTGTCGAGCCCGGCAAACTCCTCTTGCAACTCCTCCTCAGAAGATGGCACCAGCAGCTTAGCAGGCTGAAAAGACAGAGCACCTTTTGCAGGTACAGGTGGGGCTTCTGATTCAGGAGCATCCCCCTCACTGCCGCTGAAAGCCACTTCCTCCTCATCAGAGACGGTTGTAGAGCTACCCGATGATATTTCTACCCTGGCTACATGCTGTGGGGACGCCTCTAAAGCATGTCGGGATGTGGACCGGGTAATTATGCACCTGGCCGGAACAGTACCCCGCTTCGACTGAGCCTTGTGACCCTCCGGAGGTTGAATCGGCTCTTCTGTCATCCTTTCAACCTCAGCCTGCTCCTCGGCTGCCATTTCAACAGAAAAGCGATCTCTGAGGGTTATAGTAGAAAAAGCAATAGAAGTGTGAAACAGATGAGAAAGCACACTTACCCCCCGCCTCACTAGCTGGCGTGGGGGAAGGCAGCCTGGTCTCTGCTTCGGAGGGTGCCACAATTGGCTCTTGAGCTGCACAAAAAGGGAAGGGGTCAGAGTCGAAGACTTCTTTGGAAATCTGCAAAAGATGATGAAGAATGCAAATGCAAGCTAATGATGTTACCCTGAACCGGTGTCTGAGCAGCCTCCCTTTGCAACTCAAACTCATCGAATGAGGGAATGTCGGGGAGAGGGGTCCCAGTGTCCATCGCCACCGAAGTCGACTGCTGAACATGGGCCTTTTTGGCCTTCCTAGCCTTCCCAACTGCAGCCTTGACTGCGGAAGCCTTCCTCTTCTTGCCAGGAGGCAGGGGAGTAGTGGTCGGTGCTGCAGCCGGGACTTCAAAATAAGTAGTCTTCTCGGCCTGCTCAATAATCTTTCTATAGAGCCCCTGCCGCTTTATATCAGACCGGTCTGTTGAAAATGGCAGAAGAGTGATGGGATCAGTGGGTGCGAAATTCAGATGCTAAGCAGAAAACACTGCAATCAGAAAAGAAGAAATCTTACCTGCTGGGCCGTCGTAGAATACAGAAAGTGGCCAGTACAGATAAGCTACCTCCTTGGAGCGGGAAGCAGCCTCCTTGATGAGCCAGCACACATCACCAAATATCTGGCACTTCTCTACTAAAGCTGCCAGATCATTATGGCCGTGAGAGTCAAGGCATCGAAATAAGTCAAGATGGTCCATGCCCCAACCATCGACATAATGAAATGATATAAACAGTGGCTTGTTCAATATGCCAGCTATCGGGCTTTCTGCAGATAATCCATGCAAATTCAGCAGAATGAACAGCCAGGACGTTTGCCTATAGTACGTCTGAGTTCTATCTTCTCGGCGTACAAACGTCCTATATGGATGAAATTTATCAATTGGACCCTTCCAAGGAGCTACTGTCGGGAGCGGCTCTTCAACAGGGAATGGATACTGCTGCTCCTCCAAGCGAGCGCCTCCCACACGGCATAAATGCTTCAAGGTCTTCAGGAAAGTGTCTTCATTGATAGCAGCAAAGACAGGGACAAGCGGCTCAGAACTCTTTTCCTTCAATGCCCGACGTTGAGTCAGATAATTCTCCGCCTCCCTCGGGTGCTGTGAGTAAAGTTTTTTCAAGTGGGCCTCAGGAATATCAAACACCGGCCCAGGTTGCTGTTTCAGGAAGGAGCGCTCTGCCACATCCCAGAAGGCACCCCTACCGTCCCTGTAAAAACCGGTCCGGATGTTCCACCATTTGATATATTCTGATGTTACCCGGGGAACACGGTTAGAAATAGTGGGCACCCTGAAAACTACATCGTCCTGGCGATGATAGAAATCCCACCACAACCGGCCTTCGCCAACAATGACGGACCCGTGCTTGGCCCGGCTATCCAAAGGAAACTGAGCAGCTTCGGTGGGGATGTGCTGGTCGTAGCCGAAGTTCCGCCCAAATCGGAATGGATAGTATGGCTCCAAAAGAAGAAGGCCACCCTTCCTGAAAATTAAAACACTGGGCCGAATAGCCATGGCCCATCTGAATAGCTCCGGCTCCAGAATAGGCCGAGCAACTTCAGCCCCTGTGACAGGATGAGCATAAGTCTCTATCTCTGCCAGCTTGCACTCTCTCTGAGGATCAATCAAAGGAGCTGAACCTGCCGCCAAGCTCCAGAAATTAATGCTGCCGGGGGCGTCCACTGGTACCCTTATCAGTCGGCCCCTTAATTTAAACAACTGATCATAAAAGGGACCAGACTCAGCACTGGCGAATTTGATCATTCTAGGCAACACCGTATCTGCCTGTAAGGTTCTCGGAGCCAACTCAGAGAATATACTGCAAACCCAGGCGTTGAAGAAGTGAAAAGGACCCACGGTCCTCAAAGAACGGGGAGTCCGATGCTTGTGCAGGTCCCCCAAAGATTTATATATCAAACACAGGGCCACTGGGCAAAGCGACAGCTTCATCCCCCATGCCATCTGACAAGCTGGATATATGGCCTCTGGCCGAATGACGGTCTCGTCCCCTTGTGGGAGGGCGAAAGTACACAACCAGAAGGTGAAATAGGCCGCACAATGTGTGATGGGATCTACTCCTGCCGGATTGGGACCACCTTTGCCCGCATGACGCAATGAGGATGGCAGCGCCGACTTGTAGCGAGGGGCCCTTATCTGTTTGCTGGCAACTGGACCCAGGGAAGGAACGTCTGCATACTTCAGGGGACCGTCAAAGAAATACTGGAGCCACTGCCCTATCCGGACCCTCAGTTTGCTGCCTTTCTCTCAGGGATGATAGCCTTTGGAGGACCCTCTGCTGTACACCAGACAGATGGAGCGGTATACCTTCATCAGATATCGATATGAGAAGCCGATGGAATACTTGCCCTCGCCATCAGAGCTATCCTTCTCAGAATCTGTCAAGCAAACTTCCTCATACGGCTCGCCATCAATGGGCAGACCGGAGAGCTGCGATAAACTCCAGAGGTCCAGGGATGTCTCACCCTCCGCTGTATAAAAAGTGTTGAATAAAGGGCAGAACACTTCGAACATCCCGCAGCACAACCCTCTGGATATGGGATATCGAAATCTAGAAGCGAAAATGCTGTGATATACCCCGGCTCTGATCAGCAGAGGGGCATACTCCTTCAGAACAAACTCTGTGAACTCCACTGCCCCTACTCGGAATAAGTGCGCGTCAGTGATTTTGGTATCCCCGAACCAACCAGCGGCCAGATGGTACTTGAACTGAACGGCCGAACAATTCAGCACGAAGGGCTCTTCGCGATATCCCCACTTCAATGGTGCCAAGAACATGCCATAGCCGGGCTTCTCCCTATGAACTCAGCCGCTAGCATTATCCCACCGGGCAGGTGTGAATTCCGGGGCCCGGGCCAGCATCTTCTTCTCTGGTTCCAGCTCTGATATGCCGAGGACTGCATCCCAGTCGCGCTTCTCCCCAGGAAGATAGATGGCCTTGCTGCGATACACTGATTCCTTCAGACTATCTCGCTCAGCAAGGATGGCAGCTTCAACTACGCGAGCTATCCGGTAGTCTCGCATGCCGCCTACTGTGAAAGTCCGGATGAACGGCATCAAATGCCAGTCCTTCGGATGGTCTGGCCGATAGCCACCATCCCGCCTGAAGCATGTCTCGGTCGCCGTGGAGTATACCCGGGCCGTCGACACTGTGTCAGTCTCAGAGTCAGACGACTCATCGACTGAAGCAATCCTGTCGTATCTGAAATCCAGGCTATGCACATTCAGCCAATTTACTGTGGCCCGAGATATGTCTGGCTGGGCCGATGAGCTAGCACCAACAGCTCCGGAAGATGCAGCATCAGAACTGGAAGCCATTACAGTGCCTGCAGTCGGAGAAAAAGTGTGAATTAAAAGCCAGTCTTATAAAGATTGTAACATGAGACTCTATGAAAATTTCGGCAGCATCTCCCCTTATTCAGGGTCTGCCCAAAGAGAATAGGGAGTCACCAACCAAGAGGGGGTGATCCCGAAATAAAAAGGGATTAAATCCCAAAATAGCGTCCTACTCGGGCGAAATCCAACCAAACGGGAAGAAAAACGAGAGCGGCCGAGAGGAGAAGAAGCTCCCGCCGATGAAAGAAAAATGAGAAAAGAGAAAGAAGAAGCAAGAATGAAGAAAAAAAGGCTTTCGGCACCTTAATATAGGGCCCGAAGCGGATGGGTTCTCGGCGCGGCCAAATGCGCGCCGAGAACCGCCCAGGCCGAGAGCCCCCGTCGACCAGAAGGCGCGCCGAGAACCCCCAGGCCGAGAAGCCCTGGTCGAGGCCCCCTTCCGCCAGGGCGCGCCGAGAAGCTCCACGCCGAGAGGTCCCTCGCGCCGAGAAGCTTCGCGCCGAGAGGCTCATGCCGAGAAGCCTATGGCCCTGTGCCGAGAAGCTCCGAATTGCTGAAAATAAAGAAAATATGAAGAATGAAAATATGAAAAGGGAAGATAAGTGTGCAAAATATTGTTGCATCAAGATGATCGGTTTTGAGAACCCAATTAAAGACAAATTGAGGAAGATACCCTCGAATGATGAAAGACACCTGCAAGCCCCGTGCCGCTTATTCTGCGCTTACGCCGCCCGCAGGTGGGGGGCATTTGTTGACACCTGGAAAATGAACAAGGGTGAAAACATAATTGAAAAGAGGGTCGGACCAACAGTGAAAGACCAATGATGAAGCTCATCAACTGTCTACCCGGCTAAAACCCTTGTCGGCAAAGCTGATGCCCGGTGCCAATGTCACTTAGACGGCAGCACTGATAAAGCAGCAGTCACTCGACTGATGAGACCTTCCAGCCCTTTAATGAGAGCTGTACTACCGTTTCGTCCAAGAATCCACGGATGATATGTCAGGGTAAGTTAGATGTCGGCTTACTGACGGATGTGATATGAGATGAAGATGAAGCCGGTACCGGCAGATGAAGATTGCAAAGGCTTTTGCAAAGTCAGAATAGAAGAAGAATGGTCTCCACAGATTATATACCCGGCTGAGGTCTTCCCAGACTAAAGCTGATGTCCGAGCTCGTCACCATTCAAGTGACGGTGTCGATAAGATAATACCCGGTTTTGTCACCATTCAGATGGCAATACTGATGAAACCCCTGTCTACGGACTGATGAGACCCTTATCTATGGACTGATGAGACCCCTGTCTACGGACTGATGAAACCCTTGTCTACGGACTGATGAGACCCCTGTCTACGGACTGATGAAAACCTTAATAATGATACAAGCTGTGTCACCAATGGAAGACCCTTTTTGGGTGAGGATGCCCTTGAAAGACCCAAATAGGCCTGTGAAAGTGGCTAAAATACTTTGATTGGGCCTGCAATATTAGCGCCGAGAGTCACTTGCCGAAGCCCAAAAGGTGGCGCCGAGAGGCACTGGCTGAAGCCCAAAAAGGTGGCGCCGAGAGGCACTTGCTGAAGCCCAAAGGGTGGCGCCGAGAAGTTGAAGGCAGGCGCGCCGGGAAGCCCGTTTGAGGCGCGCCGAGATGGTGTCTGCCGAGAAGGAAAAGGCATGATGAAGCCTGCCGAGAAGGGGGGAAACGCTTATAAAAACCCCTCCCTTCGAATAAGAAAAGAGGGGGACGCCGGGAGGAATAGAAAAAGAAGCCAGAAAAAGAGAGAAAAGAAAAGAGAGGGAGTCCTGCCAAGAGAGAATCCCCCTTCGGCCGAGAGAAGAGAAGAAGCAGAAGAGAGGAAGAAGCAGACAAGCTTCAGGTGGGCTGCTTCGGGGAGGGAGAGGAGTCAATGCTCCGCCCTCCCAATGCTGTCTTTTCTTTCTACTGATGTAATCTAGCGAGTCTCCCGTCTCGATTTATCAATGTAGCTAGCGAGTTTTAGGTCTCGAGCTCAGTCTCTCTCTCTCTCTCTCTCTCTATTTTGCATTTCTCCTTTACAATCAGTGTAAGGCTTCGAGCAATGCAATGAGATATCAACGTGACCCATTTGGGGATTCTCTGATTGAAATGTCTGTTCCCCTCTGATTGAGAGATGTGATCTTCGTCCTCCGTGTATGCTTATTGTTTATGCGAAATGTCTAATGATTCATATGAATCTTCTATTCAGAGGCATGGGAACAGAACCCCTACCCTTATCTAATGGGTCACTTGGTTCTGTCACCTTCCCCCCTTTCTGTCTCGAAGGTAGATCCATCGCACCCTTTCGAGTTTTCTTACAAGGCCCCTTGAGGCTCCTCTATGTGCCGTCCAGGACCAGAGACATCAAGCTCTTGGATTCCTGAACTGCCGGCTATACGAGAGGACATGCCGATTCTACAGACCGTTGTTATCCCTCGGATTCTAGCGAATGACGATCTCAATCTCTCGACCCTCCATTCTAACCCCTTGGATGATTAGGGTCTAGAGTCTCGATGCTAAAGGTTTCTCCGCCACCGGTTTTTAGATGCTACTGGGTTCGTCCAGGGGGATCAGAGACAGTCATCTCTTGATCCCCAGACGGCTGGCGGCAGAAATAAACAAAAAAATCTTCAGAAATCCAGACGATGGTCTCATTCTCCATTGATTCTACCCTCCAGATCCCCTTTGGCCCTTCCTCAGAGAAGCTTCTATTGAATCCCCCTCCTGCACTTTAAATTTGACTTCAATCGCAGCCAGAAAGCTCAGGAATCCCAGAAACAGAGCATCGTTTGAGCTCTGTAAACCATGAAATCCTGTAGCAATTCCATCTTCTCGGCGTGCAAAATTCCCCGCCGAGAACTACGCTGCCGAGAGGTCTCCCTCTTCAGCAAACCGACAAAACTCAATATGTAGCCTTCTTCACGTAAACCTCCCTGGCCTACAGCCTCCTGGCGCCAGTTTCCCGGCGCGGTGACGGGCGCGCCGAGAAACCCCATGCCGAGATCCCCCTATAAGCCAACCCCCCCTTTGCAGGCCTCCCAGCCCTTTTCGGCGCCACCTTCCCGGCGCGGCCATGGGCGCGCCGGGAAGTCTCATGCCGGGAAGTCCACGCCGAGATTCCCCTTTTTTGGCTAAGGAGGCCGCGCTGAGACCCCCTTTTTAAGCCAATAAACCCACGCCGAGAAGCCCCCTCTTTCGGCCAACTAAAGCCATCGCTGAGACCCTTCTTCTTGGCCAATTGAAGTCCAGTCAGAGGCTCTTCTCTGCACTGCCATCTATCAACCTTCTGATTTCTTCAGACATATGCCCCGGGGATGTTCAGAGATCGTCATAGATGCCTTGAGAAGACACAGTAATGGGGAAGACCTCCCCTACAGTCCTCATTCCCGATCCGGATTTCACCCTTATGAACCCAAAGGGCCATGTCATTACATGAGTTCCGAGGGATTTCAAGGGGATATTAAACGATGGCATAAATGCAAGCGATGTCCCGGGGCCCGGTGCCCATCCTCGTTCGGTCGTCATCCCGGCATTCCGTGGATAATGACCTATTCTCTCTTGGCATAATCCAAGTTGAGCGGACATGCTGCCGAAATTTATGCATATCCTATTGGGTGACTGTGATGTTCTCCCTCTCAACCCCGTCGGCCCACGGAGTTATGCCTTTGCATGCCCTCCGATGGTCCCTCCAAGGGGGATATAGATGTGCCATCACACCCACATGGAGCGTGCCATGTCACGCCGGTCCCCATTCGGACTCCGGGTCAATTATGCCCGATCTTTTCCGGATCCTACTCTGCCACCGCATGGGTAGTTTCCTATTCCCCACTTGGCATAGTTCAAGCTGGTGGGAATATGCCGTCGGAGCTATCCCCTAAGATAACGAACCCCTGCTTCGTCTAATCCATTTAGCGTCTTGCAAACGAATGAATTCCGTTTCTTTTGAGCACGTGGCTTTACCGATGTCCTCCTCCTATCTTAGTGTTTAATCAAGGGTTGTCCTCCTTAGGGAGGACGTAATTAACGTCATAGCGTTTAGGGTATGACGGATTTCTGGTCCTGACTCGGATTTCATAATCGACTGACCATGTCAGATCGAGCGCACAATAAAATTGTCACCCCGGTGACTGGCACGCCAATAAACCAACAAACGAATAAATCAATAAACAATAAACAGATAAGATTTAAATAACAGGATAATAAAATCCACGTCCACACACTCATATACTTCGAAGAGATGCAAATATGCAAACACCCTCTCTTCCTTGCCATTATGGCAGTACTTGATACATTGGTGTAAGGTAGAGGGCACTATCTGATATCTATGCAGCCAGGGCCATCCCAGTAAAGCCTTGTATGTGGTATTTGAATTTATCACATAGAATTGCACTGTGGTGGTAAAATCACCCAACGTGAGGTTGAACTCTGCCACTCCGAGTGGAGTCTCTCACTTCTGATTGAATCCAGCGATCCTCATATCTTTCACCTTGGTGAGGTGCAAATCAAAGTAGTACTTTTGGTAGATGCGGTAGGGCAAGATGTTCACAGCAGCTCCTAGATCTATCAGAATCCGGCTTAATGGCTGACAGTTGAGATGCCCCCTCATATACAGAGGCCTGTTATGATTGGGGTCGAGAATTAACATGTCATCCTCCGTGAATGTAACAGTTGGCCTGGAGTTAACTTCTGTCAGAAGTGCCTCATACTGAGTTGGTGACTGCAGAGCATCAATAATAGCTTGGCGAGCTTCTTTGCTCAAGGAGAGGATCTCCCATATAGAAAATCTTGTGGGGAGCTTCTTCAGCATTTTCATAATTCGATTGCCTACACGGACGTTGGACAGTCGCATCTCCTCCACCCAGCGGGGTCTTGGAGGCTCATGTGGTGCCTGCGGCATGGCTTGCACTTCTCTCGTTTCCTTCTTTTGCTGGGATTGCTGGGGAGTCTCCGTTGGGGCAGTTATCTCTGGTGTTGAGGGAAGGTTGATGTTTGCTTCATCTTTCTCTTGGATCGTTGCGGCAGATGGTTGCCGGGGACTTTCATCTTCAGCAGCAGCATTTGGGGCCAGCTGTTTGCCTTCCAGAACGGACAGGAATTCAAGGAATGATGGGGTATCATTACCCCCTTTTGTTTTTGCATAGAGGCCTGACGGGGGAGGGATTTCAATGCCCCGGACTTCTGGCTCTGGCATCTGATAGGGTTGTTCACCCCTGAAGATAATATTGTGGTTGGCTGGAGGGAAATGCCCCCACCTTCTCCCAGAGCGGGTAGCATGGATTGAAGTCGAAGCCTCAGCTTGATTTGCTTCTAGCGATGGAGTGGAAGACTCTCCTTCATCTTCTTCCCCTGGCAGGGTGAATAGTGCTGATAGAGTGTTACACTGCAATGTGACTATTTTCTTCTTATTTCTTGGTCTACTCTTCTTTTGGCACCTGGATTCGGCCGGCTTGTGCTCCCAGAAGAGGTCGGCTTCAGCTTCCTCTTGCTCTTTTTCCGATTGTTCTTTGATGGTTAATCCCTCCAGCTGTTCCCAGAGGACATGGTCTTTCACCAATATTAGCTTCAGCTCGGGTTGTTCATAATCATCAAGCTGGTTAATGTACTGCTGCAGGCGCCTCACCTCGGGGCTTATCTTCTCATGGGTCGATAGCGGAGTCTGCTTCCTTCAATTGTGAGTGAGTATTCGGATAACTGGTAGTGACTCCATAGTGTTCCACACAGGGTTCATTGCTGGTGGGGGTTGCTTTGGAGTGACACCCCGGATGGAGGCCCCCGACACTTCAGAGACTATTGGCCGCCTCTTGGTCTTGGCTGGTACTGTCTGCCATCCCACCTGATCCTTGATGGGGGTAAGAAAGCATGCTTCATATGTATGTTGTGTGCAAGTTTCAGCAGCCCCTTTAGGAAATTGTTGGTACATGAAAATCATATTGATAGCCGGCCTCATTACTGGGGGCTCATGAGGGCGTGGGGGATCCACCTGGTGCTCTCCCATTTGGAACTCGCCCTTCTTGATCATGCTTTCCATAACGTCTTTGAAGACATAACAATTTTCAATGGCATGTCCCAGTGCCCGGTGATACGGACAGAATAGGGGATCATCCTTCTTGGCTGTATCATCGGGTCTTTTTGGCTCAGGCAATGTTATCTTGTTGTATTTGTATGCCCAGTCAAATAATGCCCGTGTCTTTTCTTTGGGAAATGAATATAACTTATTCTTCTTGTTCCTCAAAGAGACATTTTCTTTCTTTTCCATTGCCCCTGTTGGTGGAGGGGCAGCTACTGCTTTGGCCTTTGTTGTCTGCTGGTCAAAGGTATTGAAATCAACAGTATTTGCTTCAATCGGCTCCGGTCGCCGTTCAACAGCTTTCCCTTTCTGAGCAGCATGAATGTTGTTTGCAGGACGTCTGGACAGGAAGGTCTCGACCTCTACCACCACACTGTTCAAACGGTCAAATGTCCTGACGTCTGTTCCAATCATCTTTTCAAGCACTTCCCTCCTGAGATTTTGATTGCATATCTGAACATCATCTTCTTGGTACGGAGGCCGCTTGCATCTCATGGCCAGGTTCCTCCATCTTTTGATATAATCTAGGGCTGTTTCATTCTGCCTCTGCCTGGTAGAGTATAATTCTGCCACTGTAATCCCCCTTTCTGTGACATGGAACCTTTCTCGGAACTTTCGTGCATATCGGGCCAATCAGTTACAGACTCGGCTGGTAAGCTGGAGTACCACTCAAAGGCCAAGCCCATGAGGGATGAGCCGAAGAACTTTAGCAGATAAGCCTCATCAGCAGCTACGTCTCCCATGACTGTTGTGTAATAAGCAATATGCTCCCTTGGGGAGCCTTGCCCATTGAATTTCTCAAACTTTGGCGGCTTGTTAATGCCTTGGGGTAATCTCTTTGTCGCATATTGTGGAGGATACGGTACCCAGTAGACATCAAAAGTCCCATAATCACCATCAGCCCTCTCGGACAGCTTCATTTCTATCATATTTTCAACCATCAGCTTGTTCACCATAGTAGGATCGGCAGGCTCTGGGTAGAAGTGCGCCTGTTGTTGTGTAAAGGGAATTGTCATGACAGTGGCATGTAAACTCGACTGCACTCCTGAAGGAGAGGGTTGCACTGTTGGCTGTGGCGGAAAAGGCTTACATGGAGCTTTCCCGTGACTTGCTTGGTGGGAGACGACATGTATTACCACCTCCGCCGAACTGGAGACCTCTCTTGCTGGTTCCGCATGCTTGGAAACAAGAGTTTGTTCATTCTTCTCACTTAATTGCCTCTTAAGAGACTCATTCTCTTGTTGATATCCCCTGAACATCATTAGGATGGTTGGGTCTAGAGATGCAGCCATAGGCATATCTTTTGTCATTTGACCAGACATCCCCTCGACCGGGTTCATGAGTGACACATCTTCTTCTTCCGAAGTCACCACATTTACAGTTAAAGTGGTGATCTTAGGTGAATCATCATGTGCTGCAAGCTTCTATCTTGCCACTTGGCCTCGCCTTGTTATGGGCCCTGGCCTTCGGGCCAACTTGGCGATCTCTTCAGGCTGGTCGGGCAAAGCACTATACCTCCCTGTAATCCCTGCCATGTTACAGGCAAGGACTTGCAGTTTTCCTCTTTGCCTCCAGACTCTTCTTCGGACATGACCAGGGAAGGTCAATCGGTCGAACACCGATATTCTTTCGCTTTCTTCTCCCTGCTGCGGGGCATCCTTCAAACATCCAGCTCTTTGGCCATCTTCAATCTCATTGGAGCCTGAACACGAGACTCCTGGCATTATTTCTTCCTTGTTATCTCTTTCCTCTTCTTCGGCGCCCATGGCGTGGAGCAATCTTTGCTGCCCTAGGGATGAGTTCCCCAGGCAATGGAAATAGTCTTGGACTACTCTGCCCATTTCTTCTCGACTGTGCCTCTGGGGATCAGCTTGCGGCATCAGTCGCTTTTGTGTTTTTGGCTGATAAGCCAGCCTTGTTATCTGGGTGGTCTGATACATCTTCTGGGGATACCGGAATACATCTTCCTGCCTTGCGCAGGCCCTCGGCATGTGGGAAACAGCCATTGGAATAACTTCTTCTTCTTCTTCTCTTATCAGAACTTTCTTGCTTCCTCTCCTGGGGCGCATAACAACAACTTCTTCTTTCGCAGGGGCTGGTGCTGGGCCTCGAACTTTCTTGGGTACCCAGATCTACTTGAATTTCACCGGCTTAGGTGCCAGCGGCTTCTTTTCTTCTTTATCCATGTTGGCCCTCCTGGTGGCTAGCACTTGGAACTTGTTGTTGGTGGGGACCGCCGGAATGATGCGGTTGGGTAGTGCTTCAGTCGGTCGACCGTTGAGGTACACCCGCATTCCTCCTATCAGCATGGACTTCCTTGAGATTGACAGACGTCCTTAGGGTGCAGATGTCCGATTCCTCCGGTAGTTCTTCTTCTTCTTGCCAGCAAAAGCAGGGACAATGGTCCACCTATCCAGGTGATGGACGTAGCATGGGACAATGGTGCCTGAAACAGCCATCCTTTGTGGCTTCTTCTTTTCTGGTATACTTGCGGGTTCTACCGCAGCAGTCTTCTGGGCTTCACCATCGACTTGGAGCAGGTCGATGAATGCAAGTCCCAAGCAGTTTGGGAATCCCACCGCCGGGGGCATGGACCCAAATATCGTCGGCACCGCCAGGTACCCGTCGCGAACATGGTTGTCGATGACTTGCTGACCGAACTCGAGGGAAATCAGTCCAGTCTCCATTTGAATTCCTGCAAGTAAGATCAGCGCACAGTCAGAACTTTTGGGGAGGCCGCCAGGCCTCTTAATTTGGCAAAAAGATGAAGGGAGACTTGGTCCCACCGGGCGTGCCAGCTTTGTGGGCTTGATTTATTTGTTTATTTATTTTATTTTGGTTATTTATTTCTTATTTAATTTATTAGGCATGCCAGTCACCGGAGTGACAATTTATTATGCGCTCGATCTGACTCGGTCAGTCGATTGTGAGGCTCGAGTCGAGACCGAAAGTCCGTCATACCATAAAGGCTATGACGTTAATTACGCCCTTCCAAAGAAGGGCAACCCTTGATTAATTGCCAAAGTAAGAGGGGCTCGGGGGGCAAAACGAGATAAGATTGCTATGCTCACTTTACTTGCAGGGTATGAGATGCATGCACATGGTCGTGCGGTTGATAGTTTTATTACGGCTTATCTGCATGGTTCCCGGTACGGGGGCGGAGAACTTAGGTTCGAAAACCACTCTCACGCATAATGATGGCTTCCAATCGGGCATAACCCGACCTTCAACCAAGCATTATTTGATATACTGGGAGTACAGGAGAGGATGACTTTAGGTTTGTTTGATCATGTTTAGAATCCTGCATGAGATAGACATGTTTATTCATTATGAAACTAGGCAAGCACCAGCAAGGTGACAAGATTCATTAAACATTGCGGCATTACATGTCCAGCTCTTAATCTCATCTACATAAATCACGGAATGAATCTGTCAGCATATCCCCTTTATCTTGGATCATACAAAGTGGGAATAGGATACCATCCACGCAGAGGCGAGATGGAATCCATAAATGATCGGGACATACTAGTGCCCAAATAACACGAAGTAGGACTAAACCGAGAAGGATTAACCCGAGATGATATTTGTCTATGGAGGTGTTCGTTGTTTTTTTTATTCCCTAGAGGGAGTCACCAGAGACCCTGCAGAGGTGGGGCCTTTTGGTTCCCAAGGGGTTTGAAACTGATGTAGCATGCCGAACATCAGAGTTCATTTCGGCAACATCTCCCCTTATTTTGGACTGTGCCACAGGGGGAGCATATGACATCCATCTATAGAGTGCCAAGATGGAAGGCAAAAGAAAGATGGGCGTAGCCCGAGATCCAAAAGGATCATAATTCGACGTGACAGTGTCCACTCATCGTGGCATTTATTGATATCCCCTTGAAGAAGCCATAGGAGAACATGCAGTGGCAGAACTCCATGGGCCAGTAGGGTGGCAAGATAAAACATCACACTCGGTAGAATGTAGGGGGTTAACCCCATTAATCTCGCTCCCATGGGCTTGGGTGAAGGACTATTACTCCTCCTCGGGATGGTAATGGTTCTATTCTACGGACAATAAGGCTCGGGAGTTCATGAGGGCGTCGGCGCGATGATGGCTTGGCGTGGCTAGCCTCGGCGCGACAAAGACCAAAAGGGGGCATCGGCGTGGGGGGATTGAACGAATGGTGGTCGGCGCGGATAGGCGGCCTGGCGTAGGCCGGTCCACGGCGCGCCCATCACTCGGCGCAGAACCCGCGCCTAGAGAGGACTGCACCGGGAGGCCGTCCTGCGCCGATAGGAGGGATTTGGTGGTTTTAAGGGTTTTATGAGGTTATGAATTTTTGGGAGTTTTGAGAGGCTTTATCTGAGGTTTTGAGAGGCTTTATTCAAGGGCTTTGAGAGGGCCGAAGAATACTGAAAATGGTTTTGGAATAAATCACCCCAAGGAGATGAGGACCTTCACTCTGGAGCACCAATTAGAGTTAGGTAATTTATTGAATCGTATGGACTTTGATTCGAATATATCCCTCACCGTTTCACGAATGAGAAGCCATGAGATGGACTATCTCAGGCTCTCACTGTGATTGTGAGGTTGGGAGAATAATGGAGATGCAATAGAACCACACTCAGGTGGTCTGATGGGTGTGCATACAGCAGAATCAAATCCGTTCACAACGGCTATCGAATACAGTAGATTTCAGAGAGGTAGAGAGAGAGAGAAAACTCCAGAATCTCATATTCATTTCATTCAGAAGAACATACATATTTAGCATAGAGGGAAATTAGACTACAAGAAGGTACATACATGCTAATAACCCTTAAAAATCTGTCAGACTGCGCCGACGTTTAACATCGACAGAGGAACAGCGCTCAGAAGCGGGTTACAGGAAAAGACTGAAATAAGAAATGGGGAGGGGGAGAATATATCCCTTGAGGGCGTTTAACAGACGAACCCCACCTTGGATCTCCTTCACCTAGGCTTCAACTGCTCTCTCTTTTTTTCTTTCAGATCCCTTTCAGCGGGCTCTCAGACTCTCTCTCTTTTCTCTGGCTCTGAACACCCATCTCTGTATTCGGATGCCCGATCTTGATTCTCTTCTTTGCGCCGCTGTGTTTTTTTCTGTCGAAGACACGGGGTTTATATAGAGGGTTGGCCCTCTTCCATCGGCACGGGCTCTTCCCGGGGCGGTGTCGCATCGGCGCGCTCGTCGTGCAGCATCTCGGCGCTCTCCTGTTGTATTGGGCTTGGGCCCAGTCACTTAGTGCATCGGCGTCGATAGAAGGAATTTGAACGAATGGGTCTCCTTCGTTGGCCATATGGGCTTCTTAAAATGCTCATTTGTTCTTCTTGTTGCTTACTTAACATCTTGCATCCACAAACACGTGTGAGAGGCTATGTGAATCCCATTTCATGAGCATCAGAATGTTCTGAGGATCCTCTTAGCAGGCAGATTGTTGTGCCCCGGTCTGTTTTGACGAAGATCTTGATAGAAAATGTCCTGAATTTGATGAAGATTATTGTGATTTGATTTGATTGATATTTGATGAATGAGAATGACAATCTGTAATTATTGAAGTTCGATAAATGAAGGCTTTTCATGAAAATCTGTTTGCTCAATCAATTGAGTTATGTTGAATGTGGAACTTGAATGTTGAATGAACTTCAAATTCTAAATCTTGAATGAGTAGCTTTGGTTTGGACTAACTTGATTGAATGTTGAGTGAGAGACCATAGCTTGGTCTTATATATTGATTGAATGTTGAATGAAGCAATGTATGAAAAGGTCACTTGGTTAAGTAAGAAAATGAATGGGTGCTTTGAATGTGGAATTCAGTATGTGGTATTTGTGTAAGAATTTCATTTGTTAAATTGAGTTGTTGAATTGTATGGCAAAATGAGAATGCAGGTTATCTGTGGAGTTTTTCTCTTAAAAACACTCAAGGCCAAGGTATGAATACATGACCATTTGGATCTAAGTGTGAATGGTATGATCTGGGTAGAATTCATGCTTAACCATGTATATCTGAGTTATATGAACTCTATTGTTTTATCATGAATCAAATTTGTGAATTCTGGAGCTTTCATTTGAAGTTATTGAAGTTTTACTACTGTCAGTAAAAGTGTCGACCTTAGGAGTTGACACTTATTTACGGAGTTTCTGGCCTGCGTCAAATGTAAGGACGCTGGTAGAATGTGTCGACCTACAGGGTCGACACTTTCACCGGGTTCTGCTGTTTTGCTAAGGCAGAACTCACGGAAAAAAGTGTCGACCCCATAGGTCAACACTTTCAGGTAAGTTCTTCAATTACTGTGAAATCAGAACCTCCGTGAAAATGAGTCGACACTTTTCACCACGAATGTTATGAGTTTTCACAGGCCAGAACACTTGGTAAGAAGTGTCGACCCCATAGGTCGACACTTGTTTCTCGATTTTGTTTTTATATATGTTCTGGCAGAACATTCACGAAAAAGAGTTGACTCCATGAGTCGACACTTTTTCTGAACGTTCTTACGGGTTTTCAAGATCTATTTCGAAACCTTTTAGGGAGGATCCAAATGGCGTGGCTTTTGACCCTAATGGCCTTGGGCTGACCTTTACATCTAGTATGTGTTATGTAGGGGGTTTGGGAAGGGGTTTTATGTCCTTTGGGGCATCAAGCCCCCTTGTTTAAAACACCGCCCCCCTCATTCGATCGGAACAATTCCTAGAGCTTCTAACGTGGTTTTCTCTTGCAGGAAGAAGGAGAGGAACGAAGGAACGGTGCTACCTTGCCAATAAGAACCCTGTGTCCAAGCATCCTTCACTCGACCCCAACCTTGTAGCTGGAAGGAAGACATCGCAGCTCTCCTCCATCTCCTGGCGTGGGTGACTTTCGACAAAAGGGGCCATTCTTCTTTTCTTTATGTCTTCATTCTCAAGCACCTTACATCATCTACATTTTGTTTAAGGATTTGAGGGTTAGATCATCTTGTTTATCATTCTCCTAGTATTTTGTGCTTAGATTGACAATCTCATAACTGGGCTTGTATTTCTCCACTCTATTTTTCTTATCTAGACATTTTCGGAGCTTGCTCTGAGTGTGTGTGGGTTGTCTCGTCGTCGTGTGAGAACCCACGTGTGTGGGCCGTCGAGCCCGTGTGTGTGTGGTTGCTGTCGTCGAGCGGCGTTTATAGTGAAATCCTCTCGAGGTGAGAGAGGTGGTCATAGGACGGCACTTGGTGCATCCGAACCACCTAAAAATACTATGCCATGGTTTGCTTATCTGGTGGTTGTTGATTTTCATTATTCCGTTCACTATACGAGTGTGAGACGGTGAGACGTGAGTTTACTCAACTGTCTGTTCATATTTCGTTGTCCGAGTGAGTATATCTCTGCGCTGGGAACTTGTGAGAGCTTGCTTGATTTACTTTCATTCATTCCAATCAAGTCTTTGTCTTAGGTTTTTCATTTATATCTGTGGTTTACCTGGATTGTGTTAAAATTTGTAGTAAAGGGTGGGCAATCAATTCACCCCCCTCTCAGTTGCCTCTTAACCGGGCCAACAATTGGTATCAGAGCCTCGGCTCTACTTTTTAGAAAACCTAGCGATTTTAGAGTGATCTGTTAGGAATGGCCAACAACCTCAACAAGGGGATGATGCCCGAAGGGCATTCTATTCAACGGCCACCCTTCTTCGATGAGAGTAATTACCCATACTGGAAGAATAGGATGACTGTATTCCTTAGAGCACAAAGTCATGAAATATGGACTGTTATTAGGAATGGTCCGTATGCTGTACACCCCAATGAGGATATGTGGGATGATGATGCAATCAAGAAAGCCACTGTGAATTTTAATGCTTTGAATATAATTCAGTGTGCTATTCATCCTAACGAGTATGCTCGTGTCTCCATGTGCAGTAGCGCCAAGGAAATGTGGGACAAGCTCAAGCTCATCTATGAAGGTACCACAGAAGTCAAGGAGACAAAGGTGAATATGCTGACCCGTGACTACGAGCTATTTAGAATGAAAGATGAAGAAGATATCTCCTAGATGTTCGCGCGACTCATGGAGATCACCAACGGACTAAAGTCACTCGGAAGAGAGTTCACCAACAAGGAGTTGGTACGGAAGGTGTTGAGGTCACTGTCACCAAGCTGGGACACCAAGGTGATGATGATAGAAGACTCCAAGGATTTGACAACGCTCACCGTGGATGCACTCATAGGGTCATTAATGACCTATGAGATCAATGTGATCAAAAGGACGGAAGAGGATCCGAAGAAGAAAAGGCCAATCGCCTTGAAAGCATTCCCGGAGAGTGTCTCGAGCTAAGAGGAATCGTTGGGAATCATCGACGATGAAGAGGTTGCTATGCTAACAAGAAAGGTAAGACAATTCTTGCACCAAAGAAGAAGATTTGGCGAAAAGTTCAGGAAAGGGAAGAGGCAGCCAAGACAAAGAAATGAACCATCCAAGGCTGCCGAAATCATTTGTTATGAATGCAAGAAAGCGGGGCACATGCGAGGAGAATGCCCAGAGCTCCAAAAGAAGAAAGGAAAGGTCGACAAGGGCAAGAAGCCGAAGGCCATGAAGGCAACGTGGAGCGATGAGGATGAAGATGAGCCCACGACTGATGATGAGGAGTAGGATATTGAAGAACTCGTGAAGACGATGTGTTTGATGGCCAACAGCGATAGCGAACAGGTAATTTCTGACACTGAGGCCATTTCAAATGAACAGTGGGAACTTGCTTATGAAGAATTAGATGAGAAGTATAGAAGAATGAAAAATGAAAATAGGACTTTAAAGAAAAAGATTCATGAAATTGTACACTCATCTGATTCATGTGGAAAATGTAATTTGCTTGAAATACAAGTCAAAAGTCTGAAAAAGGCTAATGATGCTTTGGAAACCAAGCTGTCTTTGTTTGAAGAGGAGATAGCATGCTTAGATATAGAGAAGAAAAATGCATTTAAGATGAAAGATGAAATCCAAGAAAATCATGACCTCTTGAACAAAGAATTTGAAAAGTTGCATGATCAACTAAGTGATGTGAAAAGGCGAGAGAAAACTTGAAAGTGAAGAATGAAAGCTTTGTCATTGAAATCGAAAAATTGAAAAATCTGAATGGAAAGGTCGTGAGAGAGAAAGGAAAACAAGTTGAAAAGAATCAAATTGTAATGCATAGCAACAAAAATCATGCTCATTATGCTGTGAAGAATTCATTTTATCAAGGAGAATGTTCACACACACACTTTGGAAAACAAACTGTTAATTCCAAATTCCCCTCAACCTTTAGAAATGTAAATAAAAGGAAAAATTTTGGTAGGAGAAGACCCACGTGTTTTTATTGTGAGAAAATAGGGCATGACATGTATATATGCCAACTCATGCAATATGATGATGAATTGTTTTTCAATCGATATTATGAATCCCTTGGGAACGCTAACATGAAGGGACCCAAGCTTGCTTGGGTACCCAAATCAAAATGAGCATGGTTGGTAATTGGTGCAGGTCTGCATGAAGGCGGGAGATAATAACTGGTACCTGGACAGCGGATGCTCCAGGCACATGACTGGAAATAAACACCTCTTTGCAGACCTTGCTGAGAAGAATGGCGGAACGGTAATTTTCGGAGGACAGGACAAGGGTAAGATCATAGAAATTGGGAGAATTGGTAAGGACCCTAACCATTGCATTGAAGATGTTTCACTAGTTAGAGGTCTTCATCATAATTTGCTTAGTGTAAGTCAACTTTGTGACAAGGGTCACAAAGTGATTTTTGAATCCTCACACTGCACAATCATTGATGCTAACACACAGAATATTAAGTTCATAGGTGTAAGATGTAACAACACCTATCAAGTCGATTTTGATGAGCTTGCACCTAAGAAACTGTGTTTAGTTGCTAATAGAAGTGAAGATGTTTGGTTGTGGCATCACCGTCTTGGGCATGCCAGCTTTAATGTAATTAAGAAGTTGAACCGTCATGATTTAGTTAGAGGTCTTCCTAAATTGAACTTTGAAACTTCAAAGATTTATGAATCATGCAATAAAGGAAAACAAACCACCACATCCTTTAAATGCATAAACATTGTTTCAACAGAAAAACCCCTTCAATTGTTGCATCTAGACTTATTTGATCCCACCAGGACTCGCAGTCTTGGGGGGAAGCTTTATGGCTTTGTGATTGTCGATGATTTCTCGCGATATGCATGGATTTTATATCTTGCTAACAAAAGTGATGCTTGCAATGAGTTTATTGATTTTTGCACAAAAGTTCAGAATGAAAAAGGATATACAATTCAGAAAATTCAAAGTGACCACAAAAAGGAATTTGAAAATCATGAGTTTGATGCTTTTTACAGGAAGCAGGGGTACGAGCATCAATTCTCTTCACCAAGAACCCCTCAACAAAACGGCGTGGTCGAAAGGGAAAATATGACACTCGTGGAGATGGCGCGTACCATGCTTGCCGAGAATGGTCTTCCACAATACTTATGGGCAGAGGCGGTGAACACCGCTTACTACATCACAAATAGAGCAATGGTAAGACCAATCCTTAAGAAAAGTCCATATGAGCTTTACAAAGGTAAGAAGCCCAACATATCCCATTTCAAGCCATTTGGTTCAATTTGTTATATTTTGAACAATGTAAAAGATAATCTAGAAAAATTTGAAGCAAAAAGTGATAAAGGGATCTTCCTCGGGTATGCTCTAACATCTAGAGCTTACCGTGTGTATAACACTAGAACACTTGTTGTCGAAGAAAGTCCACATGTAGTTGTTGATGAATTCACAATGAGGAAATCAAATGATGATCATTTTCTTATTACAGGTGAGGGTGAAATTGAAAAGGGAGAGTCGAGCAAACAAGGTGAGGCAGCGAATCAAGAAGAAGAAAGAGAATAAGAAGAAGAATAAGCGGAACAAGAGCAACATCCGAACCTTCCACACCAATGGACCACGCACAGGGACCATCCATTGGAGAACGTGATCGGCGGTGTGGATGAAGGAATTCAAACTTGGGCTTCAATGAGAGAAGTAGAAATTCACGATAATCTAGCTTTACTTTCTAGCATTGAGCCTAAATCATTAGATGATGCTTTGAATGATAATTCTTGGGTTCTCGCCATGCAAGAAGAGCTACACCAATTCCAAAGGAATCGGGTGTGGTTCCTCGTGCCCCGGCCTGATGACCATCCTATCATTGGAACTAAGTGGGTTTTCCGAAACAAACTTAGTGAAGATGGGGTGGTTGTGAGGAATAAGGCAAGATTAGTAGCCAAGGGTTACTCTCAAGAATTTGCATTGATTTTGATGAATCATTTGCACCTGTGGCTAGATTAGAAGCAGTTAGAATTTTACTTGCTTATGCTTGTCACAGGAATATTAAACTGTTTCAAATGGACGTGAAGAGTGCCTTCCTCAACGGAGTGATCAAGGAAGAAGTGTACATGGAGCAACCACCGGGCTTTGAAGATGAAAGATTTTCAGACCACGTATTCAAATTGGACAAGGCACTATACAGTTTGAAACATGCTCCCCGGGCATGGTATGATAGATTAAGTTCATTTCTTATAGAAAATGGCTTCAAACAAGGTAACATAGATCAAACATTATTTACAAAAACTTGTGATAATCATTCATTAATTATTCAAGTTTATGTAGATGATATAATTTTTGGAGCCTCAAATTCAAAAATGAATGATGAATTTGCCCAACTTATGCAGGGGGAGTTCGAGATGAGCTTAATGGGAGAGCTCAACTTCTTCTTGGGATTACAAATAAAACAAATAGACGACGACATCTTTATCAACCAGAAGAAGTACACACAAGAAATTGTCAAGAAATTTCAACTCGAGATTGCCAAGCCCTTTGCAACACCAATGTCCACCTCACAGAAAATGGAAGAAGAAAAAGGTAACAAAGTTGATCAAAAACTCTTTAGGGGGATGATAGGATCCTTGCTTTATCTGGCTGCTAGTAGGCCTGACATACACTTTAGTGTTTGTCTTTGTGCAAGATACCAATCTTGTCCCATGGACTCCCATTTAGCAGCCGTAAAAAGGATCTTCAGGTATTTGAATGGAACTCTTGACCTTGGTTTATGGTATCCAAGAAATAACTAATTTGATTTACATGCTTTCACTGATTTTGATTATGCTGGTTGCAAAATGGATCGAAAAAGCACAAGCAGTCACTGTCAGTTTCTTAGGGGCTGCATGGTTTCATGGGCCTCAAAGAAACAGTATTGTGTGGCTCTACCAACTGCCAAAGCTGAGTATGTGGCTGCCGGTAGTTGTGCGGCTCAAGTGCTTTGGATCCAACATCAGTTGCTAGATTTTGGTTTTTGTTTAAAGAAAACTCCCATAATGTGCGACAACACTTCTGCAATAAACGTGTCCAAAAATCCTGTCCAACATTCTCGCACTAAGCACATAGAGGTTAGACATCACTTTATACGAGATCACATAAATAAAGGTGATTTTGGACTTATTTTTGTTGACACAAAACACCAACTTGCTGATATATTTACAAAACCTTTGAATTCTGAATAATTCTATTTTCTGAGAAGAGAATTAGGAGTGTGCAGGTTAGATACTTAGATCTCTTGAGCTGAATTGTACATACACTCTTTTCATCATTTTCATAAAGAAGCTGTTCATATTGCCTTATGCTTTGCACATAGAAAGTTTTCATTGCCTTTACTTTTCAAACTCTACCTTTTATGCATATTTCAAGAAATAACAATTTGGTTCTCATACATGCTTTTATCCTTTTGCATCCGCATGTACATAAATGCATATACTTCATCTATGTGTGCATGAATGCCATGATTAACCGGTATATAAAATAGTCTCAGTGGAAAGATGGATTAAGTCCACCTGGAAGCTTTCATTATGTGTGAGTGTGGTCTTCGGACCTAAGTACTCCACCACGTACCGGTAATCAAATTGCTTGAAAACATCATTTTGAAATGCTTGAGTGTATATAGATTACACACCTTTCAGTTGATATCTTCTATGACCTTACGCCCTTGCTAAAGAAAATGCTTTGACTAGGTCATGTTTTAACATGGCACATATTAAGGGGGAGGTTTTTGTTATAACGGTGCATACACTTAGGGGGAGACATCACCATGAATAGGCTAATTCATCTCTTACATTCTTCGTAATCTCTCACACAATTTGCACATGTGAGTTAATGATTCTAACTAATAAGGATTTCACTTATTCCATTCAACACATTTTAGGACTCTGGAACCCCTACATGGAAATCACGTGACTTGTGAGAAAAAAGCTGTCAGCCCCGTCAAAAATAGTCAATAAGTGTGATTAGACATCAAGTAAATCGAGAATCCCCCTGAAATAAAGGTGGAAACTCGCATTGAAAAGTGTCTTATCCACATAATCATAAGTGACGATACCGAGTAACCGGGAAGTGCCCTTGAAACAAAGGGCATGACTCGTGTCAAAAGGTTAGTCATCTTGTCATTCAAAAATGAAAATAATCTTGGGGTTGTGCGAAGCTACCAAAAGTCGAGCACGTTGTATGAAAGTGTAGGGAAGAAAAGTTCCTACCTGTGTTTTCTAGAAAATCTGAAAATCCATACTGTCTAGATTTCATTGCTCATACTACACATATTTACCTAGGGAGTGATTGTATGGATGTACACCTTGAATCATTAATATTTCATGAGTCTTGCAGTACCACTTCTTGTAAGCACTACCCTTTTACTATTGCACATGAAATTCATGTTCTCGGTCTGTTGCATAATTCCTATCCTGTTCATAGAGAACTTGCTTGCTATATTATACACTGATGAGTGCATATGTGCTTGACTGCTCATTTCTTGCGTTTCATATGCATCTCATTGAGTTAACTGTGCTATTGATGCTTAACTTTCATCCTTTTACAGTTTTCATAATACCCCTATTTGACTCTGACAAAAAGGGGGAGAAATAATCTCTGCATTTGCACAATTGCATTTGCACAATACTTCATGACTTGCTTCACGACTTGCTTGGTTGCTTGTGTTTTTGATTGATTTTGATTGTGCTTGTGGCAAAAAGGAGGATTTGAATGCTATTTTTAATGCGGATCTTTGTGGTGACATCAAAAGTGGTGAACTATTAAACCAAATCTTTGTTAGTTTTCATTGGTTTTATCTTCATCAAAAAGGGGGAGATTGTTGTGCCCCGGTCTGTTTTGACGAAGATCTTGATAAAAAATGTCCTGAATTTGACGAAGATTGTTGTGAATTGATTTGATTGATATTTGATGAATGAGAATGACAATCTGCAATTATTGAAGCTTGATAAATGAAAGCTTTTCATGAAAATCTGTTTGCTCATTCAATTGAGTTATGTTGAATGTGGAACTTGAATGTTGAATGAACTTCAAATTCTAAATCTTGAATGAGTAGCTTTGGTTTGGACTAACTTGATTGAATGTTGAGTGAGAGACCGTAGCTTGGTCTTTTATGTTGATTGAATGTTGAATGAAGCAATGTATGAAAAGGTCACTTGGTTAAGTAAGAAAATGAATGGGTACTTTGAATGTGGAATTCAGTATGTGGTAATTATGTAAGAATTTCATTTGGTAAATTGAGTTGTTGAATTGTATGGCAAAATGAGAATGCAGGTTATCTGTGGAGTTTTTCTCTTAAAAACACTCAAGGCCAAGGTATGAATACATGACCATTTGGATCTTAGTGTGAATGGTATGATCTGGGTAGAATTCATGCTTAACCATGTATATCCGAGTTATATGAACTTTGTTGTTTTATCATGAATCAAATTTGTGAATTCTGGAGCTTTCATTTGAAGTTATTGAAGTTATACTGCTGTCAGTAATAGTGTCGACCTTAGGAGTCGACACTTATTTACGGAGTTTTTGCCTTGCGTCAAATGTAAGGACGCTGGTAGAAAGTGTCGACCTACAGGGTCGACACTTTCACCAGGGTTCTGCTGTTTAGCTAAGGCAGAACTCACGGGAAAAAGTGTCGACCCCATAGGTCAACACTTTCAGGTAAGTTCTTCAATTACTGTGAAATCAGAACCTCCGTGAAAAAGTGTCGACCTCATGAGTCGACACTTTTCACCACGAATGTTGTGTTTTCATAGGCTAGAACACTTTGTAAGAAGTGTCGACCCCATAGGTCGACACTTGTTTCTCGGTTTTGTTTTTATATATGTTCTGGCAGAACATTCATGAAAAAGAGTCGACTACATGAGTCGACACTTTTTCTGAACGTTCTTATGGGTTTTCCGGATCTATTTCGAAACCTTTTAGGGAGGATCCAAATGGCGTGGCTTTTGACCCTAATGGCCTTAGGGCGACCTTTACATCTAGTATGTGTTATGTAGGGGGTTTGGGAAGGGGTTTTATGTCCTTTGGGGCATCAAGCCCCCTTGTTTAGAACGCCGCCCCCCTCATTCGATCGGAACAATTCCTAGAGCTTCTAACGTGGTTTTCTCTTGCAGGAAGAAGGAGAGGAACAAAGGAACGGTGCTACCTTGCCAAGAAGAACCCTGCGTCCAAGCATCCTTCACTCGACCCCAACCTTGTCGCTGGAAGGAAGACGTCGCAGCTCTCGTCCATCTCCTGGCGTGGGCGACTTTCGACAAAAGGAGCCATTCTTCTTTTCTTTATGTCTTCATTCTCAAGCACCTTACATCATCTACATTTTGTTTAAGGATTTGAGGGTTAGATCATCTTGCTTATCATTCTCCTAGGTATTTTGTGCTTAGATTGATAATCTCATAACTGGGCTTGTATTTCTTCACTCTATTTTTCTTATCTAGACATTTTCAGAGCTTGCTCCGAGTGTGTGTGGGTTGTCTCGTCGTCGTGCGAGAACCCATGTGTGTGGGCCGTTGAACCCGTGTGTGTGTGGTTGCTGCCGTCGAGCAGCATTTATAGTGAAATCCTCTCGAGATGAGAGGGGTGGACGTAGGATGGCACTTGGTGCGTCTGAACCACCTAAAAATACTGTGCCGTGGTTTGCTTATCTGGTGGTTGTTGATTTTCATTATTCCGTTCACTATACGAGTGTGAGACGATGAGACGTGAGTTTACTCAACTGTCTGTTCATATTTCGTTGTCCGAGTGAGTATATCTCTACGCTGGGAACTTGTGAGAGCTTGCTTGATTTACTTTCATTCATTCCAATCAAGTCTTTGTCTTAGGTTTTTCATTTATATCTGTGGTTTGTCTGGATTGTGTTAAAATTTGTAGTAAAGGGTGGGCAATCAATTCACCCCCCTCTCAATTGCCTCCTAACCGGGCCAACAATTGAACCCAAAGGACCTAAAACCCAAGCCCAAAAGAGTTGGCCCATATTCTAGAAACTTAATTTCTGGAATTTCAGAATTTAAGCAGATAAGTAGGATAAAGAGGTGGATAATATCAAATGAGTTTGAAACAGTTTAAATTTGGCACCCAGGATAGAAAATGGTCTATCGCGAGACCGCATAGCAGTGGAAAACGGTCTAGCATTAGACTGCTAGGCTCTGCAGATTCCGTGAAAGGAAGAGAACGTGAAAAGCTTGGAACTTGGGCATCTAAATCACCTAGGATTGATGCTATCTACTAATTAGATAAGTCTAGAAGGCTTGAGGATCGAATTGAAGACCTAATTAGGACTCTAAGTTCAATCAAATCCATGAAACCCTAGCTAAACCTATAAATAGACCTCAGAACCACCTTGCGTGACCCTTACATTTGGCTCACGAGGAACTAAGGTAAGGAGGTTTTATTTCAGGTAGGTTCTTTAAAATCTTTTATTCACAATACTCAGGTTTAACTTCCCTCAAAATTTCGTTCTAGGAGATCAAGTCTACAAGGAGTTAGAGGCTTCCAAAGTTGCTGATCCCACACCAATAACACAAGAATCTGTGCAACAGCCCAGTGAAGATCAGGAAAATAGAAGCCCCAAACGAGGTAATTAGATAGAGGTTCTTTAGAAGAAATTGTTCCTTTTAGTACCCTCTTCTTACTCTTAAAATTTCATATCCTTCGGTCAAGGGAATCAGGAGATACAGGAGGGTTAAGTTGATGGTTTAACACA
Organism: Amorphophallus konjac; assembly: GCA_022559845.1. NCBI lineage: Eukaryota > Viridiplantae > Streptophyta > Magnoliopsida > Alismatales > Araceae > Amorphophallus > Amorphophallus konjac. The sequence continues at coordinate 175,826,323 of CM040125.1, forward strand.
GGACGTGCAGAACTAGGGTTTACTTCCAGTCAGAAATTCCAAGTTTTGGGAGAAGATCAGAGGTAGGTTATCTCATGAAAGGCTTAAACTTGAAGTCAGGAATAAAAGCCCTCTAGTTTTAGTTGATTTCATGCATTGTACACCGAGAATTTTATGATTTATTAGGGACTATGCATCTAGTATACTCCTCATGCATAATTCTTAGCCCTAATTGAAGTTAAAAGGAGAATTTTCTTGTTTATTACACGAACCCACGCATATTGTTGGCCTATACTCATTCTATCATGCTGTAGGAGTTTGTACATGTTGATTTCCAGGCATGATATGTCTTGGATTAATATTTTTATTAAGTTTTCTATAACACAGGAAGAAACGGTCTTCCTGTAGACTGCTAGAAACCTTAACGGTCGTACGATAGACCGTTTGGCCCAATGAAACGGTCCTCCACTAGACCGTTTGAGTTTCTGATTTTTGTATTTAAGTTAACCCAAAACTTAATGCAGAATGACCCTAATTAATGTAGGATAAGCCTAGTTAAGTAAGTTTTATTCCTGTTTCAAGTGCTACTATCATATATCTAGTTGTGTTAACAGAGCGTTCTAATAGATTTCATGATTCCTTATGCACTTAGAACTATTTTTACACTTATGTTAATTTCATGACCAAATCATATACTTTAATAATTAACTTGAATTTATATGATTTGTGGACTAGTCATGGTTTAATCGTTGTTTTACCATGGTATCTCCCTTCTAAGAGTCATTTTCTTAAGTACATGGCACATATCCCGGTATGTTGTCATTAGTTACACCTTTGCACATTAAGTACACAATCTTGGACTTGATGACCTCTTCATTGGATATTCCTTCCAACAGACTAGAAAATCTTATTTCAAGGCCTCCGTAAGACTCTGCGAGCCTGGGATTCTCACTAGGACGCCGAGCTGGTTGCACCATTGAAACCCATTGTTTAGAAAACCACTTACCGGTGTTTTGTGTATTCTGGACGTTAGCGGCCCTCTGGAGGACCGTCTGATTTTTGTAAGCGGCCCTTCACTAGACCGCTAAGGGATACTAAACGGCCATTCGCTAGACCGCAAAAGCTCCAGATGGTTTTACTGCATCGATGTCTTTATTCTATGAAACGGTCCGTGACTAGACCGCCAGGCGTGCTAAACGATCCAATAATAGACCGCTTGGTTCCTGATTGTGTCTAACCCGAGATTTGACCTTTGGGGTTGATTTTCTTGAGTTCCTAGATGATCTTAGGATTATCTGGAGCCTAAATTGTGTCTAACCAAGTTAAACTTAAATTATGAAATCTAATAAATATACCGTTATGCTGCAGGATCGCCGCCGTGGCATAATATACTTTAAGTCATTCTTTGAACTCATATCAAATTATTGGTACTTTCTATACTTTGGTTACTTTATCATGGAACTATTGTTGAACTTGTACATCATTGGCCATATTATTGTTATAATCGTGGAAGTAGCTTAATTTATACTTGAAGATGCAGTTCGAGCACTGATTGTGTTCAATGGCTCTATGCTAGTCCCCTCGGCTGATTGTCGGAAACATACTGTAAACCATGGGATATGATGCTACTGGCGTCGCATTGCACTGGGGGTACTTTCTTTATAAATAAGTGAAAATCCACGAGACATGAGTAAAGATCCACGTAAATTCACGAAGTACTTGCTACTAAGTGAAGAATACTTTCTTGATTGTTACATGACTTTCTAGCGCATAGCCTTTATGGTTATGAAAAGTGCATTCTTGTTACATTCTTATTCATGGAAAGGCCAAATTTACATTCTTGTTATATACTTGATCAATCATATTCTCGTATCTCATCATGATCATGTCTTGTTACTTATATTTATACGTGTTTCATCGTATCTGCATGATTTATCTTATTCTCTAGAGCTAAAATGCTAATCACTTAAATTTGCATTCATGTTGATACGCAGATACCTACTAGACAAGTGTGTGTTTTCTCCCATTGGTCATTTGAGTCATCTTGTGGTCACTTGGGTCATTCGACATCATCCTGTGGTCATTTGAGTTATTTGATATTCTTAGTTTTGATAATGGCTAAACACTATAAGTCATTGATATTTTACCACTCTTATATGACTAAACTACTTGATGTTCTTTCATGATGGATATGCCAAGGAATGGAGTGGAGATGGAAAAAGTGAAAGCTCAATGATTGTGCCCTCGCACGCGGATCGACCTGCGCGGTCAGGTCGCGGGGATCGACCTGCTCGGTCAGATTGCGGGGGTCAAGGGGGCAGCACCCCTTGCGGGGGTTTTCGGGGGCGGAGCCCCTGGAACAAAATTTTGATTATATGAGTGATATAATCAATAAAAATCTTCAAGACTGTCAAGGTTGATGCCACAGATGAGAACGGGCTGCTAAAGGACTCAAGCGACGAAGCTAAAGGGGTTAACAGACTGACCCGACATAACTCGGGGTCTGCCCAACTGGCGTTCGACCGCCAGCCCAGGGGCAGTCGACCGCCCCTGCCAGCAACTCCCTGTCTGCACGATTCTCAGTGGCGGTCGACCGCCAACCCAGTAGCGGTCGACCAGAAATTCCAGAGATCAAAATTCTACAGGGTTTCTCAGTAGCGGTCGACCGCCAGCTTCCACAGGTCGACCGCCAGCCCCGAGCCAACAAATGTTGACTTTGTTTTCCACTTCGAGAAGAGCCCCTTTCCTCTTATTTATTTAACCCCAAAGTCACCCAATCTTCCATGGATTGTGGATCTCGTCTGGGGGATGTCCAAGGACCATTCAAAGGTTATAAAACACACACAAGAAGGGTTGGAAACCCTAAGGCTAAGAAGGGAGATCAAAGGAGGCTACACGGGTGTGTTCAAGGGAGAGGAGTTCAAGTACTGTAGCTGTGAACAGTACTCCGGGAAGAAGTTCTTCATCAAATCCTCAAGTGATTCAAGTTACTTCAAGAGGAGATCAACCCCAAGTCAAGTGAAGAAAAAGCTGCAACCTTCATCCTCTTCATCATCTCAAGGTGATCCAAAGAAGCTCATTCTCAAGGGAGATCAAATCTACATCCTTCATCTTCTTCATCAACTCAAGGTGATCCAAGGAAGATCATTTCATAAGGAAGAAGATACCATTGAAGAATCAGATTCACGCTCCAGCAATCTCAGACAAGATCTTTTCTCTTTGAGCATATTCTATATCTTGTTTGAGCGTTTTCATATCTTGTTCTTTTTACATTTCATTCAAACATTTGAAACTGAAGATCGTCCCTACCGGTGGTTAGTAGGAAGGCAATCAGAAGTTGTCTGATCTGCGGTGTTGACGTCCCTACCTGTGATTAGTAGGAAGGCAATTGGAGGTCTTTCCGATTTGCGGTTCAGTGCGTGGCACTAGTGGAGCCTCACCGGATTTGGTGAGGGGTGGACGTAGGATTGGAGATTTAGTCTGAACCACCTTAAAATCTCGTGTGTTGTGGTTTGCTTGTGCGATTGCTTTGTGTTAGATGCATGCTTAGGTTCAATCTCTATATTGCATAATCATCTTGCTAAGCAAATCGTTGTGTCCTTCGTCAAGCTAGTTATATTCCGCTGCTATTACCTTTATCTAGCTTTAAAGAGGGTTGCATTGTAAAAAGATGGGCAGATCTATTCACCCCTCCCCTCTAGATCCGCTATCCACTACTCAACAAGTGGTATCAGAGCCTAATCTCTCATTATGGGGTCCAACGACCTTGAGGGAAATGGTGGATTAGCGTCCAAAGGTTTTTTACCTGAAGGACATTATGTTAATAGACCTCCATATTTTACTGGAACTAATTATCCTTATTGGAAACATCGCATGCAGGTGTTCATTCGCGCCCAAGACTACGAACTTTGGCGAGTGATCAGCAAAGGTCCGTATGAGCTTACGGATAATGAGGACTTGTGGACCAAAGAATAAATAAGACAATCAACTATCAACTGGAGTGCTAAACACATCATGCAATGCTCACTCCATCCAGTAGAATTCTCAAGAGTGGCTACCTGCGCAACGGTAAAACAAATGTGGGACAAGTTGGAGGTAATTTACGAAGGAACCTTTCAGGTACGAGAAATAAAAGCTAACATTTTAGTTTCTGAATATGAAATGTTCCGCGTGAAGCCTGATGAGTCAATTCAAAAAATGTATGCTCGGTTAACTGTGCTTACTAATAGTCTGACTGATTTGGGAAAGAAATACTCAGAACAGGAAATTGTGAGAAAGATTCTCAGATCATTGACTCCCGCATGGCACACAAAGGTTACCGTGGTTGAAGAATCGAGAGATCTCGCAACTACCAAGGTAGATGAACTCATTGGGTCATTGATGACCTATGAGATCAACCTTAAGAATAAAGAGGCTGTGGTGCCTAAGAAAAAGCCCCTAGCTCTTAAAGCAGGACCTAGCGGTCAAGGCACTTCTGATGAAGGTGAGAATTCGGCAAGTGAGCGAGATGAGGATGACGTAGCCATGCTCACACGTAAGTTTAGAAAATTTCTGAGAAAGGAAGGTAAGAGCTTCATGAGAGGAAGTTCAAAGGTAAGAAATGGTTTCAAATCTAATTCTAAAAACTTTAAGAAATCTGACAAAATCATTTATTATACTTGCAACAAACCAGGGCATTTCAAGACTGATTGTCCTGATAGATTCAAAAAAGTTGACAAATGGAAGGGCAAGAAGAAGAACAAGGCCATGGTGTCCACCTAGAGTGACGAGGAAGAAAGTGATGGTGGAACTAGCTCCTCGGAAAAGGAAAAAGAAGATCTTTGTCTCATGGCCAGAGGTGATGAAGAAACTGAGGTAAACTCTCCATTTGAAAATTACACACTTGATGATTGGGAGGGAGCATATATACAACTCATGAAAAAATATGACATGTACAAAAAGGAGAATAAATCATTGAAAAAGAAAATTAACTTCTTTGTGTATGATCATTATATGAATGATAAGAATGCTCTACTTGAAACTGAAATTGAAGATCTTAAGAAAATGATTGAGAACTTGGAGGAAGGAAGAAAAGAAATGGCTGACTTGGAAACTGAAAATGAAGACTTAAGAAATGAGATTGATAGCATGAAGCTAAAAATGTAAACCTATGAAAAGGATAGCAAATTGAGCAATGAAAAGTATGAAGTTGCCAAACAAGTCAACACTCAACTTCTTCAAAACATTGAAAACCTACAAAAAGAGTTGAAGGATAAACAACAATCTTTGGAAAAATTTATGGATGAAAGAGAAAACCTAGATGCATTGCTAGGAACCAGAATGAACTTCAACAAGGAAGGGTTGGGTTTTGAACCTACAAATAAAAGGCCAATTGGACTAAAAACAATCACATTTGTTTCCTCGTCTGATGCTTCTACCTCAAGAACAACATCCAAAGGAAAAGAAAAGGTTGAAGAAGAAGCCACTGAAATCCCCAAAAAGATTGCTCAAAAGCCCAAGAAGAGTCAACCATCCTCACAACACAGGCCAACACCTCCTTGGCCATCAACCATTCAAACCGCCAAACAATTTCACACAGGTCGACACTTCCATAGGTTGACACCACCCTATCTTGGGGCAATTATGATTTCTGTGTGCATCAATTTCCTAGGTGGCAAAACAATCATTTTCAACCCAAAATCAACCAGTGGCCACAATGGGTTAAGAAGCAAACTTCCTCAAACTCTCACAAAATCCAACAAAGAGCCTCTAAACAAAAAGTGAATGTCAAGGTTGAAAAGAAAAGCTAAATCCCTGCTCTAAGCAAACAAAACATGAATGTTAGAAAGGTTTGGATTCCAAAAGAAATGGTTTCATGTTTTGAAAATCTGAAGAGTTTGATGGGACCCAAATTTGGTTGGGTTCCAAACACCATTGCTTAATTATTTGTACAGGAATGTCTTGCAGCCATGCATAACAGGTGGTATCTTGATAGTGACTGCTCAAGACACATGACTGGAGATAAATCAAAATTTTATCTCTTGGAGGAAAATGAAGGAGGATACGTCACATTTGGAGGGAACAACAAGGGAAAAATCATTGGAATAGGTAATGTAGGTAAGAACCTCTCCAACTCCATTTGTAACGTGCTGCTAGTTGAAGGTTTGAAATACAACCTGCTTAGTATAAGTCAATTGTGTGATAAAGGTTACAAAGTGCTGTTTGACTCTCATGAATGTAGAATCCTTGAACCAAAATCTGACATGGTAAAATTTTTGGTAAGAGAGTCAACAATGTTTACATGATTGACTTAGATGATCCTGCTCATTTAAATCTTTGTCTTGCTGCACCAAAATCTGAGCTTGCATGGTTATGGCATCGTAGACTAGGACATGCTAGCTACAATGTCTTACATAAACTGTTAAAGCATTCAATGGTGAATGGGTTGCCTGAACTATCTTTTAAATAAGAAAATAAATTATGTGATGCATGTGTTCTAGGTAAACAAACAAGAAAATCCTTCAAGGCTAGATCTGCAAACATGTCATCTAAACCACTTGAGCTGATTCATATGGATTTGTTTGGTCCAACAAGAATTGCTAGTTTAAGTGGTAGAAAATATGGTTATGTCTTGGTGGATGATTACTCTAGGTTTACATGGGTTTTCTTTCTCACACATAAAAATGATACTTTTGATGAGTTTCAAGCACTCTATATGAAGATAAAGCAAGACGGTGAGTTTAAGATTTCTAACATTCAATCTGATCATGGTGGTGAATTTGAAAATGCTGACTTCTATAATCTTTGCAGGGCTGAAGGTATTTCACACTGATTTTCTTCACCAAGAACCCCGGAACAAAATGGTGTAGTTGAAAGAAGGAATAGAACACTCATAGAGATGGCAAGAATAATGCTTGTCGAACGGCAACTCCCAAGGAAATTTTGGGCTGAAGCGGTAAACTCGGCATGTTACATTATCAACCGCTCTATGGTAAGGCCACACACCAAAAAGACTCCTTATGAGTTGCTGAAAGGTAAAAAACCTTCTCTCACACACATGAAAGTATTTGGATCTAAGTGCTTCATCCACAATAATGATAAAAGAGACTTAGATAAATTTGAGCCCAAGAGCGATGAAGGTATATTCCTTGGATATTCTGATAGATCTAAGGCTTATAGAATTTATAATGTCAAGAGTCAAACTGTGGAAGAATCACCCCATGTTTCCTTTGATGAATATCATGATGATTCTAACAATGATAACTCTTGCAGGAAAAATGATGAAGATGGGGAATTCCTAAGCATGAAGGAAAAGAATGATCCTCCACAAGAAGAAACAAGAGAAGATGGTGACCTAGCTGAATCAAGTAATGCAAGGGATCAAGCTCCAGGAGAAGATAATGATTCTACAAACATTAGAATTCTTAAGGATCATCCTTTAGAAAATGTCATTGGTAGCTTGAATGACCCACCTAGAACAATGTCACATTTTAAAATTATGGAAGAATTAGATCAACTTGCTCTTGTCTCTCAGCTTGAACCCAAAAATATTGATGAGACATTAAAAGATGAAAACTAGATAAATTCAATGTAAGGCGAGTTAAACCAGTTTGAAAGAAATAAAGTTTGACATCTTGTTCCTAGACCTTCATCACAATCTGTCATAGGCACTAAATGGGTTTTTAGGAACAAACTAAGTGAGGATGGCAAGATAATAAGAAACAAGGCTAGATTGGTGGCTCAAGGGTATAATCAAGAGTTTGGGGTAGACTTCAATGAATCTTATGCCCCAGTTGCTAGACTCGAAGTCATCCGAATTTTACTTGCCTTTGCATGCTCCCTTAGAATAAAGGTGTATCAAATGGATGTAAAAAGTACTTTCTTGAATGGTTTGATTAAAGAAGAAGTCTATGTTAAGCAGCCCCCTGGCTTTGAAAACTCTAACCATGTAGATTTTGTATACAAGCTAGACAATGCGCTTTATGGACTGAAGCAAGCACCAAGAGCTTGGTATGAGAGACTAAGCTCATTCCTCATTGAGAAAGGGTACACACGAGGTAAGGTAGATCAAACACTTTTCACCAAGAAGCAAGGTAAGAATATTTTGATTGTTCAAATTTATGTTGATGATATTGTGTTTGGCTCTACTAAGTCTAAAATGTGTGAGAAATTTACTAACCTCATGACTAGTGAATTCGAGATGAGTCTAATGGGAGAACTCCAATTTTTTCTCGATTTGCAGGTCAACCAAGGAGAAGATGGATGCTTCATAAGTCAAGCCAAATACATCAAGGAGCTGATGAAAAGATTTGACATGACAAACAACAAAATAATTACAACTCCAATGAGCACCACAACATCACTGGATTCGGATGAAAATGGTAAATTAGTGGATGCAAAGATCTATAGAGGTATGATTGGCTCTTTACTTTATTTGACTGTATCCCGACCAGATATCCAGTTTAGTGTATGCCTTTGTGCTAGATTTCAAGCTAGTCCTAGAGAATCCCACTTGACTGCCGTCAAATGTATCCTTAGATATCTTGTCGGAACTCAAGATTTGAGATTGTGGTATCCGTCATCATGTGATTTATCTCTTATATCTTATTTTGATGCGGACTATGCTGGATGCAAGCTGGATCGCAAGAGTACTAGTGGCTACTGCCAGTTTCTGGGTGGGTGTTTACTTGGGCCTCCAAGAAACAACACTCGGTTGCCCTCTCAACTGCAGACGCAGAATATGTTGCTGCAGGGAGCTGTAGCACCCAAGTGTTGTGGATTAAACACAAACTCCAAGACTACTTAGTAGATCTTGGTTGTGTCCCGATTCTGTGTGATAACACTAGTGCTATCAACCTTGCAAAAAATCCAGTCCAGCACTCTAGGACTAAGCATATTGAGATTAGGCATCACTTCATTAGAGATGAGGTCGTTAATAAAAATTTTGAACTGTATTTTGTTGATACTCTAAATCAAATTACTGATATTTTCACAAAGCCCTTGTGTAATGACAGGTTTTCAACACTCAGAAGGGAGCTTGGTCTTTGCCAACCTCAGGCCAATAAAAATTGAAATGATGATCTTGTTCAATTTAGTGTGTGTTTTTGCAGATTGGTGTTCCATGCATTGTTTATATGTAAATATGTCTTTTTGCATATGGTGTGGCATTTCATGTAGTCATGATGCATAATAATGAATTGAATTCATGTTCACGATGCATTGCATGGTTTGTGTAGCATCATTCTTGCATGGCCATGGTATATTAAATGTTGATGTATGGAAAGGCATGCTATGATTGTCTAGAAGCACTCAATATGCATGAGATTTCACCTCCGCCAAGTACCATGCGTCACTGTCTCATATAGGCCATATAGTAAGGGGGAGTTGTCTCTTTGCAGCATTCATGCATTTGTTTCATCTTCATTCTATTGCATTTAATAAGTGTACAACCATGTGTTGGGTCATGCATTTCATGTCTGCCAACTTCATGTTTGATCAGGTCAACTCCTATATGATTCTAGTCAACCTCTCCTTGACAATTATCTTTTCACTTGCAAACATAACTCCGTGAGTGCATTCATTGCATATCCTTAGGGGGAGTCTTGTTACTTTTCTTAAATCTCTTGCAATCTGAACTTCAATGGCTTACAGTCTGATTTGAGATCATGAGACCGACAGAACTACGGCGTAAGAGCTTTCTATTATATGCCCTGATGATTATCCATCCAAAGAAAATGGTTCAGATTTAATGATTTCCATGAAGTTCTGAAATATTTGTTCTGAAATCATCTATGTCATGTGGTTTTAATAGACCTTAACTAGAGAGTGTATATTGGGCTTTGAATGACTATCATGATATCTGAAAATTCAAAATTCATGACCATCTTGGTGATACACTCAGGCTTAGTATTGTTCTTAAACATCTTGATGAGCTAGAATTTTGGAAATCCATTTGACAGAGCAATGATATTGTTGCACGGAGAAACATGTCATGTCATCAAATCAAGTGACGAATGATATGTCATGATGTGCCCCTGTTATCTCTGTCTTAATTATATTAGACTCTAGGCAGAGCACTAGCATAATTGCTGAGAAATATATCTTCTCATCAAAGAATGAGATCGGATATGTCATGACGTGACTTTGCTATCTCTGTTCATTCTGAAGCATAACAGTCAGTCTTACCAAATACCTAGGAATACTGGCGTCTAAACAACTTGTATTCTTACGGCTAGGAGGCATGTACTAGACTCGACTGCTCGTAAAATATGAGTCATGTGCTTTCAAATACAAAAGATACTGCCAATCAAAAATATGGTGCCATCATAAAATTTCATGCTTTAGTCATGATTGTTTAGTCTCAATATTACTTTTTATGTTATTCCCTTTGTAGTTATTGAAAATAGATATATAAGACAAGGGAAGGTTAAACACTGCCATGACAATACGCTTTTGGTTCATTTCTATTACAACTTGGATGTAGCTGCTTTGCGAACTCTGTTGATGATCTCAGATTTCATTAGCTTTGAACCATATATGTTGCTCACGGTCTGGTTCAGGTTTGCATATAATGGCTTGCTCTCAACTCCTTTCAGCTATGGTCTCGCAGACATCTGTCACCTTCCCTACCTTACCCCTCCTTTTTGCTACTGTCAAAGGGGGAGAAAATGTCTTGTTGTGAGTCCCTCATGAGCTACTATTGTCCGTCCTAAGTGCGGCCTTTGTGAGTTGGAGAGTGAATTGTGGACGGGAGAGAGTCCACGGGGGAGAGAACCTTGTGAGCTTTGAGTCTTCATATGTGATGGGGGATTGTGCATAGCATTCACATGCTTTGATCATTCATGCATACATATCCACATTCACATGCTTTCACTATCATGGATCTTGAGATGCACATGTCGTATATGTCATAAACTTTGCCATCTTGGATATTACTACCACATAATGACTCACAGTGTTGCTATCATCAAAAAGGGGGAGAATGTTGTGCCCCTGTGGTCATTTGAGTCATCTTGTGGTCACTTGGGTCATTCGACATCATCCTGTGGTCATTTGAGTTATTTGATATTCTTGGTTTTGATAATGACTAAACACTATAAGTCATTGATGTTTTACCACTCTTATATGACTAAACTACTTGATGTTCTTTCATGACAGATATGCCAAGGAATGGAGTGGAGATGGCAAAAGTGAAAGCTCAATGATTGCGCCCTCGCACGCGGATCGACCTGCGCGGTCAGGTCGCGGGGGTCAAGGGGGCAGCGCCCCTGCGGGGGTTTCCGGGGGCGGAGCCCCCGGAACAAAATTTTGATTATAGGAGCGATATAATCAATAGAAATCTTCAAGACTGTCAAGGTTGATGTCACAAATGAGAACGGGCAGCTAAAGGACTCAAGCGACGGAGCTAAAGGGGTTAACGGACTGACCTGGCATAACCTGGGGTCTGCCCAGCTGGCGGTCGACCGCTAGCCCAGGGGCGGTCGACCGCCCCTGCCAGCAACTCCCTGTCTGCACGATTCTCAGTGGCGGTCGACCGCCAACCCAGTAGCGGTCGACCAGAAATTCCAGAGATCAAATTCTACAGGGTTTCTCAGTAGCGGTCGACCGCCAGCTTCCACAGGTCGACCGCCAACCCTGAGCCAACAAATGTTGACTTTATTTTCCACTTCGAGAAGAGCCCCTTTCCTCTTATTTGTTTAACCCCAAAGTCACCCAATCTTCCATGGATTGTGGATCTCGTCTGGGGGATGTCCAAGGACCATTCAAAGGTTATAAAACACACACAAGAAGGGTTGGAAACCCTAAGGCTAAGAAGGGAGATTAAAGGAGGCTACAAGGGTGTGTTCAAGGGAGAGGAGTTCGAGTACTGTAGCTGTGAATAGTACTCCGGGAAGAAGTTCTTCATCAAATCCTCAAGTGATTCAAGCTACTTCAAGAGGAGATCAACCCCAAGTCAAGTGAAGAAAAAGCTGCAACCTTCATCCTCTTCATCATCTCAAGGTGATCCAAAGAAGCTCATTCTCAAGGGAGATCAAATCTACATCCTTCATCTTCTTCATCAACTCAAGGTGATCCAAGGAAGATCATTTCACAAGGAAGAAGATACCATTGAAGAATCAGATTCAAGCTCCAGCAGTCTCAGATAAGATCTTTTCTCTTTGAGCATATTCTATATCTTGTTTGAGTGTTTTCATATCTTGTTCTTTTTACATTTCATTCAAACATTTGAAACTGAAGATCGTCCCTACCGGTGGTTAGTAGGAAGGCAATCAGAAGTTGTCCGATCTGCGGTGTTGACGTCCCTACCTGTGGTTAGTAGGAAGGCAATCAGAGGTCTTTCCGATTTGCGGTTCAGTGCGTGGCACTAGTGGAGCCTCACCGGATTTGGTGAGGGGTGGACGTAGGACTGGAGATTCAGTCCGAATCACCTTAAAATCTCGTGTGTTGTGGTTTGCTTGTGCGATTACTTTGTGTTAGATGCATGCTTAGGTTCAATCTCTATATTACGTAATCATCTTACTAAGCAAATCATTGTATCCTTCGTCAAGCTAGTTATATTCCGCTACTATTACCTTTATCTAACTTTAAAGAGGGTTGCATTGCAAAAAGAGGGGCAAATCTATTCACCCCTCCCCTCTAGATCCGCTATCCACTACTCAACAGTGTGCTCATTACCTACTTTCTCAATGTTTCAGGAAGTACAAGTGAATCCGATTCGGATTATACGAGTAATGGGTCCGAGAGTGATTGAAGGTTATATGGAAGAGAGAAGCCTTAGTTATCAAGTGTTTAGTCAAGTCATGATGTAATTTTTATTTTATTGAGTCTAGTAAAGAGAGTCAAAGATCTTATGTACTTTGGTATTATTATTGTTATGGAATAAAGTGAAGTTTGGGGAAGTTTACTTGTGCAATTACTTTTATGTGATTGTCTTGTGCTCTGATTATATTACTTGCTCGAGGCGTACTAGCAGACTGTTCATGTTCCCGATTGTTTCTGCTGCATAATCTCGGGGCATGACAGTTAGAGTGGTATCAAAGCACTAGGACTAGAAGTCCTAGAGAAGAAGTCATGTCATAGGTTAAGTCCGGGGTTTAAGGACCCACACCTATGAAACTAGGAAAGAAAAATCTCCAATCCAGGTGAGAATTGGGTAGAACCTGGGATGAGATAGTAATTAAAGTTATTAACCCCACTCATTCCATTAGAATTAACAAAATTCATTTACCTTTCTCAGGTACCTTACTCTCATCATGGCTCACCGTGTTGACTGGAATGGTATGCAGCAGACCGTTACAGGTCTCACCGAAGCATTACAGAACATGGCTCAAGCCAGCGCAGGGGCAAGAGCTGGAGACTTACACCATAATTTCGGAGCTTAAATCCTCCACAGTTCTCGGGATCCTCTAATCCAGATGAGGCAGAAAACTGGATCGATGAAATGAACCGTATATTCGAGGTCATGCAATGTGCCGACCAAGAAAAGGTTCATCTTGCCACGCTCCAACTCAATAAAGACTGCCCGTACATGGTGGAAGTCTGTTCCGACACCGCCTCAAGATGCACCACATACTTGGGAAGGTTTGCTCACCCTCTTCCGAGAAAATTACTTCTCAGAACATGTTAAGGAGAGGAAGGCTATGGAGTTTGCTTCATTACGCCAAGGCATGATGTCAGTAGCGGAGTATGAACTCCAGTTTTCTAGGCTGGCACCTTATGCTCCTCACTTGATTAGTACGGAGTTATTGAAAGCCAATCGATTTATGGATGAATTAAGACTTGACTTTATTCAACAACATGGGACTCAGAATATCCATACATATGCGAGATGGTCCAACGGGCACATCTATGTGAAAGGACCTTGGAGAAGGTCAAAAGGTTAAAAAGCAAGGGAGAAGAGCCGAGCCGAAGGTCTGATCAGCATGGAAAAAGGGAGAAGTTTAGTATCACGGAACCTTATAAATCTCGTGATAGCAAGAAGAGATCCCAGAATGGGAGTGGTAGTGGCTACCACAAGAAGAAGAAGGCCAAAGAAGAAGAAAAGCAAGTCATGTCGACTTGCACATTTTACGAGAAGTTCGGTCATTCGGCTGAAGAGTGTTGGAAGCGTCCATTCGGCTGAAGAGTGTTGGAAGCGTCTCAGTGCTTGTCTACGATGTGGCAGTCGGGAGCACCGCATGCCGGATTGCCCCCTCATGAAGGAACAAACTCCTGGTGGTGGACGTAAGCGACAAGCTCGTCTTAATGCTATTATGGAAGATGAAGAAGCGCCCAAGAATGATGGGCTAATAGAAGGTACTATCCAAATCTATTCCCATCCTGCATTCGTACTGAAGAGGCGAAATCTCGCGCTGATTCCTGAGCGGGCTGTGGATCACCAGAAGATGAACTGCAAGACAGGGAAACGTATCAGAGGGCCCAGGGGGTTTCCCTGGGGCAAAACCCTCTGATGGCTAAGTCAGTAGAGCTACGGTGGAAGCAATGATGGGGAGGAGAAAAGCTGGTGCGCGAGATTCCTCTCCACCAAAGGGGTGAAGCGGATTGCTCAGGAGTTTCGAGTGTGAGTGCCTTAATGGCTCCTTTTTCTCATTACCTTCCACCAGAGGGTAGCCCTGGTTTAAATAGTATGCCGCCTTCAGGAGTCCTGTAAGCTGAGGGGTCTCCGGCGGGAGTTACGTCCTCAACGTGGGCTTTCATGGCCTTTATCGTGGGAGCGTTATCGCCTTGAAGTCCGGCGGCTTATTGATTCCCCTGTCCATTGGGGACTCTTAACGACAGCACGAATGGCTAATGTCTGGTCTGGCCGAGCTCCTGAAACGCCAGCCCTGTCCGGGCGATGAGCGTAGCTCGGTGAAAGAGGGGTCGGATAGGTCGGCTAACACCTGTCTCTCCCGGGCGAGGAAACGGCTTGGACCGGACCCACCTTGTGACCTGACCATCACTCGGGCCCTCCGAGCCTAGGGGCTGCCGGGGAGAGTTGGTTCCTCGAGTGTTTGTTTATTGGGCTTTTCTTTCCTGAGTGGGCCCCGTGGGCTATCACTCGGGTGAGCTTGCCTCGTTGGACCCTGTTGGGTCTTGTTGGGCTGCTCTTTGGGTGGGCTACAGAAATCCCCCTCTCCACTTGTCCCCCTCCTACTCCCGAGCCATGGAGGCTCGGTCGAGTAGTTTTTGAGGCTTTGGACCGGTGTGGCTCAGGTGGGTGGAATTCTGTTGGCGTTGTGAAGCCACGTGTAGTGGTCGCCTAGGCCCGTAATGATGATCCTGACGGATTTGAAACGAAGGGGCCCCCTTTTCTCGGAGCACGGAACGACGCGCCACCTTCCTCCAGGGTTTTATAGGCGTTGGGCACTGTTCATCGTTCTAGGCTTCCCAGGGTTTTGGGCTTTCCTTAGTTTCTTTGCTTTTGGGGCTCCTTGATGCGCCGTGAGGGCACAGTGGAGGCGCGAAGTCTTGCGGCGGCGTTTGAGGAGTTGGCGAGGATAACCGCAGAGGCGGTCCGGCAACTTCCTTCCCCTCCGTAGTCTTCGAGCTTGTGCGAGGGATCATCTTCCGGCTCGATGGCTGGTCTGCCTTTGGAAATCGGGCAGGTGAGGCGGGAGCCCGTCCCCAACTGCAGTGAGTTGGGGGAGGCCGAGGTGAGGAAGCTGGAGCATCGCTTTCGCTTGCCTCTCAGGTATAGCTTTGCTGCCGCCGCCCCGTATGAGACGAGTCTGGACAGCCGTACGGGGCACATTTGCACATTCCTTCTGGCTTGGAAGAGCGGGTTCCGCCTCCCCTTCGAGCCCCTTGTACTCCAGCTTCTCGAGTTTTTCCAGTTGGCGCCTATTCAGTTGGTGGCCAACTCGTATCTCCTCCTCTCCACCTTTCGGATTCTCTGTCGTCAGCACGCCATTTTTCCTTCCTTGGACCTCTTTCATTATTTTTTCGAGTTGAAGGCGCATCCGTCGGCGGGGAAGGGCTTCTACTTTATCCAGGCGAGGAGGAACAGGAGTTGCATCTCCCTCGCTGCGAAGGATTCCTCGCACAAGGGGTGGAAGACCCAATTCTTCTGGGTGAAGGCGGAGGCGACGGATGAGTTTTGGAGATGCCTGGTCTCGCCCAATTTTCATCCGAATCTTCCTCCTCGGCAGGAGGAGTTTCCTCCCCACGTGGAGCGGCAGGCCGCCCGTCTGCTGGATAACCGCCAATCGACCGAGGAGCTGGTGACGCCGGAGAACATCGAACGGTGTTTGCTTACGCGGTTGACGTCGACAGGGACCACTCTCGAGGTTCTTCTCCTGGGGTGGCAGTTACTTTTCTTCTCTTGACCGGGTCTTCTTTCTTTGTTGCAGACGTGAGGCGGGAACCTCTGGAGGAAGCTGCTAAGGTCATCGATCTGGGAGAAGATGACTCGGCGGCCGACGAACCAGAGGCTTCTGCGGGTCGCGCCCAAGCCCGGGATAAGGGCAAGGGGGTGGCCCCGGGGGGGTCTTCACGGCCAGCTGGTAGGAAGCGTAAGGATCCCTTGGCGGGAAAGTTGCGGGAGGCCGCGAAGGCCAAGAAATGGGCCAAGAAGGCAGGTCTCCCTCCTACCACCGGGGGCGACTCCGGCTCGGCGGTGCTCCCCTCTCGGGGGCAAGATGGGGCCGACCCCTCGGGGCCAGCTCCCCCACTTGCCAGGCGAGAGGGGGCCGAGGAGACCGGGGGCCCTTCAGAGGGCGGCGATAGGTCCGCTCTCCCCCCCACGGGGGTAGAGGGGGCTGATGCTGAAGTAGCTGACGCTGAGGCCGGGGGGTCGGCCGGAGGCGGTGATGTCCCGGTCGGTGAGGTGCGGGCCGAGACAGGCAGGGCTGGGGGTTCGCCCGCTAGGGCGTTGCAGCCCCAGGTGCTTGGAGCTCCCGGTACGGTCGGTCCCGCGGCACCGGTCGAGGTTGGGGGTTCGCCTGGGGAGGCGTCGCAACCCCAACCGACCGTGGCGCGCGAGGCGACCGGTCCCGTCGCTCGAGCGGAGCCTTCTGGCGGGGTTCCCCGGGTGGAGCGGTCCCCTCTGTCGGAGCCCTTGGAAAGGCTCGGCATTACGGGCGACCTGTATCGGGTCTGCCGGTCGATTACCGCAAGGACGAAGCAGGGAGAAAGGCGCAATACCCCCCCCGGGCTCCTCGATGTTCTGATGGAGGGGGGCCTAGTTATAGCTCGGTCGGCGGCTTTGGTGGTGGAGGCGCACGCACGGACGGAGGCGGAGCGATCGAACCTTGCCTGGACTCTTGGGGGATGCGAGAGAAAACTAGCCCGACTCAAGGGGGAGCATGAGGGGCTCCGGTAGGAGTTCTCCGCGTTCCGAGAGGTGGCGCGGGCGAGCCGACTGGAAGCCGGGGTGCTGACTGAACAGCTCGCCAAGACCCGAGAGTCTCTTGAGCGGGCAAGCCGATCCCTGGAGGAGGAGCGTCTGCGTCGCCTCGAGCTAGACAATCGCTGGGAGCTCGAACGCGCCGAGCTGCTAGATCAGGCGGAGATGGCGGAGCGTCTCCGAGCTGAGGCTGAGGTGGACCGGGCTCGGGCAGAGGAGCGTGCGGCCGAGGCGGAGCGGGCTCGGGTCGAGCTCGTTGGAAGGGCGGGGCAGATCGAGTCGGAGGCAATCGAGCGTTACAGGAGCTCAGATGCTTACTCGACCGACCTGGTGGAAGCCGCCCTACCCTATTACGAGGTAGCACTACGCCGGGGTGCTCGAAAGGGGTTCAAGCAGGGCTATCGCCGGGCGGTAGACTACGCCCTGAACAAAACTCCGCGATCGAGTTCCCCTTTGGCCAGTGTTATGACTCGGATGAGTCAGTTTCCAGCTCTTCTTCGTCGGTTGGGGAAGATTCGGAGGGGTCGCCTCCGTCGGGGTCACCGGCTCCGGGCGTCTCGGGAGGGCTCACGACCGAGACAGTTCTCGCACAGACGAGGTCAGTGTCCGAGCCGGCCGTCACCGAAGGCGCCGGGGGTGACGCGTCTCCTTCCGCCGGTCTCGAACGTCAAAGTGGGCCCGAGGCCTGATGTATTTTGCCTCTTTCCCTTTTTGTCTCTCTTTCCTTTTTTTAGAGGGTTTCCTTTTGGTGTGATAATAAATGACTTGCTCTGTTTGAGTACTATCCTTGCCGTGATTTGGTTGGCAGATCTTGAGTAGTTGGGAGGTGCCGATATGTCTGCACGGTTTTCGCACGCTGTTTTGGTAGGCTTCTGACGGGGTGTCCTTCCGTTTTCTCATGCTTTGAATGTCATGCCGCTTCGTGAATCCCGCTAGGGCGGGAAACGAGGAGTTGGAGGTGACTGTTCAGGGGAGAAATCCTTTGGCGTGTTTCCAAGGGGGGGGTCATTTAAGGCGTGTAGCCTCCTTTGGCCTATAAGAAGGACCGAAAGGTGCCCTTTCCTCTCCACTGCTTGGGATTTTCTCTAACAGTCTTTCCTCGCTCCTTCCTCTTCACTCTGCGTTGTGCCTTTGCATTCGGAGCATGGAGGATCCTTCGGAGGGCGATGCCACCGACGACGGGGAGCGGCGGGCTTCCGCTGTCTTGTAATGTTGAACAGATCCCACGGTCGCCGCGTGTGTACGAGACGGGTCCGACGGTCACCGCGCGGATCTGGGGAGGACTTCGGCGTGTGGAAGCACGCCGTTGGCCTCTTCTTAGCTCCGGCGAAGCTTCCGGGTGGACGCCGAGGCGGAGGACGGATGGGGGCATCAGGGGAGTCTGCCGTCACTTCCCTCCGTGTGAGGGGAGGAGGCATATCAAGCTCCCTCCTCACCGAGGCCTTCCTCCGTCTACAGCCTCTTTCAATTCTCCCTCTTCTGCTCTTCATTTCTTTCACTCTTCGGGGGCTGCTTGCTCTCTCCTTCCTTCCAAGGAGTTGGCAGATTGGAAGAGGGGAGGCCTTCACGGCGCTCCTTTTTCCTGGTTGTTGCCAACTTGGGAGGTAGCCTTCCTCAACGTTTAAAGGTGGCCTTCCTCCTGAAGTCCCTCTGTCACCTTTGTCACGGGCCATCCGAGCCAACTGGCTCGACCACCTTTTGTCCGAGCCAGTTTCCGCACGAGGCAGAGTTAGTGGCTGGACGCGAGGAGATCAAGACCGAGTCAGTCGAGCGATGACCCCTTGAAGCGATGTTAGACGGATTTTTGTTTTGTTTTGTTTTTTTTTGCTATGTGATGTACTGGCATTTGCCTACCTGATGTACCAATGGTTTGGAATGAGAAATTTCGTGGATTCTTCGCATGCCTTTCTCTCTCCTCTTGCTTCCCCCCTTGGTGCTCACCCCGCGCGCGCCTCCCTTTCCCGTGGTCTGCCCCCTGGTTACTGTGCGTGAGCTCCGGTGATGGCCGCCGGTGAGGGGGGAGGCTTTGTACCTCCCCCCTCCCCTTCTCCTCCCCCCCGGCTTCTTTGCTCTTCTTCTGGCGGCCCCCTCGCGTCGGTTTGTGCTGAGGCTGCAGCTCGCCATGGGTGTACGGCTGGTGCTGCTCATCCCGTGGCCTCTGGCCTTAGCACCGCTGCCATGGTTGGAGGGTCTGGTTCACCTCCCCTCACCTCCGACGGAGCCTCCTCGCCCGGGCTTGTTGCTCCTCAGACCCTCCCGTCGGTTCGCGCCGGCGACGCTACTGGCCGCTTGTCAGCCCTTTCGCCTCTCACTGTTAGCCACGTTTTTTCTCCTTTTCTCACGCCACATGTTGCCTCTTCATCTCAGCCATCCATCCTTCATCCGCAGCCCACGCATGCTTCGGCTACAGGACACGTTAGCTCTCCTTCGACGTTGTCTGTTGACCCCTCTAACACTATTCCTGATGGGACCGTCGGCCTAAACGATCCCCTGTTTTCCCTTCCGTGCGCCCTCCCGCCGCCTTCCGGGGCTCCGTTGATCGCTGGATGTCCGCTGCACGCCCATGCTTCGTCTCCGGCGCCTTCTATCACTGCCCCTACTCGTCCGCAGACCGCTGAGCCAGCGGACGGTGCTCTTCCCGTCGTCTCCGGCTCCTTGGCCCACCCTCCGGCCCTCCCGTCGGCCAGCTTTTCGTCCCACGACGGCCTCCCTCTCCACTCCCTGTCCGGCCTATCTCCAATCCCAGTTTGCCACGTTTTTTCCCATGTCTGCACGCCACCACTACAGACCTCCGCTCAACCGTCGGTCGCCCACCCTCTGCCCGCGCAATCCCACATCTCTGGCCACGTTCCCCCTCTGTCAACTGTTGCCCCCGCGTTGACTCGCCCCTGCCTTGATGGGACGGCACCGCTAAACGGTGCTCTGTTTTCTGCTCATCCCCTTCGGGGCCCTTCCTCCTCGGCTCCGCCTACCTGCCCTGGTGGCTCCCCCGCTCCCACGGTGCCCCCCACCACTGCTACGCCGGCCGGGGAGCTGCGTGCGCCGTCTTCGGACGCGGCTGTTGTGCCCTCTTCGTTGAAAGGATGCCCTCCAGTCGGTGGCCCTAGCGCGCCGAGCACTTCCTCTGGGCAGGGCCGTCGTCCTCCTTCTCTTGCTGCTCCCCCCGCGGCCGGTGCTGCGGTGCGGCCCTCCGTGTCGGACGGAAGCCCGCCTGCCAGTGGTCTGTGTGCGCTGCCTTCGTCCTCTGGACAGGAGCGTCCCCCCCCTCCGACTGCTGCTCCTCCCTTGGTGGCGACGGGCGCTCCTCCCCCTGCGGTGGGCCCTACGCCCCTGGCCAGTTCTGCCCTGCTTCGTGTTGGGCCGCGTCCTCGCTGGGCGGCCAACCCAGGTGGTGGTCTGGCCCAAGGTGGCCCGCCAGCGCTTCCGTCTTCACAACCCCCCTCTACCGGTCACAACCCTTCTTTCTCACAGGTGGTCCTCAGTTCCTTTGAGCCACCTGCGTTGCCTTTGTCCGTCCATGCGCCTGCCGCCACCGACTCAGGAGAGCCAGCGGCTTTCTTCTCGCTTGAAGAAGTCCAAATGATGTGCACAACTCTGGAATTTGCTGTTATCGCCAGAACGCCGAAGGGCCGACCTGCTTTCGCTGATATACGGGCTCATCTTGCCCAACGCTTCAAGTTCAAACAGGATTTTATGCTCAGTGCCATGGATCGGCGCCACCTCCTCTTGCGCTTCTCCAACCGAGAGGACTTCTTACAAGTATTGCTCAAGGACTTCTTGCTTGTTCAGGGGCGACCATTTTGGTTCTTCAAATGGTCCCTTGGTTTCTCGCCCGATCATGACTCTCCCTTGGTCCCGGTCTGGATCGAGCTCCCGGGCATCCCGGTGAACTTCTACAATGAGGCTGCTATCACTTCCATCGCTGGCAGCATTGGGCCAATGCTTCAGACAGATCGCAACACCATCTGCATGAGCCGTGCTCATGCTGCACGCGCCTGTGTCCAACTAGATGCATCCAAGAAACTGCCTCACCGCGTCTGGGTTGGCATTGGCGCGGGAGGTTTCTGGCAGCCGGTGGTTATCCCCGATCCACCTCTCTTTTGCTCATCCTGTCGCCGCCTAGGGCATCTCTTGGGTGCCTGCAAGAAGAAGGCTCCACCTCCGCCTGCTGCGCCTGGAGCCTCCGCCTCGGGAGGAAGGCTTCATCCCAGCGTGACGCTTGCAGCTCCCGGCCCTCCTGCGGGGCCACCGCCGTCAGCTTCGTCCCCTGTGGGCCATATCTCCTCCCCCCTTGTGGGGGCCCTGCCCTCCCTTAATCCCCCTTGCGCCATCGACGGGTCCGTTCTCCTGCATGTCGTCACCTCTCCCATGGGGGGAGGCACATGCGCCCCTGTTCTATGCCAACCTGCTTCAGGACTACCTGGGGCCTGCACTCCTGGCATCCTGCCCACGCCAGCCGCACCTCCAACCACCGCCTCGGCTCCGACCGTTGCGGCTCCTGCCATTGGGTCCTCCGTGGAGCTGAGCACCACATGCTCGCTGCAGGGCCCACTGCCCCACCTCGAGCCCGTGCTCCAGTCGCCACAGCACCCATCGCCCAATGCCTCACCTCCCATGGTCGATGCATCGCCAAATGGGTCCTCCCTCCCGGGTGGTCCGTTTGGCGCCCGGCTATCTCCCGTGGCCCCTTCATTCGCCAGTTCGGTGCCCACCATCCTGCACGGTTGCCCTGTGCTCGGCTGTTCGTCTGAGGCCGCCAAGGAGGCGCCCACTGCTGCTGAGGAGGAACATGGGGATGCTACCCACGTGGCACTTTCTCTCCAGCTTCAGGCCCCATCTCTTGCAGCTGGCTCACCAGAGGCTCTGGTCGTCTCCGAGGTTGCTGCTAGAGTTGCACCTGTGGGTGCCAGTTTCAGCTTTTCGGCTGAAGCCCCACCTGCACCTCCCTCGGTGCCTGATCCTGCTGCTGCTATCCACTCACCTGCCCGTGGAGTTGAGGGGCCTCCCGCCCCTGCCATGGGGCACCCGTTCTCTATGTGCCCCACTATCCAAGTGCTCTCTGTGCCAGGTTTGGAGCCCATTTCTCAGTTTCCAGACTTGCCTGCAGCACATGCGAGATTTGTCGGCCTCGCCCCTCCTCCGGTCCCTCGTGACCGTGGTGTCTGCCCCCCGTCTTCTCCGACGATGGGCATCGCGTCCTTCCCCCCGGCAGCTCACCCTTCCGGGAAGGGCGATCCTCTTCCGTGCTCCGTTGTGCCGGCGGGTATCCCTCCTGCGGCCCGGGTGTCCTCCTCTTTGGTCCTCGGCCTCCTGGCACCGGATGCTCACCCCCTTGGCGGCCCCTCCTCTGGGCTTAATGCCGGGGCGGTTGCTTGGTTCCCTGGGGCACAGCCGTCCTCCAAGGCGGCTTGCGTTGAAGGGTCCTTGGCTTCCTCCTCTTCTCCGACGGCCGCCCCCCGCCTCTCCTTCGCTCAAGCTCTGAAGAAGAAAATCAATCGGGCCCCGGCCGGGCCGATCGTTGACTCCACCCCACCTCCTGCTCCGGTGCATCCAGTGGGTGTCGTGCCTTCCCCGGACCTCGGCATGCCTCTCAGGTTCCCCAAGCTCGTCCAGGCTCTCCATGTCCCCGGGCTTGAACCTGCTTCGGGGTTCCGTGACCTTACGGCGGCTCATACAGCTTTTGTGGGCACCGCTGGCTTGGACCGCTCTCGGCCGCCCTCGAGGATGGATGGAGGAGCTCCTCGGCGCTCTTTCCGGCGCTCCAACTCCACTTCCTCCAAGCGTGATCGTCAGTGCATGTTTGAGGACGCTGCTCTTCCTCCTCGTCGTTCTCTCCGGATCCAGTCTTCTTCGATGGCGCGCCCGCCTTCCAGCTCGGACGTGCCCGATCCCGACGGTTCAGAGGCTGATCCTCTTGATTGGCCTGGCTCTCCTGCTCATCTGCGCGGTGTCCGTTCTGTGTTCTCGTCCGACTCTGAAGGGGTTTTCGACGAAGACGCCTATTTGTAGGGGCTTTGTTTCTTCTGTGGGCTCTTGGGCTTTTGTTTCTGCCCGCACTTGGGTTCTCTCGGCCTTTTGGCTTTCTTGGGCCTTTAGGCCTTGTATGCTTCTTGGCCCTCTTCGGCCTTTCCCCCCCCCCCCTCTGTACCCCTTTCTCTTTTCTACCTTCATATATGAAAATCGCTTGCCTGGTGGCCGGGATAGTGGTTTCATCTTCTTCCGCAATGAAGAGATGAACCCCCTCTCCATGTCTCCCCCCTTGCAAGTATCAACTTTAGTTAAAAAAATAAAAAAAATGGTTTGGAATGAAAAGAACATGGATTTATTCCGTCCATCTTGCTGTACAATTTTAAAAGTAGAATTTGCGTAGTGCGGCTGCGTTCCATGTCCGAGGAATAGGTTCCCCTTCCATTGTCGCTAACCTGTACGCACCTTTTCCGAGCGTCTCAACCACTCGGTAGGGGCCTTCCCAGTTGGGAGATAGCTTGCCCGCCGCCTCTAGTGGTCGAGAGGCTTCGGCCTTCCTGAGGACGAAGTCCCCCAGTTGGAAACGTTTGTCTCGGACTTTGGCGTTGTAGTATCGAGTGAGGCGGCGCTGGTACTCCGTTGCCCTGACGTTCGTGATCTCTCGGAGTTCGTTTGCCAGGTCGAGGTTCTCGAGAAACTTTTGCCCGTTTGCCTCGAGTAAGAAGCTGATCACTCGGAGAGACGGATTAGCGATCTCCAATGGAACGACGGCCTCGGTGCCGTATACCAACTGAAAAGGGCTTTCACCGGTTGCCGTCCTGGGGGTTGTTCGGTGCGACCATAGTACGCTAGGCAATTCCTCGAGCCAGCTACCCTTAGCCTTGCCGAGTCTGGTTTTTATGCCTTTCAAGATAGTCTTGTTGGCATTTTCAACCAGCCCGTTGGCCTGAGGGTGGGCGACCGAAGTGAAGTGGTTGCGAATATTTAGGTCGGCGCATCTGTCTCGAAAGTACCGAGAGTCGAATTGCCGACCGTTATCGCTTACTATCACTCGGGGGATGCCAAAGCGACAAATGATCGATTTCCAAACCAAGCCCCAAACGACTGTCTCGGTGATCTTGGCCGTAGCCTCGACCTCGACCCACTTGGTGAAGTAGTCAATGGCGACGACGATGAACTTCTTCTGGGACTGGGCCATTGGGAATGGCCCAAGGATATCGATTCCCCACCGAGCGAAAGGGTAAGGCTCGGCTAGGGTGACAAGTTCCGTGGCCGACTGATGGACCAAATGGTCGAACCGCTGGCACCGGTCGCACTGTTGAACATAGGCCGAGCAGTCGCGCTGCAGGGTGGGCCACCAGTACCCCTGTCGTAACAGGATTCTGGCCAGCGACCTTGCCCCTGAGTGCGCTCCGCACAGGCCTTCATGAATCTCTTGGATGGCTCGGCCTGTCTCGTCGGGACCGAGGCACTTCAGGAGGGGATCGGAGAACGATCTTCGGTAGAGGGTGTTGTCGAGGATGACGAAGCGCCGAGCTTGATACTTCATTCGGCGGGCTTCTCGAGGGTCGGAGGGCTCTTGGGAGTATTGTAGCCAGGACAGGTAGGGGGAGCGCCAGTCACTTGGAGTGGCCGAGTCAACAGCGAGGAGCTCCGTGTCGATGCTCGGGCGCTCTAGCTCTTCTAGGAGGACCGATCGTGTACCTTCCGGGTCTAGGGAGGAGGCCAATCGAGAGAGGGCGTCCGCCCGAGAGTTTTGCTCTCGAGCTATCCGAACTACCTCAAATCCCTCGAACTGTTGGGCCAGGCTCCAGACCAACTGAAGGTATTTGATCATGGGTGCCTCCCGAGCTTCATACTTGCCGTTGACCTGACCTGCGACTAGTTGAGAGTCGGTGTGGATCCTGACTCGCTCGACCCCCAGCCGTCGGGCCATGCGTGCTCCCGAGATAAGGGCCTCATATTCGGAAGCATTGTTGGACGCCTGAAAGTTGAATTTTAAAGCGTACTGTAGCTCTATCCCTTCGGGGGACCTCAGGAGGATCCCCGCACCGCTGCCTGCCGAATTGGACGATCCATCGATGAACAGTTCCCAGGTTGGCCCGGTCGTGGTCGGAGGCCTGTCCTCGGCGGGGATGGTGCTTTTGGCAATGAAGTCGGCGAGCGCTTGGCCTTTGATTGCTGATCGCGGCCGGTACAAGATGTCGTAGGCTCCGAGCATAATGGCCCATTTGACGAGTCGCCCTGAGGCCTCGGGGTGGGCCAGAATCTTCTTCAACGGCTCGCCGGTTAGCACGGTGATGGGGTGCCCCTGGAAGTAGGGGCGGAGGCGCCTCGCGGAGGTGACCAACGCTAGCATGAGTTTCTCGGTGGCGGGGTACCTCCGTTCGGCCTCATTGAGCACCTTGCTGGTGTAGTAAACCGGTCTTTCGATTCCCGAGTCATTTCTGACTAGGACCGAGCTGACCGTGGATGGCGTCGCCGAGAGGTAGAGCAGTAAGACTTCACCGAGGACGGGCTTGGAGAGCACCGGTGGCGAAGCCAGGAGCTCCTTAAGCTCGGCGAATGCTATCTGGCACTCCTCATCCCATGCGAACGTAGCAGATGCTAGCTTGGGTCCCCTCATCAGTTTGAAGAAGGGCAAGCATCATTCGGCCGCACGGGACAGGAAACGGCTGAGAGCGGCGACACGCCCTATCAGACGCTGGACGTCTTTAATGCACGTGGGCGGGCGCATGTCTAGGATGGCCTGGACTTTGTCGGGGTTGGCTTCGATCCCGCGCTGAGTGACCAGGAAACCCAGGAACTTCCCGGATTTTACTCCAAAGGCGCACTTGGCAGGGTTGAGCTTCATGTTGTACTTCAGGAGGGTGCCGAAGGTTTCGGCGAGGTCGGTGAAGTGGTCTCGGGCCTTGGGGGTCTTGACGAGCATGTCGTCAATGTAAGCCTCGACGTTCCGACTTAGCTGTCCCTCGAACATGTGATTTACCAGTCGCTGATATGTGGCTCCGACGTTCTTTAACCCGAAGGGCATCCGAGTGTAGCAGTACACGCCGCAGTCGGTGATGAAGGCAGTCTTCTCGATGTCTTCTGGATTCATTCTGATCTGGTGATAACCCGAATAGGCATCCAGGAAACTGAGTATCTCGTTGCCTGAGGTTGAGTCAACCAATTGGTCGATGCTCGGTAGCGGATAGCAGTCCTTGGGGGTAGCCTTATTCAGATCGGTGAAGTCCACGCACATTCGCCACTTGCCTGTGGTTTTTGGCACCAGGACGACATTGGCTAGCCACGTAGGGTACAAGACTGGTCTGAAGAGGCCTGTCTCTTGTCCCTTGGTGACCTGCGCCTTGATGACCGCCTGCTTCTCGGGCGCATGCTTCCTTCTCCGTTGCTATACGGGCCTGACGGTGGGGTCGAGGCTGAGCTTGTGCATCACGGTCTTCTCTGGTATGCCAGGGAGTTGATCATCGGACCAAGCAAAGGCCTGGACGTACTCAGAAAGAAATTTCTTGTATTGCTACTGTTCCTTGGGTGGTAGGTCGGCTCCGATCCTTACTCCGAGGGCCGGGTCATCGTTTAGGAATACCGTTAGCAATTCACCACCGGGCTCGGCGGTTACGGTCTTCCCTTCGATTCCCTTGGGGCCCTTATCCCCCCCGTCCGGCCTTGAGGCTTCCACCGAGATGTTGTAGCACCTTCTAGCCGTGGCCTGGTTACCTCGGACTTCCCCCATCCCGTTTTTGGTGGGAAACTTCATTTTCTGGTGATAGGTAGATGGTATGGCCTTTATTCGGCTGAGAATTTTCCGGCCGAAAATGGCGTTGTACGCTGTCATACCCTTGATCACTATGAAGTCCACCATGACCGTAACGGTTTTGGGTGGGGTGCCGATGGTGACCGGCAGGCTTAGGGCTCCCTCGGGGTAGCTGGCCAGGCCGTTAAACCTGCAGAGGGGTGTTCGGATCGGGCGGAGCTTGGATGGGTCTTCCCCCATCTTGAGGAAACAGTCATAAGATAATACATCGGGGGCGCTCCCATTGTCAACCAGAATTCTATCTACGTTACAATGGTTTATTGTGGCCGAGACAACGAGGGCATCATCATGCGGGGTGCTTAGCACTTCCAGGTCATGGTCGGAGAAGACTGTGAGCTGGGGCTCCCTCGGCGGGCCCCCTGAGGGCTCTAAGACCCGGCTGGCCCGCTCGACATGACGCTTCCTTCCTCAGCTGGTGTCGCCGCCCGATGCCGTTCCTCCGGAGATGACGTTGATGTGGACCCCTCGGGGGGCGTTGTCGATCTCCTCGGCGGCGTCTCGATCTTCTTTGCGCCCAGCTACAAACCGGGCCAGGTGCCCCTGACTGATGAGACGTTTGATCTCATCCTGGAGCTGGTGACAGTCGCCGGTCTGGTGCCCGTGGTCGCCGTGGAACAGGCAATGCCTGTCGCGCTTGCGGTTCTTCGATCTCATTGGTTCGGGCTGGCGGAGGAGTCCCGAGTCTTTGATGTCTTCATAGATCTCGTAGACTGGCGTGGTCAACGGGGTGTACCGCTCATACTTCCGTTTGCGTTCTCCTTCCCGATCGCGCTTCTTGCCCGAGCCAGGGTTTGGCTCGGAGGCACGCTTCTTGTCCCCCTCCCAACCCGAGCCGGTTGTGTCTCGGCAGGTGCTGAGTACTTCTTCGCACTCGGCGTGGCGCAGTGCTAGAGTCACTAGCTCGGCAAGGGTCGAGGGAGGGTGGAGGACCAGTTCGCGGCGGAGATTCTCATCCCGGGTGCCCCTGGTCAGAGCGGTCGTGGCCGAGGCCACATCCAGGTGGGGAATTCTGAGGGCTTCCGATTTAAATCGGTGGACATAAGCCCGGAGCCTTTCCCCTTGTGCCTGTTTGAGGGCCAGGAGCCCCGCTACTGACCTTGGGGGTGCGCTTCCGGCGAAGCTCTCCTTGAAGACTCGCCCGAATTGCCTGAAGTCCCGGATGGACCCAGGGGCGAGGGCCCGGAACCATGCCTGAGTGCCTTGGACCAGGGTGGCCGCAAAGGCTCGGCATTTAATAGGATCCGGTGTTCCATGCAGAGTCACCAGAGCGTCGAAGCTGTCGTAGTGGTCGGCTGGGTCGCCCTGGCCATCATAGAGCTTGAAGGTCAGAATGGAGGTTCTGGGAGACACCTCTGCCTTCAAGATGTATTCGAAGAAAGGGGATTTCTCCTCATCCTCCGGGAGAGGGGTCTTCTGCAGGGCGCGGAGGGCGCGCTCTTGCTCTGCAAAACGTCTTTCGAAATCCCTAAGTCGGAGGGATAGTTCCGGCTGCGGTCGCGCCGTGGGACTGGGGGGAGCGTCGTGGCAATCCTCAGGACCGCCGGCGCTCGGGCGTGGAGGCCTCGCCCCTTGTTTCCCTTTTCTGGGCGTGGAGGAAGCCTCTTGCTCCGGGGGCGGAGCTTGCGAGGGTCCTCCCGCGTTGTTGCGGATGAGCTGTTGACTGCGGAGGGTGAAGCTGCCCCTAGCGGTATGCTGGGACGCACTTCGACGGGGGGGGGGGCCTCCCGGACGGGGTGCGAGACCTGGCATCCCTTGCCACCTGGGCCCTCATGAGCTCCACGAGGACGTCAAGCTTCTTATTGATGGCCTGGAAGACCTCGTCGCCACCGTTGGGGGGTACCCCTGTCGCCGTCAGAGGGGGCAGCGGCCCATTGGTGGGGACACTGGCGTTGGAGGGAAGGTTCTGTGAGGCCCTAGAGGGGCGGCGGCCTTACGCTTCTCGATGGCGGATCTCCTCCCTGAGCTTCTTCTCACCATCTTGGCTCTTCGTGCGTTTCCCACAGACGGCGCCAGATGAAGAGGCGAAATCTCGCGCTGAGTCCTGAGTGGGCTGTGGATCACCAGAAGATGAACTGCAAGATAGGGAAACGTATCAGAGGGCCCAGGGGGTTTCCCTGGGGAAAAACCCTCCGATGGCTAAGTCAGTAGAGCTACGGTGGAAGCAATGATAGGGAGGAGAAAAGCTGGTGCGCGAGATTCCTCTCCACCAAAGGGGTGAAGCGGATTGCTCAGGAGTTTCGAGTGTGAGTGCCTTAATGGCTCCTTTTTCTCCTTAACTTCCACCGGAGGGTAGCCCTGGTTTAAATAGTATGCCGCCTTCAGGAGTCCTGTAAGCTGAGGGGTCTCCGGCGGGAGTTACATCCTCAACGTGGGCTTTCATGGCCTTTATCGTGGGAGCTTTATCGCCTTGAAGTCCGGCGGCTTCTTGATTCCCCTGTCCGTTGGGGACTCTTAACGGCAGCACGAACGGCTAATGTCTGGTCTGGCCGAGCTCCTGAAACGCCAGCCCTATCCGGGCGATGAGCGTAGCTCGGTGAAAGAGGGGTCGGATAGGTCGGCTGACGCCTGTCTCTCCCGGGCGAGGAAACGGCTTGGACCGGACCCACCTTGTGACCTGACCATCACTCGGGCCCTCCGAGCCTAGGGGCCGCCGGGGAGAGTTGGTTCCTCGAGTGTTTGTTCATTGGGCTTTTCTTTCCTGAGTGGGCCCCGTGGGCTATCACTCGGGTGAGCTTGCCTCGTTGGACCCTGTTGGGTCTTGTTGGGCTGCTCTTTGGGTGGGCTACAGAAATCCCCCTCTCCACGTACTATTTGATACTGGTACTTCTCATTAGTTTATATCTACTGCTTTTGCAAAAACCTTGCCAGTTTCATCAGTTCCTTTACCTTCTGACCTTGCTATTACTACACCCTTAGGTCCCAAAACAAAACTTACAAATTACTACCCTGGTAGTGAGGTAATGGTAGAAGGTCACAACCTTCCTGCAAATCTCTTTTGCCTTTACATGGAGGGCTACAATGCTATTTTAGGTGTAGATTGGCTTGTAGACTACGACGCCTATATAAATTGTCGCAACCGGATTATCTTTTTTTGGAAACCAGGTCTTCCAAGGTTTTCCTTCCTTGGTATCAAATATAGGAAGCATCCTACCATTATTTCATCTCTTCACGCTTGCAAACTTATTTCGCAAGGATGTGAAGTTTTTCTTGCTTCCGTAATCATCACTGAGTCTAAGGATATCATCTTAGAAGATATTCCTATTGTAAATGAGTTTCCCGATGTATTTCCATCAGATTTGCCCGATTTACCGCCCGAAAGGGAAGCAAACTTCTTCATTGAACTCATTCCCAGAGCAACACCTGTTTCAATAGCTCCCTACAGGATGTCCCCCACAGAACTCAAGGAATTGAAGAAACAACTTCAAGAGTTATTAGACAAGGGTTTTATTCAACCTAGCACATCCCCTTGGGGTGCGTCAGTTCTATTCGTCAAGAAGAAGGATGGATCTCTCAGGCTATGTATCGACTACCGGCGACTAAATCAACTCACAATTAAGAATAAATATCCGTTGTCACGTATAGATGAACTCTTTGATCAGATCTCAGGAGCAGAATATTTCTCCGAGATAGACCTCAGGTCAGGTTATCATCAGCTCAAGATCAAAGATGAAGACATGCATAAAACTACTTTTCGGAGCAGATATGGCCACTATGAATTCGTGGTAATGCCGTTCGGGTTAACCAATTCCCCGGCAACATTTATGCAACTCATGAATAATGTCTTTAGACCTTATCTTGACTAGTTTGTAGTCGTCTTCATTGATGATATTCTTATATATTCTAAAACAAAGGAGGAACATGAAGAGCACTTAAGAATAGCCTTGCAAACACTAAGAGAGCATAAACTTTATGCAAAGCTTAGTAAGTGCGAGTTCTGGCTAAAGGAGGTCTCTTTCCTTGGCCATATTAGTTCAAAGGAGGGTATCGCTGTCGATCATTCTAAAATAGAAGCTATTAAGAACTGGAGCCGACCGACGACCGTGTTTGAAGTCAGAAGTTTTCTAGGTCTAGCTGGATATTATAGGAGATTTATCAAAGATTTTTCAAAAATCATCGTTCCTTTGACTAGATTCACAAGAAAAAAGAATCCTTTTATATGGTCGAAGGATTACGAAGAAAGTTTTCAAACTCTTAAAGAACACTTTACCACTGCACCTATATTAACGCTACCGAGAGAAGGTGGTGGCTTTGAAGTCAATAAGGATGCGTCTGGCATTGGCCTAGGATGGGTTCTTATGCAAAATGGAAAGGTGATTTGCTATTCATCAAGATAGTTGAAGCGTCATGAAGAAAATTATCCTATGCATGATCTGGAACTAGCTGCGGTTATATTCGCATTGAAGATTTGGTGACACTACCTTTATGGGGAGAAATTCATCATATTTTTAGATCATAAAAGCCTGAAATACCTCTTCACCCAGAAGGAGTTAAACATGTGACAACGCAGATGGTTGGAGTATCTCAAGGACTTCGACTTTACTATCCAATATCATCCGGGGAAGGCTAATGCTGTAGCCGGCGCTCTTAGTAGGAAACCAATGGCAACTCTAGCAAGCCTCAGGAAAGGTATAACTTGTCTTATTGAAGATTTTTCTCATTTAAATCTTGATATTGATAGAGAAAGAGAAGGAGGTATGATTGTCAACATAAGGTTTCAACCCACATTGATCAAGGACATAGTCCAATTGCAAGAAAATGACCCCACATTAATGGAAATTAAGGATAATATTGATCAGAGACTGGAATTTTCTATCGCAAATGATGGAAGACTATTATTTGAGGATCGAATTTGTGTGCCGAATCATGATGACACTAAGAAATTGATCATGGAAGAAGCTCACAAATCAAGGTATGCTATTCATCCTGGTGCTACCAAGATGTATCAAGATTTGAAAAGAAACTTTTGGTGGCCCAATATGAAAATAGAAGTAGCAGATTTTGTGTCCTGATGTCTCACTTGTCAACAAGTAAAAGTAGAACATTTAAGACCTGCTGGAAAATTACACCCCTTGAATATTCCCGAGTGGAAATGGGAAAGTATAGGGATGGATTTTATCATGGGTTTACCTAAGACAAGAGGTGGACATGATGGTATTTGGGTGATCATAGACCGACTGACTAAATCTGCATATTTTCTACCAATCAAAAGTCGATGGTCTGTGGATGTACTAGCAGCAGTATACATGAGAGAGATTGTCAAATTACATGGTGTCCCTGTTAACATTATATCTGACCGAGACCTTCGGTTTACATCACAATTCTGGAAGGGTCTTCAACATTCATTAGGAACCCGACTTAATTTTAGTACTGCGTTCCATCCACAAACTGATGGTCAAACTGAAAGGACAAATTAGGTGGGGGAAGATATGCTCAGAGCTTGTGTTATTGACTTTGGAGGAAGTTGGCACGATCACTTGCCTCTAGTAGAATTCTCATATAACAATAGCTACCAAGCTAGTATACAAATGGCACCATTTGAGGCTTTGTATGGTAGAAGATGTCGATCGCCTATTTGCTGGAGTAAAGTAGGAGAAAGGTAATATTCTCGGCCCTGACATCATTAGGGATACTACCGAGAAGATAAAGCTTATTCAGGAAAGACTCCAGATGGCACAAGATAGGCAAAAATCATATGCTGATAATCGAAGGCGCGACTTGAAATTTCAAGTGGGAGATCACGTATTCCTTAAGGACTCTCTAGGTTGAGGTATTCGAAGATTCGGTATCAAAGATAAGCTTACTCTAAGATTCATTGGCCCCTTCGAAATTCTCGACAGGATTGGAGAAGTAGCATATCGAATAGCTTCACCCCCTCAATTAGCAGGAGTTTATGATGCATTTCACGTCTCAATGCTCAAGAAGTATGTACCTGATACATTCCATGTCATTACTTACGACAACCTGGAGATTAAAAAGGACTTGACATACGAGCAAATGCCAATCAAGATCATTGAATGAGAAGTACGTCAACTTCGGAATAAAACTATTCATATGGTCAAGATCCAATGGACCAAATCATGTCCACATGAAGCAACATGGGAAACTGAAGAAGCCATGCGCAAAAGATTTCCAGAGATATTTGAATGTAAGTACACTCTCTATAAATCCATGTATTGAATTTGGGGACCAAATTCTCTTAAGTGAGAGAGGGTGTAATGCCCAATAATTTTCTAGAAATTTTCCAGATTTAAATAGAATTATTAAACATTTAAATGAGCTATTAAACATAATACTATTAATTAAGTCTCATTAAGTAAAGGCCTTCTACTAATAAATAGATTAGGCCCATTTAATTGAACCCAAAGGACCTAAAACCCAAGCCCAAAAGAGTTGGCCCATATTCTAGAAGCTTAATTTCTGGAATTTCAGAATTTAAGCAGATAAGTAGGATAAAGAGGTGGATAATATCAAATGAGTTTGAAACAGTTTAAATTTGGCACCTAGGATAGAAAACGGTCTATTGCGAGACCGCATAGCAGTGGAAAACGGTCTAGCATTAGACTGCTAGGCTCTGCAGATTCCGTGAAAGGAAGAGAACGTGAAAAGCTTGGAACTTGGGCATTTAAATCACCTAGGATTGATGCTATCTACTAATTAGATAAGTCTAGAAGGCTTGAGGATCGAATTGAAGACCTAATTAGGACTCTAAGTTCAATCAAATCCATGAAACCCTAGCTAAACCTATAAATAGACCTCAGAACCACCTTGCGTGACCCTTACATTTGGCTCACGAGGAACTAAGGTAAGGAGATTTTATTTCAGGTAGGTTCTTTAGAATCTTTTATTCACAATACTCAGGTCTAACTTCCCTCAAAATTTCATTCTAGGAGATCAAGTCTACAAGGAGTTAGAGGCTTCCAAAGTTGCTGATCCCACACCAATAACCCGGGAATCTGTGCAACGGCCCAGTGAAGATCAGGAAAATAGAAGCCCCAAACGAGGTAATTAGATAAGGGTTCTTTAGAAGAAATTATTCCTTTTAGTACCCTCTTCTTACCCTCAAAATTTCACGTTCTTAGGTCTAGGGAATCAAGAGATACATGAGGGTGAAGTTGATGGTTTAGCATAGGACGTGCATAACTAGGGTTTACTTCCAGTCAGAAATTCCAAGTTTTGGGAGAAGATCAGAGGTAGGTTATCTCATGAAAGGCTTAAACTTGAAGTCAGGAATAAAAACCCTCTGGTTTCAGTTGATTTCATGCATTGTACACCGAGAATTTTATGATTTATTAGAGACTATGCATCTAGTATACTCCTCATGCATAATTCTTAACCCTAATTAAAGTTAAAAGGAGAATTTTCTTGTTTATTACATGAACCCACGCATATTGTTGGCCTATACTCATTCTATCATGATGTAGGAGTTTATACATGTTGATTTCCAGGCATGATATATCTTGGATTAATATTTTTATTAAGTTTTCTGTAACACAGGAAGAAACGGTCTTCCTGTAGACTGCCAGAAACCTTAACGGTCGCACGATAGACCGTTTGGCCCAATGAAACGGTCCTCCACTAGACCGTTTGAGTTTCTGATTTCTGTATTTAAGTTAACCCAAAACTTAATGTAGAATGGCCCTAATTAATGTATGATAAGCCTAGTTGAGTAAGTTTTATTCCTGTTTCAAGTGCTACTATCATATATCTAGTTGTGTTAACAGAGCGTTCTAATAGATTTCATGATTCCTTATGCACTTAGAACTATTTTTACACTTATGATAATTTCATGACCAAATCATATACTTTTGTAATTAACTTGAATTTATATGATTTGTGGACTAGTCATTGTTTAATCGCTGTTTTACCATGGTATCTCTCTTCTAAGAGTCATTTTCTTAAGTACATGGCACATATCCCGGTATGTTGTCATTAGTTACACCTTTGCACATTAAGTACACAATCTTGGACTTGATGACCTCTCCATCGGATATTCCTTCCAACAGACTAGAAAATCTTATTTCAAGGCCTCCGTAAGACTCCGCGAGCCTGGGATTCTCACTAGGACGCCGAGCTGGTTGCACCATTGAAACCCATTGTTTAGAAAAGCACTTACCGGTGTTTTGTGTATTCTGGACGTTAGCGGCCCTCTGGACGACCGTCTGATTTCTGTAAGCGGCCCTTCACTAGACCGCTAAGGGATACTAAACGCCCATTCACTAGACCGCAAAAGCTCCAGATGGTTTTACTGCATCGATGTCTTTATTCTATGAAATGGTCCGTGACTAGACCGCCAGGCGTGCTAAATGGTCCAGTAACAGACCGCTTGGTTCCTGATTATGTCTAACCCGAGGTTTGACCTTTGGGGTTGGTTTTCTTGAGTTCTTAGATGATCTTAGGATTATCTGGAGCCTAAATTATGTCTAACCAAGTTAAACTTGAATTATGAAATCTAATGAATATACCGTTATGCTGTCGGATCGCCGCCGTGGCATAATATACTTTAAGTCATTCTTTGAACTCATATCAAATTATTGGTACTTTCTATACCTTGGTTACTTTATCATGGAACTATTGTCGAACTTGTACATCATTGGCCATATTATTGTTATAATCGTGGAAGTAGCTTGATTTATACTTGAAGATGCAGTTCGAGCACTGATTGTGTTCAATGGCTCTATGCTAGTCCCCTCGGTTGATTGTCGGAAACATACTGTAAACCATGGGGTATGATGCTACTGGCGTCGCATTGCACTGGGAGTACTTTCTTTATAAATAAGTGAAAATCCACGAGACATGAGTAAAGATCCACGTAAATTCACGAAGTACTTGCTACTAAGTGAAGAATACTTTCTTGATTGTTACATGACTTTCTAGTGCATAGCCTTTATGGTTATGAAAAGTGCATTCTTGTTACATTCTTGTTCATGGAAAGGCCAAATTTACATTCTTGTTATATACTTGATCAATCATATTCTCGTATCTCGTCATGATCATGTCTTGTTACTTATATTTATACATGTTTCATCGTATCTGCATGATTTATCTTATTCTCTAGAGCTAAAATGCTAATCACTTAAATTTACCTTCATGTTGATATGAAGATACCTACTGGGCAAGTGTGTTCATTATCTACTTTCTCAATATTTCAAGAAGTACAAGTGAATTAGTTTCGGATTATATGAGTAACGGGTCCGAGAGTGATTGAAGGTTATATGGAAGAGAGAAGCCTTAGTTATCAAGTGTTTAGTCAAGTCATGATGTAATTTTTATTTTATTGAGTCTAGTAAAGAGAGTCAAAGATCTTATGCACTTTGGTATTATTATTGTTATGGAATAAAGTGAAGTTTGAGAAAGTTTACTTGTGCAATTACTTTTATGTGATTGTCTTGCGCTCTAATTATATTGCTTGCTCGAGACGTACTAGCTGACTGTTCATGTTCTCGATTGTTTCCGCTGCATAATCTCGGGGCATGACACATGCATTTATCTTCATTTAGACAGGTCGATGCATCCTTATACTACGTTGAAAATAAAGGTCGATGCATGTTCTTGCATGAAGTCACACAGGTCGATGCATATATTCACTAGTAGTGTATCAGGTCGATGCACATTGCATCTTACGTAAAGCAAGGTCGATGCACATTGTACCTTGAGTAAAACACAGGTCGATGCACATTGTACCTTGAGTAAAGCAAGGTCTATGCACATTGTACTTTGTGTAAGGCAAGGTCGATGCACATTGCATCTTGTGTAAGGCAAGGTCGATGCACATCCTTACACTCATTCTATAAGGCCGATGCTCATGCTAGTTTGATGAATTTCCGATGAATGCATGTTTTGCAGCATGTCTTACAGGTCGATGCACGTATTGTAGCATCCTGTACAAGGTCGATGCATATGCTTTATCATGCTGAACTTGGTCTGTGCACATATAGTGTCTAAGGTCTGCGCATATATAGAGTCTGTGCATATACATGTCTGTGCACATGTAGAGTCTGTGCACATATAGGTTTGTGCATGTCTAGGATCTGTGCATATGAAGCATCCAGGTCTATGCACATGTAGAAACTAGGGTCGATGCACATGTAGAAACCAGGGTCGATGCACATGTAGATTCAGGTCATTAAGTCTATGCATCAAGTCCATACTAAAGGCATTTGCTTAATCATACACTTCCTCAGTCTGAGCATCTGAATTTTCTGATATTGTCTAAGTATGTATTCTCATGGGCAATGATTATGAAAAAGGTGTTTGACTAAATGTCTTATTTCTTATTGACAGGATTTACTCAAACACTTAATGGACTGAGAGTAGCAGAGACTCAAGAGGGCACGTGATCTAAGATTCAAGTTAATAAAACACGTGATCCAAGGTGGCTTGCTCTCCAAGAACACTTAGCCACGTGGTCTCGTCCCGTCTACCAGATGTGACATGTGGAATCACTCAAGCCACTTTCCTGATAAAGCCATTGGCGAGAATTCTCCCTCCACGCGTCGGAGCCAATCTATGTGGGGTCCACGCCATCGAGCTCGTTGGTATATAAAGAGGAGGTTCTCTAAGGGATAAAAAAAGAGATAGAGAGATAGAAGTGGAGGAACGAGAGAAGAGGAGAAAAGCAGCGAAGTCAAATCTGAGAGCAGTGAGGAGCTTCGGAGAGAAAAGTAAAGTGTGAGTTGCAGATTTGGGAAGAAGGTTCAAAATAGAGTATCTGAAAAGGAGAAGAAGGGAGAGCTGCTGCAGTCACGATCTCTAGATCAAATCTAGGATCGTTTGCTCATCTTTGAGCTACATTGTTTTTATTGCTATATCTGTTTCCAGTTCTCAGTCCTTTTGTATTTTTCTTTCTTCATTGTCTTTCAAGCTGTAAGTCAGCGGAGCAAGCTGTGACGCTCAACAGGCGAGGTGTGAACCTCTGACAACAAGCTATGGTGCTCAGCTATTAGCAAGCTGTGAGGCTCAGCAGATTAAGCTGCTAGTTAGCGGTTGTAGGGATTCATCCCCGAAGCTGTGGATCAGCGGTTAAGCTGTGTTACAGCGGAAGCGACACTCAGATCTGAGTGTGGGGTGGTGTGGACGCACTTTTTATTCAAATTAAAATCATGGTTTCTTTTTTTTTTATATGTTGGGTTTATTCGATGGGTTTGTTGATTTAATAAGTGCGTGGGCGTGCTAGTCATAAAGTGACGATTTATTGTGCGCTTGATCTGACTAATCAGACAATTGTGTGGTTCGTGTCGGGACCAAAACCCGCCGCGCCATAAAGGTCACGGTGTCATTTACATCCCCTCGGAGAGGGGAACACCCTTGATTAATCACCGGGAATAAGGGCCTCATGGTCAAGAAGTTATATCGAGAGAAGTAAGATGATAGCGATCTTGAATTTGTCGGAAAGCCCTATGTCTAGGGAAGCAAGCATTCGAAACATGTCGGTCACTCAGGGGACCTTTTGATATTCGGACGAATGTCTGGCTTGAGGGTAGCGTGATCGTCACGGGAAAATCGGGGCATATGTATGCCGGGGTACGGCAAATTTATTGTTCAGAGGAACGGGAAACATTCGGTTGAATCCCGGTTAGAGGGGTAGGAAATCAGTGAGTTTATTGGCCCGGTGCAAGATCAAGCCAGGACCATTCTGGGGAAGCTTCCCGCGGTCGAAGCGAGGCTTACATGTGCATCGTTAATATTTCCGATGCCGACAGGTAGCAGGAAAGTGTCCCAGGATTAGATCCCAAAACAAGGATGTGTATAGAGATGGCTAGCTATGGGCCTAGGATGTGGGTCAGGCAGTGACCATGGTTGGGATGAACCCGAGGTCCAAGCGTAACTCACGAAGGTGTTGTCGATATTCCCATGTGTAGGATTCGGGGAGGATGAAAGCCGTCTCGTTCCATTCAAATCTTGTCGGTCATTCATGGACCACTTGATGTTCGGACAAAGGTCCGTATTGAAGGTATGACGTAAATGAAAACAAACCCGTACAAATGTATGCCGAGAGATGGCAATCTTGATGAGAAGATGGGATTAGATCCCGGTGGCAAGGGGGGAACTTCGGTGAGATATTGGCCCAAAATAAGGTCGAGTGATAACCATGACGGGGAGAAGGTGACTCCCGAAGGTGAGGCCTGACCTACGAGGGTATCATCGATATTCTCAGATCCGAAGTCCGAGGGAGACGAAGGCCGTGTCGTTTTATTCATGATTATTGTCATTGTTCATTATCATCATCTGTTTATTATTATTGCCATCTCTTTGTTGACCGTCTTCTATCACCCGCGGATCATGAACTCTTCTTTTGTTTATTTTATTATTATTTTGTTATCATTTAATTGTTGCACTTTTTATAATTATTATATAAAGTTCCCTCTTTTTTTTATTATCATAATCATATCTTCCTTTCCCCCTTTTTTTATTGTGAGGCTGGGGGAGTGTGCCGCTAAAAGGGAGGGTTGAACAGTATACCGCTGGAGGAGGGGTAGAGTGTATTGGGTGGAGACCAAAGAGTGTGCCGGGTAGGGCGTAAGCCGGAGGGTGTGCCGCTGGGGCATGAGCAGGAGTGTGTACCGGGTAGGAATGCGTGGAGGGGTGTGCCGTTGGAAGAGAATGGGTTTGACTGCACTGGGTAAGAGGCGGCCAGGACTGTGCCGGACAAAGGCACAGAGAGTGTGCCGGCGAGAGGAAGAGAGGAAGGCACGAGTGTGCCGGGGGAAATTGGCATGGTTGGTGTAGCGGGAGTGTGCCGTTCAAGGGGGAGAGGACTAGTATGCTGCTGAAGGAGTGTGCCGGGCAAGGCGTTGGAGGCACGGGTGGCACGAGTGTGCAGGGCTATGTAGGCTGAAAGGTGTGTCGGGCTGGAGTCAATTGGAGTGCACCGTTCAAGGCTGGCTAGGGGAGGTTCAGACTGAGGTTGTTCAAAGGGCAATGCCGCTGAGGCAAAATCCACATGAATGGGATGAGGTCTGAAGGGAGGTCTCTGGCTTGTATAGTTCAGATGGAGGGTTCTAAACGACAAGCTTCCAATTTGCTGTCATGTAATTAAGTCCAAAGCCATGTTCAATAGTCTAATTCTTTGAGTCTTGCATGGTTCCCCTGTCTTGATTAAAGCATTTCATTGTTGTTTATTTCATTTGTTTGTTGCTTCCTTTTGTCTTTTAACATGTTGTTATTTCTGACAAAAATTCAGCAGCATCTCCCCTTGACCCGGATGGTAAGGGAGTAAAAGGGGAACAAGCCCACAAGGAGTGGCATGACCCAACAGTTTGAGATGTGTGTCGAGGCAACCACCATTGAGAATACTTCGGAAAACTCGGAGAAAACACCGAACGAGAAGTCACTAGACTGACACAAGTCACAAATACACCGGGGAAGCAATGGCTAGGGTGTGCCAGGCTGGACTGGCCAGGGGAGTATCGGACAGGACATGGCCAAGGTGTACCAGCCAAGAGTTGGCTGGGGTGTGCCGCTAGGGCACAGTCGGGGAGTTTACTGGCCACAGAAGGCACCAGGGAGTGTGTCGGGTAGGAAGACAAGGAAGTGTGCCGGTCAAGGCATGCAGGGTGTGATGATGGGAGCCTGGGCAGTGTGCCGGGCAAGGTGCCCCAGGAGTGCACCGGGACAACGGCAGACATGGTGTGCCGGTGGGAGGCCTAGGTAGGTGCATATGCACCCTGGGCTTTGAAATGGAGGCAAGGGGAATGTTCTGGCCAATGGATAAGTCCCAGGTGTTGAATAAGAGTAATACGTTCTAACAAGCCCGTGTGAAAGGAAAGGGGGGGATGCTTATGCTATGGAAAACCACCGAGGAGGAAGGAAGCCAGCCTCATACTATTGAGCCAGGAACACCGCATACTGAGTCAAACAAGCCAATGTCTTGAGGTACAGGTAGAACAAGAGGCTAGAAGACCGAGAGGGAAAATATAAGCCATAGGCCAATCGTAAAGAATAAAACAATAGAGGCAACAAAGGGGCAGACCAAAAGGATATTTCATTCATGGAGGAGCTCAGTGATGAAGCTCACGGCTGAAAGGCCAGACACAATACAAAGCACCCAAACAAAAGGAACGGGGGAAGAGAGACAATGAAGAGAAAAAAAATGAAAATCGTTTGGGGGAGAGTTGGAACGGGGAAGGTAACAGCT
The DNA here is from genome assembly GCA_022559845.1 of Amorphophallus konjac. NCBI lineage: Eukaryota > Viridiplantae > Streptophyta > Magnoliopsida > Alismatales > Araceae > Amorphophallus > Amorphophallus konjac. The sequence continues at coordinate 175,867,525 of CM040125.1, forward strand.
CCCCCTCCACTACATTCCTTCCCTCCCCACTACATACAACACACTCTCTCTTTCTCTCTGGACTCTCCTCTACCTTCTTCTCTTCTTCTTCTTCTTCTTCTTCTCTTGTGTTGCTATCTTCGTATCTCTTTTCGCATGCCTTCGCCTGTGTTTTTCCCACTGTGAGGGGCTTTTTATATGTGTGTCGTTGACGGGGGGGACCTCATGATGGCGCTGCCATCCGAGGTTGACTCCGGTCTCATCATCGTCAGGTGGAGATCTCATGGCCGAATCAGAGGGTGACACCAAGGCAGGGCGCTAGCTGGCGTTGAAGTGGCCAAGCTGCGCGCCAAGGGGCTCACCTAATGACTGTTGTGTTTTCTGCCGGCTTGTGCCGTTCCAGTGGTTGCAACGTTGTGCCTTTGGAAGTTGCTTGAAGTGTGCCGCTGAACAATGCTCAAGGGTTGTGCCGCTGGAGGGCTAGTTTGGGTGTGTCATTGGGAGGGTCACCGTGGAGTGTTCCGCTGGGGCTCTTCAGGGCAGCGTGTCATTGACAGAGGCTTCCAGGGGTGTGTGCCATTGGAGGCACCTTGAGGGCGTGCCGCTGAGGGCACTAGGCAGTGTGCCGTTGGAAGGGGCCTGTTTAGTGTGCCGCTGGAGGGAGCGAACTGGGTGTGCCGGTGGGGGGCACCGAGCGAGTGTGCCGCTGGGGGCGCTGGGAGTGTGCAGCTGGGGAGGCACCGGGGGTGTGCCGCTAGAGGCACCTTTGGGGTGTGCCGCTGGAGGGCACCAGGGGGTGTGCCGCTGGAGGGCACCAGTTAGTGTGCTGCTGGAGGGCTAGGAAGGGTGTGCCATTGGGGCACCTGGCAGTGTGTGCCGTTGGAGGCACCTAAGGGGTGTTTCCTTCTCTTCTTTTCTTCTTTTCTTCTTCTCTTCTCTTTTCTCTTCTTCTTTATTCCCCTGCACGTAAACATGGGGTGAGAATTTTTTAGTGTCCACAAATGCCCCCCAGCCGCGGACGGGGAGAGAGAGGGACGAGAGAGCGGGGCCTGCAGGTGCAGACCGACTGCGAGATTCATCAACATGATGAGAAGAGCGGATCCACGGACCGAAGTTAATGTCAAGAACCCATGCCACGTGGGCCAACACTCAGGAAGCAGATTATGAAAGCTAGAGGTTGGGGAGCAGGCTGTGAGAACCGAAGTCCGTAAAGCAGGCAACGAGAGCCGAAAGATGTTGGAAGGCGATCCACGAGGGCGGAGAGAAGGGTTTATTCACTCAATGACCCGGACGGGAGGTCCAAATGAAAGGGTGTGTGTTCATCGCCGAAAAGGGGACGGTGAGAGGAGTTTGTTGATCCAATTGACCTGAATAGGTGGTTCAGGTCAAATGGGCTATTCATCAATCGAAGGGACGGAGAGAAGAGTTTGTTGATTCAATGACCTGAACAGGTGGTTCAGATCAAACGTATTATTCGTCACCCGAAGGGACGTAGAGAAGAGTTCGTTGATTCAAAGACCCGGACGGAGGGTCCAAATCAAATGGGCTATTCGTCACTCGAAGGGACGGAGAGAAGAGTTTGTTGATTCAATGACGTGAATAGGTGGTTCAGACCAAACGGATTATTCATCACCCGAAGGGACGTAGAGAAGAGTTCGTTGATTCAACGACCTGGACAGGAGGTCCAAATCAAATGGGTTATTCGTCACCCGAAGGGACGGAGAGAAGAATTTGTTGATTCAACGACCTGGACGGGAGGTCCAAGTCAAAAGGGATATTCGTCACCAGAGGGGACGAAGAGAAGAAATTGTTGATTCAATGACCTGAACATGTGGTTCAGATCGAAGGGATATTCGTCACCCGGGGGGACAGAGAGAAGAGTTCGTTGATTCAATGACCTGGACGGAAGGTCCAAGTCAAAAGGGGTATCCGTCACCCAAAGGAACGGAGAGAAGAGTTTGTCGATTCAATGACCTAGACAGAAGGTCCAAGTCAAAGAGATATTCGTCACCCGGAGGGACGAAGAGAAGAGTTTATTGATTCAATGATCTGAACAGGTGGTTTAGATTGAAAGGATTGTTCGTGACCCCGAAGGGACGGAGAGGCGGTCAAGTCGCTGACACGGACCAGTGCTAGCGCAAGGAAAAATGGGTGATTCCTTATCCGAACGGCAGGCTCGGGCCAGAGTGAAAGGGTACTCCGTTCTTTAATGCGCCGGGGGTACTAGCTATATGAAGGGTCTTTTAATTCTTTGGCTGGACGGAAGGTCCAAACCTGAGTGGAGAGAATTCTCTTTAGTTGTCTAGCCAGGCAGAAGATCCGATCTAGAGTGGAAGGAATCTTTTGTTCCCTAGTCGGGCATAAGGTCCGATCTAGAGTGGAAGGAATCTTTTGTTCTCTAGTTGGGCGGAAGGTCCGATCTAGAGTGAAGGGGTCTATTTGTTCTCCGGCCGGGCGACAGGCTCGAACCAAAGTGAAAGGACTTTTTGTTCTCTAGTCGGACGGAAGGTCCGAACCAAAGTGAAAGGATTAGATGTTCTTTAATGCGTCTGGAGTACCGGCTGTGAAATCCAAACCCGGGAAAGCGAACCGCAAGGGCCAGAATCGGTGTTGAGGAAGTAGGCCGTGAAGGCTAAAATCAGGGAAGCAGACTACAGGAGCCGCAATCGAGAAGCTGGCTACAAAAGCTGAAATTGGGGAGCAGGCTATGAGAGTCCAAAAATTGGGAAGCGGGCTGCAAAGAGTTGAAGTTGGGAAGCAGGCTACAAGAGCCGAAATTGGGGGATTAGCAAGCCGCAAGGGCGGGGAGTAGGCTGTGAGGGCCAAGATTGGGCTCCACGAGCCAAAATTGGGGAAGGTAGGTTGCGATGGCCAAAATTAAGTTTTATTATTATTATTAGTATTTCCTCATTCAAGCATGCAGGCATTCGTCAGCAGGCATAACATAAGTATAAATAAGGCAGCTCCCTCTATAGGGGATGGGATAGGGACATTGCCCATAATTCGCATACACGGTGCGGGCCAGGAGGCACAACTAAGGGATAGTGCACCCGTCAAGAGGATATCGCATGTCTTGCATGCATAGCTTAAATTCACGCATTTCACCCGAGGCAACTCTCTATGGAGTGGAGGAGCGAACCTGTGAACAAAAGGCCCTAAACATAGGGATATGCAGGTTTTCCAAGTGACACTTGAGGATTACTCTAGCGCCTACACATGGGTTTCAGGCTCTTAATTTCGGTAGCTTCGTATAGCCCCCCAGCTATTTATTTTGGTAGCAGATTTCACCGTTAGGCGCGAGTCTCCTCATATGTCTCAATGGGGATTCTCGGCTACTAGGCTTCGTCCTTATTATAAGTCTATTGTGGATTCCACCGTTTGACGCAAGTTTCCTTATGTGTCTCAATGGGGATTCCCGACTATTAGGCTTCGTCCATATTGAAATTCGCTTCACCATTTCGCGCGAGTCTCCTCATGTGTCTCAATGGGGATTCCCGGCTACTCAGATTCACGTTTCTATCTCTTTTTTGTATCATTTTTTTTAAGTGGGGGGTAGGCAGCTTTTTCCTCACGATTACCTTTTACGCGAGTGTGGAAATTCAAGACTCCGTAGAGTGCTAAGAAGAAAGTCGGGCAATCCCTATGGTTGAAGACCATTGAACACATTAAGCGTGAAGTGTGGGAGTGTTGCCTCAGATTTATTTTGTGAGTTGGGCTTAGCGATTTAGCCATGACTCTTCCCCTTGAGGTGTGCACCCGCCATAATTGGGTTCCCTTCGAGCGTTTGCCGTGACACGCGTGCATCCAGAATCGGGGCAACATTATTTAGCAAGGAAACAAGGTCCTAGAAAATTCTAAGGAGGTGTTGATGTGACACCACCTTGGGGGTGGCAGCCACTCGGCCGATGCCCTTGGACCTACAATTGCAAGCAAGTAACTTTGAGTGACGGACTCACTATAGTGGACCGACTCGCGTAGCGATCACGGTTACTTATAGGCAAATCGACGATGGTGGGAAGGGTCCGAGGTGGGACCTTACTGCTCCAGGGGTATGGCTAGCTTGGGACGGACCCCTAAGGGCCTGGGATGCCCAATTTCATGGGCGGCCAGCACGTCGAGGGTGTGGGATGTAGTGTCTCGCTCACAACTCACCTGCGGTACGTGGTCATTCATACAATAGCATTTTGAGACCGGGCGCTCACTCACCGTCCAACGGAGCTAGGTAGCAGTACTAATTAAGCGGAATACAGACCAGCAAGGAGAGTGGCCAGAAGCTCACCTAGTCGGCATGAAGATACCGATCTCGGCGGGAGACGAGGCGAGCGGGGAAGCGTGGGTATACCCCGCACGCTGCGCCGGTGTAGCTCTAACCTGAAAATTTAGAATAGTACACCACTACACCTCTCGCAGGAGGGGGATCTCGGGGTGGGGATTAACTTGAATTACACCCAAAACTACCTCCACGTAGGGAGGGGCTATAAGCCGGCCAAGCGGGGTGGGGAAATCTATGATAGAAACCAAAATGTGAGGAGGCCGTCGATTCTGTCCACTCTCTGGAATAGTGGACAGACAATCGCTGTTGGCACCGCTACGGACTCACCCCAACTCCTTTTGTGATGAAACCAGCGCCAAAACCTTTGTTGTTGACCTGGGAGGACATCCAATTTTTGGGGGAATTTCTTGACATTGTCGATGGATGGGACAAGGGCTGGACCAGGGCCGAACTGTTCTGGCGCTGACTACTCTCAGGTTGCTACTGCTGGAAGATGAAGGTGCCACGAACGCTCCCGGTGTCCGAATGATGCGGAACCAGAACCACTATGTCTGTGGATGAGTCTTATTTCCGCTGGGATCAACAGCGCCATCGGTAGATGTCGGAGCTGATCATGGAGGCCCGAACAGTAGGGGGGTGTCGGTTCAGGCTCAGAGAAACTGACCTGACGTACCTTGGAAAGAAAATTTGGAACTTTTGATGCCGAGGTCCTAAATTCGCTCTGCTTCTTGGGGATGATAGAGGACTTGTAGGGGAAGCACTCAGCCAAGTGGCACTCCAAGAATCACAGGAATCAGACCGTAGGAGCCTCTGCAATCCTTCTCTAGTTGACTGCCTGGGAGGAGCTGCGCAGGTCGTCGAGAATTGCTCCTCTGGACAGCTCCGAAGTCGGTTGATGGCGAGACCACTACTGTTGGAAAGCTAACTGGACGTCGATTCCGATGGTATATGGTTCACCTCCTAAAGCCTCACGATGATGCCATGGAACTCTCTGCAATATGTGGGTGGTCTGCTGCTTGTGAACTAGGATAGGGCCTGGTAGGGAGTGGAGGTAAGAGAGGGGAGAATGGGGAAGGAGGGCTGATGGCTGGCTGTGGGTGCGACCTAGGTGGTGGGGGGTGGTGGGGAGGGGAGGGGAGTAGTTAGAAAGGGGAGGGAAATTTAAATTTGGCCTAGGGTTTGAGCCCCTTCAGCCTTGGGGAGATGGAAGGGTGCTTGGGAAAGGGTAGTGGGTGGTTGGGGGTTGGAGGGTGGCTTGGAGATTGGTGGGTTCTACCTTGGGGGTTGGGGGGACTTGAATGAGTGTATGGGGAAGGGGGGGGGGGGATATTAATGAAGAGTGAATGGGAGGAGAGAGAAGAAAATTTGAAATTTGGGGGTAGGGAAGAGGGAGAGAGAGGGGGGACCCCTTAGAGAGAGATATATATGAGAGAGAGATATCAAGAGAGGGAGGGGAGATAAAATTCCAAGGGAATTTTTAATTTCATTGATCATCAAAGGTTACAAATGAGAGAGTAGGGTGGCCTATTTATAGGCACTGGACTTTTCACATGACCAAATTGACCCTGACTAATGACTTAATGAGCAGACAAGTCCAAGGGGGGCGCCCCTGGGCTTAGCCCAATAGTTGGGCCCATTAGACTACTTAATTAACCACATGACTCAAGACTTAGGTAAATGACTCTCAAACCTAGGTACCGGACTCAAATAAAGGGAAAATTACATAATTTATGAATCAAATAAAATATAAAAATTACATGACTAGACTCAGAAACACATGACGAACACAATGGCGCATGCCGATGAACAATCCGAGCCTCGAAAATGTGGAGGGGCAAGGGATGACCCCATCATACTCCCGGGGTGGAGAAAACTCGACCCCGTCGAGTATGGCCCCACCGGGGAAGTAGTACACCAAATGCAGCTCCGGGCTAGCCATGATCTCCCAAACGCAACTCCGCGTCCCTAGTCGGGGGACGGCTCTTCAGCCTCTCAAAGTAGCTTGAGCACACCCTCTTGCCGGCGATGGTACCATGCTTGCCTAGTATTGCCTCCATGTGCTCACGTCGGGCTCTCAAGCTGATTTGTGGAGGCTCTCCGAAGGTGTCACTCTCAAAGGTAGGTAGAGGCTCGAGGTACTCACTAGGATCCACCGTGGTGCCCGTATAGGTGCCGGGTCCGCCACTTGAGAAGTTGGGTGGATCCCAAAACCCATCGGTAAGTCCGACCTGTAAGCTGGGTTGTCAAAATCACTCGGAACTTGGGAAGGTCCAAGTCCTCATGCCCTCGATTTGGAGGTGACCCTAGGGTGGATCCACTCCAATCTCACCATCACCAGGTTGCCTTCTTGGAATACCAAGTGGCGCTTATAAGTTGTTGCCCGCTCTTTGTGATCCTCACTGCTTGTTGCTAGATGCTTGTGTGAATGCGTATGCCGTGCACTATGATGCGGTGTGGGTGTGAAAAGTATGGTATGCAAGGTTGGACCTGGACAACCATATGTAGACCAATCATGATGCTATGAAGACTGTGATGGACCTAGGTGGGTCGGAGCAGCCAAAGGTGGCCCTATCATGCACGGACTTTATAGCAAAGGTTGGAGGACCGGGGCATCTATAGGTGAATCTATCATGGATAGTTGTAGTAAATGCCGAGGGATCCGGACATCCGTGCATGCCTTAAACATGTATAAGACTAATGATAAATGATGGAGGACCATTGCACCCAAATATGGACCACTCATATTTCCTACTTGACATGTGGGTGATGTGAATGAATGGACCCCACATAGTGTTCATGTCAAGTGGTGTGATAAACCTAGACACATGCATGTTTATCCCAAAGGTGACTTCCATGTGGATAGGTGTGGGATGACCTTTGATCTTCCATGTGAAAGGGTGGAAGGGATCTAGGAAGGTAGATATGGGGTGGGGCACTTTCTCGATCTCTAGGTGGGTGTTGCCTACAGTCTTGGTTCCTTTGGTGTAACCTGGGTCATAGATGAGGTGGGCTTGGCCCAACATGGTGGGTGAGGGTAGGAAAGGGTGGATGGTGGGTAAGGTGGTTGGGTCACATGGGTTCCTTGGCTCCCATTGGAAGGGATCAAAGGGATCTTGAAATGGGTTACCAAGGGAGAGGAGCTCTATGTCCTCAAGGTCCTCAATTGGTGGTGGATCATCCTCCTCTAATGAAATAATTGGGCCGGGGTCTTTGGTGAGCGGGTCGGCCATGGGGGAATGGCTTGGCTTCCTACCTGAGATTAGAAGCTCCAAATTGAGGAGAAGGTCGGGCTCATTGGGTGTGGGGAGGAATAATAGGAGGTCGCTAGTGTAGCAACCAATGGTACAAATTGAGGTGATAGACCTGACACAAAGGTGTATGAGGTCAAGGCTCGTAGATTGGTTGGTCACCGGGGTCAACATGCTAGTGAACTCGATTTGCCATGCTAAGCCTTTAAGAAGATCTCCTTATAGATCTAATTAAAAATCCACTAAGAAAGATATAAAAATCATATGTGATATCGTGGTGAAATGTGGGAAAGGGGAAAAAGAAAAGGGAGCATACGTGGATGCTAATAGAGGGTGATCGCCAGAGATGCGAGGGCCTCAAAGGATATAATCAATAAATAAAGGAGGGATCGCGAATATAAATACCTTCAAAGGAGTGGGGGAGATTGTGAATGATTTTCCTTCTCTTCCAACCGGCCGGCCGATGGAGAGAGTTCTTCTTTATGATTACCCTTGCAAAACAACAACAAACACCAATAAAAGATATGGATTAGCAAACCAAGTGTGTAGTATCAATCCACAATATGAATATAAACATGAAAATATAGACTAGAACACACCTTATTGGTGCCTTGGCACTAAACCCCTATGTAAAGGGTGGGATAAAAATATATGATGAATGCTAAAAATAATAAGTGTGCAAGTGTTGCACCGTGGGAGTCTCAACGTGATTGAGAAAGTGAGATGAATATATGAATAAGATGTGTGCATGCGGCTAATGCAGTTAAAAGAAAGGAAAAACAACATATAAAAGAGAAACGGAGGGGAGTAAAGAAATCCTGGGATTTTTCTCTGTTGACGGCAGTGGCTTTGGATCAATGTATGGGAGGAGTCTCCAAGAGATGAAGCTTTTTGGACGTGGGGAGCTCCTCCTTGAGCCAAGAAGCGGCAGCACCTCCCCTTTAAAATTGATAATCGACCCCTCCTTTAGCATGAGCCGCATGGGCTCTATTTATAGGGGAGAATGCATGGGTTTTAATCCGATAAAGATTAGGATAATTGATTTTAGCAAGAGATAAATATTGGAAGGAGTCCTCCTGATCATAGAAAGCCATTAGAGTCCTTTCCGAAGTGAAAAGGGCTCAAAATGGAGAAAGAACGGAGTTCGGGACAGATTGGAAATCTGGAGGAAATGACGACCCCTCGCACGGTCGTCAATTGAAATAACGACCTGCACAGTGTCGCGAATCAAAAATAATAAAAAATGCCAAAAGGAAATAGCGCCCCTCATTCGGGCGTCAATTGAAATGACGCCCCCGTGAGAGACGTTATTTCAAAATATGCAAAATAGGGCCATTTCTCATTTCTCATTATTATTTTCTCATTTTTTAGGTGGACGCGCATCTAACTGTGCTGATTCCAATTCCTATTTTTTCGTATTTTTCTGACATCCGGAAGGCCACCAAAACACCCTTGAAAGAGGGCCAGAAATATATTATAAAATATTCTCAATTGAAATTGACGTCTCTTGCAACGTTGTTATTTCCTTTTTTTCTTTATTTTTATTTTATTTAAAATTAAATAACGCCCCCTTCCATGTTGTTAATTCTTTAAAAAAACTAAAAAATTCCTAGAAAATCCAAAAAATCAAACGAATGGACGCCTCCTCGAAGAGACGTCATTTCACTTTATTTATTTATTAATATTTTTTTTAAAATCAAATGACGCCCCCCTCATGACGTTAATTCTTGGAAAATTCATAAAAATGGAGAAAAACACCCAAAAAATCTAGTAAAATAGGGAAAAATAAGAAAAAAGAGAGGAAAAAAAGGAGAAAATCTAATAAAATGGTAAAAATCACTCAAACAAAGTCAATTTGAGGGTCAACTTGGGGCATTATGAGGCAATATGAGATGTGCTCACAGTAGTGTCAATTTTGACATGTCTGTAGCTGCCCCGCCTTGGCGTCTACTTTGTAAGGGAACGGAGTGAACTGAAAAGTAGATGCCAAGGTGTGATGAGACACGCGATCAACATCACCTGATGAGAATTGAATCAAAAGCTCGAGATGAAGTAATCTCGAGAAATTCAATGAAATCAACGATGTTTGGATAAAAGAGGGAGTGTGCACGCGGGCACGAGGGAGATAAAAGAAGATGATCAACTTCCAGCGTGGTGGAAGTATCCCAAGTCACAAACCTGTAGGTTTCGTCGTTAGAGAGCGGTTACCAGTCAATGTGGACGTGCTGCAGCCAAGGCGGATCTAAGAAAAAAAGAGAGTGAAAATAGAGGATAGAAATCCAAACAAAGAGCTTTCAAGAAAAGGGCCTAAAACAGCGACAAGATAAACTGAGGATCCAATTCAGCAATGAATATCTCATATCTGGAAAGATTAAGATCAATTTGACTCTCCAAATCAGCTTATCCGAATGATTTTCTAACGTTAATTCAAAGTCCTACATGAATGCATGCTGGGTTTAAAGGAAAAATTAAAACAAATGAAAATATAAGATAATCAAAGACAATATTGTTAAGCTGTTCAGACTGAGTCAAGAAACTGATTTGTGAGTTGATACTAAGCCGAAGCCCGTTTATCCGCGCATCAACTCGTAAAAGGGAACCATCGTCCCCAATCTTGGACGGCTCAACGGCTTATCCGTGTGACTAAGATTCCTCTGGAATCATCATTATTTTTGATGAAGGGGAACTCAAATTCCAGATTTATCAAAGTCACAAGGTCCTTGATATAATCTAGTATTGTAGGTAACATATAGTAAAATGCATACAGGGGGAAGATGGTGATAGCAATAAGCATGAGGGAGTTTAGAAAATGCAAGCGCCGTGGGGCCAGAGTGATGATACCCGGACGGTAGGACCAAGAGCTTCTTTCTTGCGCTCAGAAATTCATTAGCCAAGATATAAAAGATAACAAGCAATGAATAAGGCGTTAAAGCATTACAACCATACAAGGGATAGAATTTAAGCATGAAAGCATTGAATAGCATTGAATAACATGAAAATATAGCATGTATCAAAGCATTAATAAGTAATCACAACATAGACATCAAAGCAATCAAAGCTTGGTGTGGATAGCATTCAAGCATGTATTAGCAAGGCGAAGCATGTTTAGCATGAATAGCATGAGTTAAAACATAGCATTACAAAGCATTATTGTTTGTTGTTTGTCATGAGGATGACAATCTTGGCATGTGAGATTGAGATTGGATGATCAGGATCAAGTAATGCCCAGTGGCAGAGTGATCAAGTGAAATCATTAGGAGTTTATTAAAAGATTTTGGAGATGAACGATCAATTAATGCCCAGTATAGAGAGATGATAATCAGGAGTGCCCATAGTGACAAATCATGATGATGTTGGGAAGAATCAGAAGATTGATAGCGATGAATGGAGGGGACTCATCCCGTGCTCTTGGTCCTTACAAAATTGTTATCCCTGCAAAAGCACCATCAGAAAAATACAATGCAAGTTTTTTTTGATTTTTTTGATTTTAAAATATGTAAATTTTTATGGGTTTTGAAAAAGTATTCAAAATATTATGGATTTTAAAAAATATTTAAATTTTTATTTGAAAATATTCAATTTTTTTAGATTTTGATCAGGAAATATTCAACTTTTTTTGGATTTTGGTTTAGGCAATATTCAACTTTTTTTGGATTTTGGTTTAGGAAATATTCAACCTTTTTTTGATTTTGGTTTAGACATTGCTAGTGCAGCATCGACGGGATGTCTAAGCCATTGGCTAAGGGTCCTTGTTCCTTCCCCTTTCGCTAAAAACTGCCCAAAGTCGGGCGTGCATTTAAAGGTGACGCCCTATGACCGGCTACCCTTGGTTAACTGTGCTTCTACCAAGGGCATACCTGAGAAACATTCGATCTTGGAGGGAGAAGAGAAGAACAATTGGAGATAAGTTTTATGCAAGATGGGAGATATCGGGACTTGAAATCCTTCCAAGGTATTACCCCTCAAAGAGATAGTCTGTTGCGCCGGGGCTTTGTACCTTTGATTTTTAGACCCTTGACATGCATATGACCAGGGTTTTCCCTGCGGGGACTTTGCCTCTCTTGACATGCGTTTATTTCATAATTTTGCATTTATTGAATTTTGACTTTGATAATCATAATAGCCCTTTTGGCTAGATTTATCATGAAACTCATTTTGATTTGGGTCAAGACTGCCCCTATTTGAGACTTCTCTCGTATTGGGGAGTACCTAGGTTGGTCATCTCATCCGTCAACCTCTTGTACCTACACTCGGCCGAGTAAAGAAGAGAAAAGACTTTCAGGTATACTCATGGCTTGGCCCAAGCGGCAACGGTGTTTTACCAAAGGAGACGGCTAAAGGGCACCGTGAAGTGTGTGAAGTGCCCAGCTAAGGGTTGCTCTTAACAAGCGGGGAGAGAATGCCGAACTCCCAGCGCGGGGTTCTTATGACCGAAGTGCTGCATAGCAAGTCTAGAGACTCTTTTATGAAATTGACTTAATGAAAAGGCCTAAGATAAAGATCTAAAAAACACTCTTGATCATGTTAAGAAGCACTTCATGTTAAAAACCGTGGGTGAAAATGACATCATAAAAATGCATACTTACGCCAACATATTACCTTGCGATCTTTGTTGAAGCAGCTGCCAGAGGCGAGGATGATCATCGTGGGATAGTCCTCTTTGGCAGATAAAAGGATTGGAAGCCAAGGTTTGAAGTGGTTTAACCAGAAGGAGTGGTGCTCAGACCAGACTCAGACGAATAAAGAGAAAAGAAAGAGAGGTGAGGGCTAGAACTCCCTCGCTAAGGTGTGGAGACCCTGATCACAAGGAACAATTTATAGAAGAAGCGGAGAATTAGAAGGAGGGGTGAGGACTAAAGTCTCAAAAGCAGTGGGAGAAAGGGCAGATGCCCAAAGTAGCGGATGTGGAAGAAGTCGGGTCAGACCCGGAATCGGGGGGAATGATGAGGAGAAATTGGTAGATGGAGAGAGGCAGATCCGGAGGGTCCGGAGGCAAGAAAGGAGGAAAATCATGATGCGGGTAGGAATCATCAGGAGGAGGAAAATCCCGAGGGATGCGATGCCCTGGGAAAAGACATAGAAAAAAGTGATTAAAAAGGAAGAAAAGAACGAAGGACAAGATGTCTTGGAGAAATAGAAGATAAATCGGAAGAAAGATGGGGAATCCGGAGGTTTCGGAGGAAGAAGATAGAAAGGGGCACGATGCCCGTTGTGGAGAGATAGAAAACCCGGGGACTCTGGAGGAAGACTAAGAGAAGGGACGTAATGCCCTAGGAAGAGAGAAAGAGGATCCGAGGGTTTCGGAGGGATAAGATGGAAAGGTGCGTGATGCCCTAGAAGAAGGGATAAGGAATGAGATAGAGAATCCAGAGGAAGATAGAAAGGGACGTGATGCCCTGAGAGGAAATCCGGAGGTTCCGGAAGAATAGAATCAGAAGGGGTGCGATGCCTCGGGAGAAAGTCTGGAGGTTCCGAAGGAGGAGAGTACCAAGGGACGCGATGCCCATGGAGGAAGGATAAGTCTGGAAGTTCCAGAGGTTGAAGACACCATGGGACGTGATGCCTAAGGAGGAAAGATATGTCCGGATGTTCCGGAGGTGGAAGATGTGAAAGGTTTGGAGGTTCATGAAGAAGATACGGGTTCGGAAACCAGGGAAAGAAGAAATGCAAATTCATGTGAATGCCATATGATAGTTGTAAGGGATGTATGAAATGCATGATATGCAAAGAGTGTAGAGAATGCGTGGAGTGAGAGGGTAAGATCCTCCTCCTCACCCATGGAGTGGCCCATAGAGAGAAAAATGTGGGTGGAACAGAATAAGGAGTGAATGAATTGGTGGAAAGCTCTTTAGTGAGAGGATGCCCACCCCTCCATGGCAAGGAGAGTGCCCGGCCCGACGGCTCAATGGATGGAATTAACGCCCGAATACTCTAATGTGTTATGGCAATATGGGAAGAGAACCCCTTCGTTTGACAAGGGAGTCATATAATGACGGAATGATGGGTAATGAGAGCATTAAAAGAGCATCGACCAATGAATAAGGTGGCTTTGATAAAGGGTCAATATGGCATCAATTTGGAAGAGTTTATCATAGTGAGCCTTGAAGGAGACTTCTCAAATATACCCAGCATAATGACACGGATCGATATCTGGCAAATAAAATCTTGAATTTTGAATGGGATAGCCGAGGTCAAGCCCTTCTTGCTCGGTTCTTGGATATCCCTGGCACATGTGCTTGTAGGAATACACCCGCTCTGAGTGGTAGAGGAAGGTGAAGCGAAGGCGGTAAGCTTGATGAGCAGTGGAGGCGTAATGGAGACTTTTAATGGAAGGGTAAGCGAAGGTTCAAACACGTCGGGCTTCTCCCCTTGCTCGGAAGCGACTGGGATCGGCTCGAGTGCAGAAATAGGTGAGTCCTGCCCAGGACTAGCCACGGGTTCGGGTAAAGGTGTAGGTAAAGTTGGGTTTAGGGTAATTGGCTTTGGGGTTATAGTGATAATGGAGGCTTTAGGTGGCGAACAAGGAAGAGGTGTTATGGCTTGAATTTTAGCGGGAGGTTCGGCGGTGATCAGTGGAGTGGAGGTAAGCTCGGATGGCTTGGCGGAAGGGTAAGTGGAAGTTGACGGTGTGGAGGTTGGAGGTACAATGGTTTGAGTTTTAGTGAGAGGTTCGGCGGTGATCAGTGGTATAGAGGTTAAAGGTGTGGTGGGTTTGGTCGCAGGAAGCGTCGGGTTTTAGTGGTGCGTGGAGGATTGGAGATAATGGAAGTGTCATGGTGAGCCAGTGTGGGTGATTAGAGTATCGACCCTCATCGTAACACCAAGAGGTCTGATAGACGGGGTTAGGGATGGCGGCATCGTCCTGAGCAGGGGGTTCATCGGGTAATGGAGGGAGCGGAAAATGAAGGAAACTCAAAATGGGTGCTTCTTGAAGAATTTCATCATCTGCACATGCCGGCTCCAAATCTTCATAATCATCAAAAATATCAAGTGGATGCCGTGGTGGAGGCGTGATGATAGGTGGTGGAGTAATGTAATGTGGAGAGTTTTGTGGAGGTAAATATGAAGGCGGAGGTGAAGGCGAAGAAGAAGGCGGATGGCCGTGTGTATGAACATGGTGAATTAGTGGAGGGCGGACGTCGTCCACTTGACCATCAAAACTTGTTGAAACGTCTTGCTCACTTGGGTCTATAATGTCATTATCTCTCCTCTCCTTCCAATCTTTTCCCATCTTAGTGATGTTGTTCATAAAAGCATGAAGAGGATTGACTTGAGAAGGAGGAGGATGAGTGGGCCGTGAACTTGTAACCCTCTTGAGTTGTTCCTCCATTGAAGCAATTTTATCAAATAGATTTTGTTGGAGGGGTGTAACTTGAACATTGGAGGGTTGGCGTAGCCTTGGAGTGACGGCTTGATGTAGAGGCCGTGGAGGTGGATTAATGGGCCGACCCACAAAAGGACCTGGACGAGCCGGGTTGCAAGGAACATGTAGGCCTTGAGGCCGTGAAGGAGGAGGAATAGAAGGAGGTGGGTGATGGCTTACCCGAGGAGGAGTTTGTGTAGAAGGGGGATGGTAATGGGCCACCCGGGTATGAATGGATGGAGATGGGTGATGGGCCACCCGTGTGGGATTGGAGGGAGGATGAGAAGGAGAAGATGTGCCCTCAACAATAGCCTTAAGAGCTTGGATTTGTTGAGGGGTGAGATGATCTAATACACGGATGACTTGGGAAACCTTCTTATCATTGGGAGGAGATGGTCCCGAGGGAGTAGTGGCATGTAATGAATGCGAGGGACCATGAGATTGGAAATTGCCCATGGGTCGGGCAATACCATAAAAGTGAGGACGCGGTCCCTTAGAAAGATCGTGGTGAGACTTATAAGCTTGAGGATTATAAGATAAGCTAGGTTTATCATCCTCATGAATATATGATTGATTAGAGATGGTGGTTTTGTTATCAAGATTAAACATCATGCAAGCAAACAATTCAACCAATCAAAGCAATGTTACAAAGATATTAATCAAGTTGGGATGTTTATGCTTGATTTTAGTTGACCTTGAACCTTGGTGAATTAGGTGATTTTGGAAAAATGTGATATAAGTCACACAAGGTAGGAACCTGGTTTCAATATGATTTTTCTTCAATGTCAACTAAGTTCACTCTCTCACCATGCATATGCCAACTAAACCCGGGGAACTTTAAGGTACAACTTGCCCGGTGTCCGTGAAGGAATCCACGGGTGCAGGGACTTATGGAGGCTTGGTTTAAGAATTTCCAGTCTAAAGAGACGGAATGCTCAATGGAGGGTCCTTCCTTCACCAAGGGGGTGTAAGATCTCCTAAAAGGTGTAGGGAGAGGAGGTCTCCCAAGCCAAATGCACAATGAATGTAAGACCAATGCAAGATAAATAGCACACACATGAATGAACAATAAGAGAGAATAATGCAGGATAAATCACAAAAACATGGGTTTCTGTAAAAAACATGGGAATTGGCGCCTGCCACCCTGCCACCAATTACTGAAAGGGCGCCCCTGTATGGGGCGCCAATTACTTGCTTCCCAGAAATCTTAGAACAGTGAATAAAAGGCCAATAAAAATGAAGGAACACTCACAAACTCAAAGTACAAATCATGGCAATCAACAAATGAAGAAACAAAGCATGACATGCTCCCTTTTTTTTATTTTTGCTTGAGAGGGATAGATAAATGGAATTTCTAAAAAAAATCTATCAAACCAACAATCACATAAGGAGTGTGCTACGTGGAGCACAAAGGGAGGTGCACCGTGGGTGCAAAGGGGAGATGGCACACGTGGGTGCCCAAGGGAAGGGTAATCCAAAGAAAAATAAAAGGAAGTCCCACCGTGATCGCCAATTTGTAGATCTAATTAAAAATCCACTAAGAAAGATATAAAAAGTATATGTGATATCGTGGTGAAATGTGGGAAAGGGGAAAAAGAAAAGGGAGCATACATGGATGCTAATAGAGGGTGATCGCCATAGACGCGAGGGCCTCAAAGGATATAATCAATAAATAAAGGAGGGATCGCGAATATAAATACCTTCAAAGGAGTGGGGGAGATTGTGAATGATTTTCCTTCTCTTCCAACCGGCCGGCCGATGGAGAGAGTTCTTCTTTATGATTACCCTTACAAA
The DNA here is from genome assembly GCA_022559845.1 of Amorphophallus konjac. Taxonomy (NCBI): domain Eukaryota; kingdom Viridiplantae; phylum Streptophyta; class Magnoliopsida; order Alismatales; family Araceae; genus Amorphophallus; species Amorphophallus konjac. The sequence goes on from CM040125.1 coordinate 175,884,182, forward strand.
CAACAATAAACACCAATAAAAGATATGGATTAGCAAACCAAGTGTGTAGTATCAATCCACAATATGAATATAAACGTGAAAATATGGACTAGAACACACCTTATTGGTGCCTTGGCACTAAACCCCTATGCAAAGGGTGGGATAAAAATATATGATGAATGCTAAAAATAATAAGTGTGCAAGTGTTGCACTGTGGGAGTCTCAACGTGATTGAGAAAGTGAGATGAATATATGAATAAGATGTGTGCATGCGGCTAATGCATTTAAAAGAAAGGAAAAACAACATATAAAAGAGAAACGGAGGGGAGTAAAGAAATCCTAGGATTTTTCTCTATTGACGGCAGTGGCTTTGGATCAATGTATGGGAGGAGTCTCCAAGAGATGAAGCTTTTTGGACGTGGGGAGCTCCTCCTTGAGCTAAGAAGCGGTAGCACCTCCCCTTTAAAATTGATAATCGACCCCTCCTTTAGCATGAGCCACATGGGCTCTATTTATAGGGGAGAATGCATGGGTTTTAATCCGATAAAGATTAGGATAATTAATTTTAGCAAGAGATAAATATTGGAAGGAGTCCTCCTGATCATAGAAAGCCATTATAGTCCTTTCCGAAGTGAAAAAGAGCTCAAAACAGAGAAAGAACGGAGTTTGGGACGGATTAGAAATCTGGAGGAAATGACGACCCCTCACGCGGTCATTAATTGAAATAATGACCTACATAGTGTCGCGAATCAAAAATAATAAAAAATGCCAAAAGGAAATAGCGTCCCTCGTTCGGGCGTCAATTGAAATGACGCCCCCGTGAGGGACGTTATTTCAAAATATGTAAAACAGGGTAATTTCTCATTTCTCATTATTATTTTCTCATTTTTTAGATGGACGTGCATCTAACTGTGCTGATTCCAATTCCTATTTTTCCGTATTTTTCTGACATCCGAAAGGCCACTAAAACACCCCTGAAAGAGGGCCCGAAATATATTATAAAATATTCTCAATTGAAATTGACGTCTCTTGCAATGTCGTTATTTCCTTTTTTCTTTATTTTTATTTTATTTAAAATCAAATAACGCCCCCTTCCATGTCGTTAATTCTTTAAAAAAATTAAAAATTCCCCAAAAATCTAGAAAAATAGAAAAAAACTCAAACGAATGGACGCCTCCTCAAAGAGGCGTCATTTCACTTTTTTTATTTATTAATATTTTTTTAAAATCAAATGACGCCCCCCCTCATGCCGTTAATTCTTGAAAAATTCATACAAATGGAGAAAAATACCCAAAAAATTTAAAAAAATAGGGAAAAATATGAAAAAATAGAAAAAAGGGAAAAATCTAATAAAAATGAGAAAAATCACTCAAACAAAGTTAATTTTAGGGTCAACTTGGGACATTATGAGGTAATATAAGATGTGCTCACAGTAGTGTCAATTTTGACGTGTCTACCTTCTAAGGTCTCCACTTGGTAGGATGATTGGATTGTGGTGTGATAGGAGGAGAAGGGTACTATGGGGAGGTCTAGCTCCATGGGAGGGTAGGCATGGGATGTGATGGGAGGGATCGGTCTCTCATTTAGCCATCTAGCTAGGGGCCCATCTATGATTATGGTGCCATTTGTGAAGGTTTGTGGCTCTTGAAGATCCGGACTATTTGGAGTGGTGAAGGCTTGAGGCTCTTCTTCATCATTGGTGTGAACTTGGGTTTCCTTATGGGTGGGGAGAGGGTCCAGGCTAGCATCTACTCCTATGTGAGTGGGTGTGGCCTCTTTTCCTAAGGGAATGGGAAGTTCTTTTGGGGATGGGGTGATGATGGTTGGTGCATGGTGCAACCGGGGTGGTGGGTAAAAGGAGACTTGGGTTAGGATAGGGAGGGGAAGTAGTGGAGGTCTAGGACATGGTAGAGTTGGGGTCGGGAGTGGGAGATGGGTTGGGTGAGGAGGCTTGGTTTGGTTGGTCTTGGGAGGTGTGTCCCTTATGGGGGAAGATGGAAGAGCGGAGGGTGGGACCATTTGGGCTTGAGTGTTGAGGGTTAGGTGGTGGGGTATGGGGGAGGTGGCCGAGGTAGGATCGGTAGGGAGCGATGGGGTTTGGGCCATTGGGGTGACCTTAGGCGGGCCGGGTGGAAGTAGAGGAGTGGTAGTGCTCCTCGGGCTATGACTACCCGGGTAGGAGGGGGGGTTGGGGTGTGTAGACCTTTCTAAGCTCGGCCTTCATTTCTTCCCAAGGGTTAATCGGGGCTTGCCCGCGGATCCTCCTTAAACCCTCAACCATTAGCCAATGAGTTTTGGCTTGCTTGGAGAGGTGCATTTTGGCTAGTCTCACTTTCCTCTCTTCGGCCAAGGGATACCAATCAAAGTATTGGCCTATCGAAAATTCCCAATCTAGATAGAGGCTTGGGTTGTAGGATCCCTCAAAGGTGGGGGTTTTGATTTTCAAAAGCACCAAGAGGTGGTCATCCAGATTTTTCCAGGGGTAACTCTCATCCATTCTTGGTGCAGGCCCATTTCCCTCAAGTCGGTCGAGTCGGAACTTGATGTCTTCTAGCCGATCAAAGACATTAGGTAGGGCTTGTATGACGGAGTTGATGCCGCCCACTTTGTTGGCAGTGGAGCTTCCATGAGGATTTTGTCTTTTTGGGAAAGGTGACGGGGATGGGTATGACGGGTGTGAAATGGCCATTCTAGTGGACAAGGGGGAGGTATCAGGTAACTCGAAATGCATATGCGCCCTAGGACCAACTTGTAGAGACAAGTTGAGAACTTGCTCTGATACCACTTGATGTGACACCACCTTGGGGGTGGCAGCAACTCGGTCGATGCCCTTGGACCTACAATTACAAGCAAGTAACTTTGAGCGGCGGACTCACCATAGCGGACCGACTCGCGTAGCGATCACGGTTACTTATAGGCAAATCGGCGATGGTGGGAATGGTCCGAGGTGGGACCTTGCTGCTCCAGAGGTATGGCTAGCTTGGGACGGACGCCTAAGGGCCTGGGATGCTCAATTTCACCGGTGGCCAGCACGCCGAGGGTGTGGGATGTAGTGTCTCGCTCACAACTCACCCGCGGTGGTCATTCACTCGGGCGCTCACTCACCGTCCAACAGAGCTAGGTAGCAATACTAATTAAGCGGAATACAGACCAGCAATGAGAGTGGCCAGAAGCTCACCTGGTTGGCATGAAGATGCCGATCTCGGCCGGAGACGAGGCGAGCGGGGAAGTGTGGTATAACCGCACGCTACGCCGGTGTAGCTCTAACCTAAAAATTTAGAATAGTACACCACTATGCCTCTCGCAGGAGGGGGATCTTGGGGTGGGGATTAACTTGAATTACACCCAAAACTACCTCCACGCAGGGAGGGGCTGTAAGCCGGCCAGGCGGGGTGGGGAAATCTATGCTAGAAACCAAAATGTGAGGAGGCCGTCGATTCTATCCACTCTCTGGAACAGTGGACATATAGTCACTGTTGGCGCCGCTACGGACTCACCCGAACTTCGTTTGTGACGAAACCAGTGCCAAAACCTTCGTTGTTGACCCGGGAGGACGTCCAATTTTTGGGGGAATTTCTTGACGTTGTCGGTGGCTGGGACAAGGGCTGGACCAGGGCCAAACTGTTCTGGCGCTGACTGCTCTCAGGTTGCTGCTGCTGGAAGATGAAGGTGCCACGAACGCTCCCGGTGTCCGAATGATGCGGAACCAGAACCGATGTGTCCGTGAACGAGTCTTCTTTCCGTCGGGACCAACAGCGCTATCGGCAGATGTCGGATCTGATCGTGGAGGCCTGAACAGTAGGGGGGTGTCGGTTCAGGCTCAGAGAAACTGACCTGACGCACCTTGGAAAGAAAATTTGGAACTTTTGATGCCGAGGTCCTAAATTCGCTCTACTTCTTGGGGATGATAGAGGACTTGTAGGGGAAGCACTCAGCCAAGTGGCACTCCAAGAATCACAGGAATCAGACCGTGGAGCCTCTGCAATCCTTCTCTAGTTGACTACCTAGGAGGAGCTGCGCAGGTCACCGAGAATCGCTCCTCTGGACAGCTCCGAAGTCAGTTGATGGCGAGACCACTACTGTTGGAAAGCTAACTGGACGTCAATTCCGACAGTATATGGTGCACCTCCTGAAGCCTCACGATGACGCTGTGGAACTCTCTACAATCTGCGGGTGGTCTGCTGCTTGCGAACCAGGATAGGGCCTGGTAGGGAGTGGAGGTAAGAGAGGGGAGAATGGGGAAGGCGGGCTGATGGCTGGCTGTGGGTGCGACCTAGGTGGTGGGGGGTGGTGGGGAGGGGAGGGGAGTAGTTAGAAAGGGGAGGGAAATTCAAATTTGGCCTAGGGTTTGAGCCCCTTCAGCCTTGGGGAGATGGAAGGGTGCTTGGGAAAGGGTAGTGGGTGGTTGGGGGTTGGAGGGTGGCTTGGAGATTGGTGGGTTCTACCTTGGGGGTTGGGGGGACTTGAATGAGTGTATGGGGAAGGGGGGGATATTAATGAAGAATGAATGGGAGGAGAGAGAAGAAATTTTGAAATTTGGGGGTAGGGAAGAGAGAGAGAGAGGGGGGACCCCTTAGAGAGAGATATATATATATAAGAGAGATATATCAAGAGAGGGAAGGGAGATAAAATTCCAAGGGAATTTCTAATTTCACTGATCATCAAAGGTTACAAATGAGAGAGTAGGGTGGCATATTTATAGGCACTGGACTTTTCACATGACCAAATTGACCCTGACTAATGACTTAATGAGCAGACAAGTCCAAGGGGGGCGCCCCTGGGCTTAGCCCAATAGTTGGGCCCATTAGACTACTTAATTAACCACATGACTCAAGACTTAGGTAAATGACTCTCAAACCTAGGTACCGGACTCAAATAAAGGGAAAATTACATAATTTATGAATCAAATAAAATATAAAAATTACATGACTAGACTCAGAAACACATGATGAACACAATGGCGCATGCCGATGATGTCACGTCCCGACGCGGAATATCGAGGGCGCGACGAGTCATAAACACGCGTGTCGATCAGAGCATGTACAATTTTATTTCTAAAGTCAGAAATGAACGGGAAAATGATACTTTTATTCCATCAAAATGAAGTTACATCACTAATTCATAAGCCATAAAGGTAATTACAAACTTCCAATCCCAAAGTATATCATTCTTGTAAAACACTAATGATCTACATAACCCTAGGTAAAAAGGAAAATCACTCTCTCACTCTTGTCCATTCCCTTGTACATTTTCATTTCCTGCAACAATTAACCAAAACGTAGGGTGAGCTAAAAGCTCAGTAGGATTTTATATCTCTATGAACCAGGCAATCTTTAAGTGTTAGCAATTTAAACAATCTTCTAACTTGTATCGGGAAGTGTATAAACATAAATGGAATTTCCAATAATTGAGATGATATGATATCAAGATGAATTTCCAAGTAATGACTTTGAACAAGTAAAAAATTTCATGTAATTGGCCATTTTCACGCAAGTCAAGTAATTCCTGTAATTTTCAAGTAAACAAGTAACAAGTAAACAAGTACGAATAGTGGAATGCCGTATCAAGTAAATCTATCATGCACTTCGGTGCAATGTCACACCGTTGGTCAATCAACTCCCATGGGCACAAGTACTTTCGGGCGCTCCCCCCAGGACCAGACCGGGCCCTATTAATGCCAGACATTGAGTCATATGGATCCGAAGATCCCAAGTACGTTTAGACATCCACTTTAATGTATATGGCCAAGAATTTTCAAGAATATGCTGTTTGTAATAAGCACAGATTTGACACAATTTCAGAAGTTGCAAGAAAAGTGGATAACAATTTAAGGCATAATGTTTAACGACATTAAGTCGCGGAGTTCAAAAATGAACGGTAAGTAGGAAGAAAATTTAAGATAGTAATTGATTAGAATTAATTTTTAAATATCTTAGCTAAATCTCATAATCATAAAACATAGAGTTTTAGTTATGAAAATATATGCTTTATGAATTATAACCATGAGTTTAGATATTAGTACTTAATCATACATTAATTAACCGTATGATAATAAAATAGAATTTTATGTCAAAAATAACTCTAATTCGCTAAAAATAATATTAACATGTTGAAAATGATTTTTATATGTTACTTTACCGATAAGATGGTTAAAATAAAATTTTCATGCTGGATTTAATTTTAACATGCTAGAAATTAATAGTTAACATGCTAAAATTAATACATAACATGCTAAAATAATTCTCATACATTAACTTACTGATAGGATGATAAGATAAGTTTACCATGCTAATTATAGAAATTCTCTGATGACAACATAATTTTTATCATGCTAACAATCATTTTTCTATATTTATTTGCTAATTATTTGATAGGAAAATAGAATTATCATGCTGAAAAATAGTTTTAATACACTGAAAATAATTCTACCATGCTAAAAATAATTCTAACATGCTGGAATAATTTTACCATACTGGAAGAAATTTTATCATGCTGGAAGTAATTTTCATGCATCATTTTACTAATTATTTAATAGGAAATTAGGTTTCATATGCACAAAAATAGCTTTAAATAGATTTTAACATGCTGAAAATAATTTTTATATCTCAGTATGTATAAAATAATTTTATCATATTGGAAGTCATTTTTAACATGCTGGAAATAGTTTTAACATGTTGGAAACAATTTTTAGTATGTATAAACTAATATGGTGAAAATTAGATTTTTACATGTAAAAATAATTCCATTCTACAAAAATAAAATTTTAACATGTTGTAAGAATTAAAACATGTTAATATTATCTTTTCTTACTTTTGGTGACTAAATGCGTACAATTAACGTGAATTTTCAAAGGGTATAGTTCCTATTGTATAGTGACTTAAGTTTAGTCCCACATTGGAAGTTACAAAAACTTGCATGGCTTTATATGTTGGAGAGCTCACCCTTGGGTCAGGACCCAAGGGGCATAGGATGTGGGCTTGAGTTGTGAATTGATACAAAACTAGTAATATATATATATTTATGCCGTGCCGTGCCGTGCCGTGCCGTGCCGCATATATATATATATTTTAAAAAATGTTTGATTGACCCTATTTTTGTGAACGCGCTAGCTTATGCTAGCGCGACTTTGAAGATCGCGCTACCCTTGGGTAGCGCGTTCTGAAAATATAGTTTTTGTTTTTTAAATGTTTGACCTCAGAGGGGCGGGAAAAACAGCCGTGGAAATATATATATATATATTTTTAAAAAAAATGTTTGATTGACCCTATTTTTGTGAACGCGCTAGCTTATGCTAGCGCGACTTTGAAGATCGCGCTACCCTTGGGTAGCGCGTTCTGAAAATATAATTTTTGTTTTTTAAATGTTTGACCTCAGAGGGGCGGGAAAAACACTGTGTGAACGCGCTATGTCGGGCCAGCGCGTTCAGAACGCGCTACTGAGGTATAGCGCGATTTAATTGAAGTTTGGCCTAAGAGACACCTACCTTTAGACGGATCTAAAGAAATATCCCCAAATATAAGAAAACCCTTTGATCTTTCAAATCTTCCTTCAAATCTCCGCCAATCTTCGCAGCAGCGTATACTTAACCTCCAGGGAGGTTTGAGGGTCGAATGTGGTTCTATTTATAGCCAAAACTTGGCCAAATGTGTCAAGATTCCTTGCCTAACAATGCCAAACTTTTCAACTCCGAATTAGAAGAAAATTCTAATTTCTCCTCTTAACCTAGCCTCCATTTGGTGTGAAACCAATGTAAAAACGGCTGGTCCAATATGGGCTGTTAGGTAAGGGTCGATTTTTGTACCAACCTTCTAGAAATTAGGTTATTATAATCCCTTAAATATCATATTAAACACATGTTACGAATTTAAGGTTAATTTAACCTTTATTGAATCCTTTAACCATTAATTCAGCCCATTATGCATTATCCAATGGGCCAATTGTAATCCTAATCCATTACATGGACTTTTATTGGGCTTACTATGATTTATCTAAGGTCTAAAGCATTTAATATCTATTTAATTCTAGTTAATTCAAGTAAGATTAATAATCTAGCTTATTTCATATAGTAAAAATATAATTTGATTATTACATGAAAATTTTAATTACATAATGAAATTGAAATTTTTTTTCTCATTTTTAAATTTTGGGTTTCTACAGATGAACATACCGAGCCTCGAAAATGTGGAGGGGCAAGGGATGCCCCCATCAGGTGTATTATTCTATATTATAAGCAAGCATGCAAGCAGGGCAGCCAAGCATTTTTTGTCTCTTTTCTTCTTTTTTTTCTTTTTTTGCGTAAGAACATATAGTTGTTACGTATAAGCATAGTGATAGTAAAGGTATTAGGGAAGCAGACCACAAAGGGCCGAAAGGATATTAGGGAAGCGGTCTATAGAAGCCAAGGGATATTAGGGGAGCGGGCCATAAGGGCCAAAAGATGCCAGGAAGTAGGCCAGAAAAGCCAAGGGGTATTAGGGAAGCAGGACGTAGAAGCCGGGAGATGCTACGAAGCGGGCTACAAAGGCCAAAGGTTGGGGGAGCAGGCTACGAGAGCCAAAATTGGGAAGCAGGTCATGAAGGCTAAAGGGAAGTGGGCTACAGAAGCCAAAATGTTGGGGAAGCGGCTACGAGAGCCGAAGTTGGGAAGTAGGCTATAAAAGCTGAAGCTGAGAAGCGGGCTGCAAAGAGCCGAAGTTGGAAAGCAGGCTACGAGAGTCAAAATTGGGAAGCGGGCTGCAAAGAGCCGAAGTTGGGAAACATACTACAAGAGCCAAAATTGGGAAGCGGCCTGCAAAGAGCCGAAGTTTGGAAGTAGGCTGCAGGAGTCGAAATTGGGAAGTGGGCTGTAAGAGCCGAAGTTGGGAAACAGGCTACAAGAGCCAAAATTGGGAAGCGGGCTGCAAAGAGCTGAAGTTGGGAAGCAGGCTGCAAGAGCCGAAATTGGGGTGCAGGCTATAATAGCCGAAGTATGGGAAGCGGGCTGCGAGAGCCGAAATTGGGAAGCGGGTTGCAAAGAGCCGAAGTTGGGAAGTGGGCAGAAAGAGCCGAAATTGGGGAGCAGGCTATAACAGCCGAAGTATGGGAAGCGGGCTGCGAGAGCCAAAATTGGGAAGCGGGCTGCAAGAGAAGAAGTTGGGAAGCGGGCTGCAAGAGAAGAAGTTGGGAAGCAGGCTGTAAGAGCCAAAATTGGGAAGCGGGCTACAAAAGCCAAGAGTTATTGGAGAGCGCGGTGGGACGTATGGATTAATCTAGATAGTGGGCTGTGGCCGAAATGGCTGAGCTAAAGGGCGTCGGGTAGCAGGACGGGAGGCCAGAAAGATGTTAGGGCAGTAGGACATAAATCCTTAGGGCTGCCAAGAAAACAGGCTATAAAAGCCAAGGGATACTAGGGCAGCTGGCTATAAAGCCCATGGGATGTCGGAAGCAAGCCATAAGATGCCAAAGGATAACGGGAGTGGGCCGCGAGTGTCACGTCCCGAGCGCGGAAGATTACCCGTGGCGTGATAGTCCTTTATATAGAACCAAAACAAGTTGGCTATTTGATGGAATTCTTCTTTTGACAATTAATAGAGTGCGCAATAACTAAGATTTTTTTTGCTTGAGATTAATACGAGCTGACATTTATTACAACTATCCAAATGGCAAATTTCATACATTTCCCGAGTCCAACTACTAGGCTTCAAGCCCTTAATACAGTTCTAATCAATTGGACTAATACAACTGACATAGTGAACTAATACAACTAACATCTGACATAACTGGATATAACTGACATAAGTGGGATTACAATAACATAATTAACATGACAATATGATAACTCAGTGCTAACACTCATCACTCAGTCTCATTCCTTTCCGAGTGTTGGTTGTCATCCAAATCACCTGAAAATGTTAGAAGCAACTGGATGAGCGGATCGCTCAGTAGGATTTACATCTCAAGATTTAACATGCTATAAGTGGTTTACAAATTCAATTAATGTAGGTAAATCTATGCATGTAGACAAGTAGATATCAAGGATTGTAAAATCGACAAGAGCAGTATATGAATAACAAGTGAGAGGATATAGATTCCAACTTCAATACAGCAGTAGCAAGAGATATCAAGCAAGTAAAGTATAGGAATAACAAGTGAGAGTATATAGATTCCAACTTCAATACAGCAGTAGCAAGAGATATCAAGCAAGCAATAACTAGAATCAACAACAATTTTCCAAGAAGGTAAGAACTCATGTCAAGCAAGCAATAGTAAGCAACGTAATTTTAAGCATGTATAACTGGAATTGGCTATTTATCAATTTCATTCAAGCAAATACTTTTACCCTTCTGCGGGCCTCATGTCAACCAATCAAGTAATATCACGTGAATGAGTGGAATGCCTAAAGTCTAGCAAGCAAGTACTCTGGTGCAACGCCAAACACCGTGGTTAATAAACTCCCATGGGCACAAGTACCTTCGGGTGCTCCTCCCAGGACCAGACCGGGCTCTATATGCACAGCATTAGTCATGTTTGTCGACATCCACTCTCATTTATAGCCAATATGGAATTTCAAGGGTTGACCAGGTAGGATATATAAGGTGGATTAGAATGGAATCCAAGGACATATCGTTGTATAGGGACTAACTAGGAGTAAAAATCAGTGATGCCTGATACATGGAAATACTGTGAGCGACGTCACGCGGTTCGGGGGTGCGAAGAGGACGTGGAGCGCGCGGGCTCCTTCTTTTTTGTTTGCTGCAACACAGAAATAAGAGAAAAGAGAAGGGGCCACCACGGGAGATTGCTCCGGTGGGGCGAGCGGGACAAATGTAATATAGCAAAATATGGGGGTTAAACGGCCATAGCGGGAAGTGACTCGCCGCGACCTCGGGGGGACGGGAATGGTGCAGAAATTAAATAACAAGAATTGAAACGGCCATTGGGGAAGTGACTCGCCGCGGCCTCGAGAATATGAGCAGATAAGAATATAACAGAATATAAGGAGAATATAAAGAGCGGGAATTTAAACGGCCATTGGGGAAGTGACTCGCCGCGGCCTCGAGAACATGAATAGATAAGAATATAATATATAAGAACGGGAATTTAAACGGCCATTGGGGAAGTGACTCGCCGCGGCCTCGAGAATATGAATAGATAAGAATATAACATATAAGAACGGGAATTTAAACGACCATTGGGGAAGTGACTCGTCGCGGCCTCGAGAATATGAGCAGAATACAACAGAATATAAAGAGAGTATAAGAACGGGAATTTAAACGGCCATTGGGGAAGTGACTCGCCGCGGCCTCGAGAATAAGATGTGATCGCCAGGGGCCGAAAGACCCCAAAATAAAGAAAGTGATCGCGCCTACCTCAAGAGCGGGAGATGGCGGGTTGCTTCTTCCTCCCCCTTCGACCGGCCGACGGAGAGGGCTTTCCTTGGGTACCCTTGCAAAACAACGATAAACAAGTAACGAGTGGATTAGAAAGATGAAGGTGTAGTATTCAAATCCTTGCGGTAAAAATAACGAAATGATGGCAAGACACACACCTGGTTGGTGTTGTCTTTTAAACCCCTCTCGGACTCGAGTAGGAGGAAAATGAGATGATGGATGCAAGAAGTATATAAGAAGAGGTGCCCTTATGAAGGGGGATAGATGATGCGAGATGATGAATGCAAAAGAACTAAGAAGAAAAGGAAAGGATTGGCTTATTGGATGTGCCGATGGTGAAATCCGGCGGAGCTCCGACAGCGTAGGGATGGCGTGGAAGCGCGGTGGATGAAGACGACCTTCCTCTCGCGAGCGTGGGCACCCGAGAAGCCGGCAGAACCTCCACCTACAAAAGACCCCACGGGTTAGAAAATGACTCCGGTAGCCTCTGGGCTCCGGCAGCCTATCGGATCTCTTCGAAGCTCTCTCAGAACTGAGGGGGTGGGCCTCTATTTATAGGGCTCCGGAGGGTGGAGGCGTCCAGGACCCTGGACACCTCCATCAGGGCCGAACTAATATTTTATTCTATTATTATTATTTTTGGAATATTTTTGTGGAGGCGTCCAGGGCCCCGGACGCCCCTAACAGGTCCACCGAACACCACCGACGGCCGCACGCGGTTTAACACAACGCGTGATTTTGTGAGCGGCGCCTCGTGATTTTGAAATGGGCGCGTCCAGCGGGCTGGACGTCTCCATAATTTGGCTTTTTTCACACACGACAAACCGTCATTTGGTGGGCGGCGCCAGTGAGGGAGTTGATGGAGGCGTCCAGGGGCCTGGACGCCTCCATTAATATATTATTTTTTATTTATTTTGTCTTTTTATGCCAAAGCTGGCATTATATATTTTTATGCTTATTTTTATGGAGGCGTCCAGGGGCCTGGACGCCTCCATTAATGTATAATTATCATTTTGTTTTGTCTTTTTATGCCAACTGGCATATATATATATATATATATATATATATAATTTTTTTTTATATTTGTTTTTATGGAGGTGTCCAGGGGCCTGGACGCCTCCATTAATATATTATTTTTTATTTGTGTTTTGGGTTTTTTTGAAAAATAAAATTAAAAGAATGGGGGCGTCCAGGGGCCTGGACGCCCCCATTAAGACCCACCCGGGTCCTCAGTTCAAGCGTTGGCGGCCGCCCGGCAGACACCCTTCTTGGTTCCGGAACCTCCTGATGCGTCTAACTGGTGTTGATGCCGTCCGAATGCCGTGACGAGACGATTCCGGATGCCGAAAAGGGCGGAAGAAGACTCAAGAAAAGGAAGCACTCGAGCGATTCAAAATGTGTAAGCCGTTGCGGGGCGTTGTATAGTAATATGCGACTTTCTCGGGAGACGTCAAGAATGTCGTGTCTACAGCTGCCCCGCCTTGGCGTCTGCTTTGCAAGGGAGCGACACGTAGTGGAATGGTATCGAAGTGGAGTGAAATGAAGTGGGAGCGGAGTGATAAGTTGATGCCAAGGTGTGATGAGACACGCTTCTGACGTACTGTTTGGAATTTTTCCTGAAGTTTCAATGAGGCGACCTTGAAGGAGGTCTTTCAAGTCTTGACGGTTGCTTGGACGGAGATCAAATAAAGGAGGGTGAAATGTGCACTCAGGCACGAAAAATAAAGGAGACCAACTTCTCGGTGTGGAAGTACCTGGGTCATAAACCTGCAGGTTTCACCTTTGGGAGCGGTTACCAGCCAATGTGGAAGTGCTCCAGCCAAGGTGGGTCAAACAAGGTAAAAAGGAATATCTGAGGGTCTGTCCAAACAAGGGTCTCCTTTTGGAAGAGCAACGTAGGGCCGTTTCAAGGAAACTCAGTATTTCATTCGGAGTGGAATATCTCATATTTGTAGGAATTGAAGCACAATGGCCTTCGCAATCAAATCACTTGAATGATCTTCCGCAATAAATCAAAATCCTATATGAATGCATGCTGGGTTAAAATAAAAATTTAAAACAAACTAAAATAGAAAATAGCCAAGGATAATATTGTCAACTTGTTAAGAACGGGTCAGGATACCGATCCGGTGAGCCGACACTGGGCTGGGGCCCGTTTATCCGCGCACCAACTCACTGAATGGAACCGTCGTCCCCATGCTACCACAAGTTAACGGCCTATCCGTACAACCCAAATTCTTCCGGGATCATCACTATTTTTGTTGAAGGGGAACTCAAATCCCAGATTTGTTCGGGTCGCAAGGTCCTTGACATGTTCTAGTAGCGTAGGTATCGTATACTATGATGCATGACATGGTGGGACCAACCATTGAAAGGTGGGACAGGAGACAGGACAAAGACGTCCGTTAGTAAAACTTGCACAGACTAGCAAAGGTTAGCAACATCAGAAAGTAGCAGAATCACAGCAGAATCGCACCACAGTACAAAGGAGATCCAGATAAAATCTTGACAATGACCACTGATGTGACATGTTCCGTCCTGTAGCGATCTTCCCTTCCTATAAGAACTCCCCTTAGGCTAGTTCATTCAAATGCACCAAGGTGGGTTTTGGAAGCTCAGGAGAGGAAAGAGAGGAGAATCTAGAGATTTTCAGGATGGAAGGAGAGTCTTCCCGCGTTATGAAGAGGAGCAGGCCTAGCAGCGAGATCAGGCGACTCTCCGACCTCGAGGGTCATTTGAGTGGGACGATCATGTCGCATATGGTAAGCTGATTCATTTCAAATTTCTCCACGTGAACCTTCTTCTTACTACCTTCCTTTCTTCTTCTTTCTTTTCTCTTCCAGCCATATCCACTCTTCCCAGGCCCGAGGAAGTTTTCCAAACTGCCATGGCTTTCAAAGCTAACTTCCAACATCTCCATCGGCATGAGGGCCATACTCTCGAAGTGGCATCTGTAGGGGCTCCTTATTCACGCCAAACACTATGAGAAGATTCGTATGGACTGGGCGGCTATGGGCGCACTAGTGGAGATCTGGCATCCCCAGACCCACACTTTTATCTTCCCGACCTTCGAGGTGACCATCCTCCTCGAGGAGGTGGAACTTCTGCTCGGATTGAAGAAATTCAAGAGTGACAGGAAGGTGAAGGCTATGCGGATGCTGACACGGGGGACTTCCGAAAGCGTCCTTGGAAGCTTCATGCCGCCCGACGCAGCCAGAAAGGTCCGTACTCAAAAGGGGATCGATCTCCAAAAGCTTGCGGAGTGGGTCATGGACGCCCTGAGAGGGTCACCAGACGATGACTATTTGGAGGGAATCATGAAGGGGTTCGCCATTTGTCTGGCGGGTGCTCTCTTGTTTCCTTATACCGACAACATGGTGGAGGAAGACCAACTGAGTGCTATCTACGGGATCTGGCGTGGAAAGAGGGTGGGACCCGCTGTCCTCGCCTACCTGTATAGTGGCCTTACTGCCTCGAGCATGGGTAAGCCTCCTTTTGGTTGCGCACTTGTCCTGAGTTGCTGGATGGATTTGCATTTCAAGTTTGATCACCGTGAGGGAATGCCAACCGCTTCGAAGCTCTTCCAACAAAGCCCTCTTCATCACATAGCCGACGTGTTAGGGTTCGGTGGTACTGTAGTGAACCGCGTTCCGTGGCTGAAGAAACGTGAAGACTGGCGGTCTCACTTCCGCACCGTGACACAAGGCTTCTTTACTTGCGCACCGGCATGTTTGCTTTCGCTTGATCTCCTTATGAGGCCTTCCCCCGAAGTTGATCTTCAATTGATCGGCGCGACCGAGTTTGTCCTTTATAACGCGCATCGATGCTGCCTCCAGGTCGGCATTCCATGCCATTCGTTCCCACTATCGACTGGCATCGTTCCTTTGAAGAAGAGAGAGTTGGGTACTGAAGCAGATGCGAAGGAAGCGAAGGCCGTCAAAGTACCCTGGAGGACAAGTGTCGCGGGAAAGGCCTTAGCGCACGTGGGGGAAGAAAGTGAGCTGTGGAGGGCTTATGTAACCGAACTGGGGAAGTTAAGGCCTAAGGCGCCTAAGCCCCTGATGTAGTTCATTCTGCTTTTCTGATGGAATAAAATCTGGCATTTGGCAGTTTTGGACCAATTCCCTTAATTATTATTATCTTTTTTGTGGTTTTTTCTTTTTCTTTGTGTTTTTTCTTTTGTTTGGATTATATACATACTCTTATCTTTTTTACTTTTATTATATATTTTTTTTTGAAAATTTTATTATGGGGGCATCCATGGGCCTGGACGCCCCTAATTTTTTATTTTTGATTTTTTAAGTTTTTTTTGTTTTGGGGGCGTCCAGGGGCCTGGACGCCCCTAATTTTTTATTTATAATTTTTTTGGTTTTTGTTTTGGGGGCGTCCAGGGTCCTGGACGCCCCAAAGTTTTATTATTATTTTTTTGTTTTTTTTTGTTTTGGGGGCGTCCAGGCGCCTGGACGCCCCTAATTTTTGAATTTTGAAAAAAAAATAAAAAAAGGTGGGGGCGTCCAGGCGCCTGGACGCCCCAATCAGAGTGGTTTCTATATATATGGGGGGCCTCACCCCCTGCTCACTTGTACTGTTCATTCTGACGACCCCGTCACCCCAGACGACCCATTCTTAGTCCCAATGGAGCGAGGAGGATCGAGCCAGGGTCCAGAGAAGCGGAAACGACGGGCTCGTCGTCCGAGGAGGCTGAGGGATGATGCCGAGGAGGCCGCAGTAGAGGAGATTGCTGCGGAGGAGGGGATGGAGGTGCCTCTTCTGGCCGCGGAGGCCGCTGCGGGCGTTGGCGACGTGGGAGAGGACGATCACGACCTGGTAAGCCCTTCGGAACTCTCACTCTGTGGTTCAATAGGCTAAACGGACGGGCGAGAGGCTGTGAGAGAAGGCCGGGGAGTGATGGAAAGGAGGCGTCCAGGGCCCTGGACGCCTCCACATTTTCTTTTTCTTTTTGTTTATTTGTTTATTAACGTAAATAATAAAATAGGATTAAAAATAAGGAGCCGTCCAGGACCTGGGACGCCTCCATAATAATATATATATTATTAATATATTTTTTTGTTTTGGGTTTTTCTATAAAGAAAATAAGGAAAATAGAGAGGAGGCGTCCAATGTACTGGACGCCTCCATAAAAATCCTAAAATGTTTTAAAGATAAGATAACATAAAATAAATAAGTAGAATATATAGTGTTATTGCTTAATATTATTCATGATGCTGATGTATTTTTTATTGGTTTTGTGGTGTGCAGGGTGTGATGAAAGGACGGATCAGCTGGTCCCTAGTGGTGGCAGCATACTGTGGGCTGCCGGACTTCCAGAGGGCGCGTGTGGACGCCATGGGCTTTGGAGCTTTCCTTAGGATCGAGCCCTTCCGGCTCGACCTTCCTCTTATCTAGGCATTGAGGGAGCGGTGGCACGCGCCGAGTCGGGCGTTTCTGATGCCCTGGGGGCACATGGTGCCGACACTAGAGGACGTGGCTCGGATCTCTGGGTTACGAGTTGACGGAGAGGCGGTCAGCGGGGTCACCTACCCCGACTACCGAGAGAGTGCCCTGGACCTGCTGTGGTTAGAGACGAGCGTGACTGACAGGGACAGCAGGGTAGTCGGCCGAGTGGAGATCATGGAGGCACTCAGATTCGTCGACCCGCGCCAGCGGGTCAGCGAGACTGGGGCAGAGTTTCTGGCACGACTGGAGGGAGATGCCCGTGCAGCTTTCACCCAGGACCCGAGCGAGCGGGAGCTGGTGGATCTAGACCTCCGGAGGTTTCTTTTCTTCTTCCTGGGCCGCCTTCTGCTGGGGACGAAGGGGGATGGCATCCACTGCCGCTTCCTCGGGATTCTGGCGGACCTTGACAGAGTGGGGCACTACGCGTGGGGGGCGGCTCTGCTTGCCCATTTGATTGCTGATCTCTCCCAGACTTCGGAGAAGGAGACGACAGTCAGTGGCTTCGCACCTTTTCTCCAGGTAAACATTTTATTTATGCATTCCCACAGTTAAATATGCAATTATTGTACTAATGATGTATGATGGATGCAGGTGTGGAGCTATTACTATTTCCCGATGGGGAGGGCTAGGCATGGGAACAGGAGGGCCGTGCCTCTGGCGCGGCGGTGGAGGCCGGTCGTGGTTGCAGCACCCCACGGCTACCAGCTGGCGTCACTTCGTCGGGAGCTGAGCGAGTATCCCGAGGCCATGGTATGATGCGTATGGTTTTTTTATGTTTTCTTATGTGACTGAATGGAAACTAATATGATGTATGTATGATGATGTAGGTGGTGTGGAGACCCTACCTGGGCATGGGCGACGCTGACCAGTCTTGGGTTGTAGCGGGTCTTCCTCATTTCAGGCGGGAGGTGTGGGTCCATTGCCTGAACGAGATCGAGCCGCTTCGGCTGAGGCTGGTTATGAGGACGTTGGGGCTAGCCCAGGAGTGGGTTGATGTAGAAGAGCCGGCCCGCATCGGGCGGAAGACCAAGGGGAAGGCGAAGATTGTGGACTGGCGTACGCGCTTCCCAGCACAGTACCAGGACTGGCAGCAGGGCGGGGTCCCAGTGGTATCCCATGTACAGGACAGCACAGATTACATGAGACGATATCGAGCTACGTACGGGGACCGCCTCTCCTTGGGTGGTATGGCAAGGGTAAGTGAAATGAAACTGCTTCACCCTTCTATATGTATATGCATGTGGCAGTAACTTATGTGCAATGCAGGATGCTCGTGACAACATGATTGCCGACCTGCGGGCCCAGCTGGCAGACGCCAGGCGGCAGTTAGTGGCCATCCGACAGGAGTTGGAGATCCTGGTGAGTCTATGCAATACATTTTTTTGTGACCTAGATTTTTGATGCTTAGCCTTTGACTGACGTTTGGCCCGTGTTTCAGCGGGCCCACCAGACAGCGGCAGCCGGGACGGCTGGTGGAGCGGGTTCCAGTTCGCGGGGCCCTCCTCCGGAGGTTTCTGCCCTCCAGGAGCAGCTGGCGTATGCGGTGGCTCGGGCTGAGGAGGCCGAGCGTGACCGCGAGGCTCGAGTGAGTGCTTGCTTGGCCCTGACCCTCTTCTAGCTGCTTTCCTTCTATCACTGCTCTCTTACGGTGCATGCGTGCTTTGACAGGTGGCCGAGATTCGGGAGGCCATGGCCCGTGCTGTTCGTGCTGAGCAGGAGCGCGATGCCTGGGTGGCAGAGCGTGACGCCCAGATTGTGGAGCTAGAGGAGGAGCGGCGACGGGAGGCTGAGGAGCTTCCTCGCGACGTAGTGGATCTGCGGATCGCCCTCGAGCTGTTGAGGAGAGAGGCGATGAGGGAGAGAGAGGAGAGGGAGAGGGATAGGGAGACCGTGGAGAGAGAGAGGGAGAGGGATAGGGAGACTGTGGAGAGAGAGAGGGAGAGGGATAGGGAGACCATAGAGAAAGAAAGGGAGTACAGGATGGCAGAGCGATATCGAGATTGGGACGAGAGGAGAGCTCTGGTGGCCCAGGTGTCAGAGCTCCAGCTGAGTCTTGGCACGGCGGAGGGGAAACTTCGGGAGAGTGAGGAGCGGTATCAGAGGGCGAAGGAGCGCGGGGCGCGACTTCGTCAGTCCGGTTCCTTTTCTGTGGGCAGCTTTCTAGTTTCTTCGGCCGAGCAGCGTCGCCGCACCTTGGAGGCTGGCATGATGCCACCTGGAGAGGCGAGCACGGCTTCTCAGGGCTCGCAGAGGTCGCAGAGGCCCCCTAGGGATCCCCGTCAGAGGAGGGAGGAGAGAGATGACCAGGAGGGTGGTGGTGAGAGTTAGAGAGTTGTTTGTACACCCCACCGTCCTCACTGTATGATGTACTTTTGACTGTTTGTATGAAATGGATTTCGTGTGGTTCCTTTTGTCGTGTGCCCTTTTCCTTCCTGCACTTTCTTTCACACCACGTTGTTCACGCTTCACGGGACTTTGCCCTGGACAGGAGGGAACTACTTTGCATGGAGGTTTTTTTTGTTCCCTTTTTTTTTCGCTTTCTTTTGGGCGCGTCCAAGCGCGAGGACGCGTCTTAATCCTCAAATTCAAATTTAAAGCGACGGGTGGCCTTCCTTCTCCGTGCCTTACCCGCAAACGAGCCCGCCTTCCGCCGAAACTTGCTCGCCCGTCTTTGTCTTCTTCCCCTCGATCGATGGAGTTCGGCGGTCTGGACCACGGCGAAGGTGGAGAGGGACGCGGGACCCCTCGCCCAAGGAGGGACGCGCCAGAGCACGGAACGGCGTCTATGGAGGAGGAAGGGCCGCTTCGGGCCCCCGAGGGACCCGAGGGGCCCGATGTCGCGGAGGGAGGTGAACACGGTCTGGTAGGTGCTTGGTTTTCCCCCTCTTTGATCCATTTTGAGTTTTGAAGCAAGCCGTGCGAGGGGGGAAAGGGTTCGGCGAGTGTTGCACTTAAATGATGGATGTGTCCTAGACAGGGGACGCATTCTTTTTAACTGATGTGGGACCCCTTTCTTGGTGCAGGACATGGAGAGGACCCCGGGCGTGGCCGATGAGTGGGCGAGTGCGGACGAGCTGAGCCGCATCAGGAGGGAGAGTCACGGCAAGGCGAGGCTCGAGGACTGGCACGTACGTCTCCCTGGACAGCAAGGGAGTGTATTGGTGCAGGACAGTGCCGACTTCCTGCGGCGGCAGAGAGAGAGTTATGCGGGGCTTCCCCAAGCTGGGGACACGCGTGGGGTCGGCGGCTCACGCGCCCAACTGTCAGAGGCTAGGCGGCAGCTGGCCGTCTCTCAACATGAGCTGTCGCTCCTGGTAAGTTACGTGCCGCACTTTTATGTTCAGATTTGGAGTTTCACTAACGGCCGTTGTTTATTTTGTTCCAGCGTGCCCAGCAGACAGCGACGGCGGGGATGATTGGTGGCGCATCTTCCAGCTCCTCGGCCCCTTTTCTCGAGATTGCCTCCCTCCGGGAGCAACTTGCCGGTGCGGTGGCTCGGGCGACCCGAGCGGAAGAGGAGCGTGATGCCTGGGTGGCGACTGTAACGGAGTTGCGGCATCGTGGTGAGGAGAGACCTTCTCCAGACATCCTGGAGTTAAGGGTTCTTCTGCAGATGATGAGGAGAGAGGCAGAGAGAGAGAAAACCGAGAGAAGGTCGGAGCGACAGCGGGATCAGACCGAGAGGAGGGCCTTGGAGGCCCAAGTGAGGGAGCTCCAGCTGGGCCTTCAGGCCGTCGTGCAGAGGCTAGGAGGGATGGAGACGCGCTACGAGAGAGCGCGAGAGTTCGGGGAGCGACTGCGCCAGTCTGGTCGCTTTGTCGCTAGTGGCTTCTTTGCCACGCCAGGGGAGGAGCAGCGAGTCATTGCTGTGGAGCCGGCGCCACGAGGTGAGGCAGGTGCTGCTGCACGAGGATCCCAGAGGCTTCTGAGGGACCCGCACCTCAGGGGAGAGGAGGGGAGCGCCCAGAGAGATGTGTGATGGTGAGGATCGGCGAGTTGGTGGACTCGCCTCCTCTCTATGATTGTAGTGTTTATGACAGCTTATGTAGAATTATGAATGGAGTGATTTGATTTTCTACTGCTCGTTTGTTCTCTTGTGCATTCCTTCTTCCCTACACTTCCTCTTCTTTGCACTGTTCCCATGTGATGGGTCTGCCGAGACTCCACCCCAAGCAGAGAATCACGTCTTGTTGTGACCATTTCCCACGGGAATCTGCCGTCGAAGTCAATAATGACGGCCCTAGCCCCTTTTCCCGGATGTTGTGTCAAATTTTGCGGACGTCCTTTAAAACATGAAAGGGTTTCCCTAGACAACATAGGGGGCTAGTCGTCATATTCTTCGTCCAATCAATCACCCTGTGCGAGCGGTGAAGTGACACACGGGACCGCATGGCAGGTTCCTCATTGCGAGGGCTATCATTAACAGGTGATGGAGGCAATCTTGGCCCGCACTCCTTCCATTTCTATAAATTCTTGTCCCTTTTATCTTCCCAGGTATATCGAGAGCTAACTCGAGGAGCATAAGTTTTCACGGGAGAGGAGGAGTTCAAAATTCTGAGAGTTGGATGGAGGGCAAATCTTCCCACTCCTCGAAGAGAAGCAGGTCTAGTGGTAGTAGTTCCAGGAGGCTTTCGGACCTCGAAGGACACTTTAGCGAAAGGGCCCAATCATAACTCGTAAGCCAAGTTTTCTTGCCCTTTTTTCCATTCTTTTTTCTTCCTTTCTTTCTGACCAAACATCCTCTCCATTCCCTGCATGCGTAGAGTGTGATGAAATCACAGATCTCATGGGAGTTGGTAGTGGCAGCATACCGAGGTCTCCCAGATTTTCAGAAGGCCAGGCTAGACGTGATGGGTTTTGGCACCTTCCTTCGGATCGAGCCGATCCAGCTCGACCTGGTCCTGATCCAAGCCTTGTGTGAGAGATGGGACCCAGTGAGTCGGGCATTCCTGATGCCCTGGGGGCACATGGTGCCCAGCTTGGAGGATGTGGTTCGGATCACAAGCCTGAAGGTGGAGGGCGAGGCAGTGACCGGAGTCACTTACGCGGACTACAGAGAAGGTGCCCAGAAGTTACTGGGTTTGGACCTAGATGGTCGGAAAAATAGGTCGGTAGCTAGGGCGTCCCTCATGGATGCATTAGGGCTCACCGACACTCGTCGGCGGGACGATGAATCCTCAGAAGAGTTCATGGAAAGGATGGAAATAGGATGCCGTGCCGTGTACTGCACAGATTTCGGCGACTGGGAAAGATGCAACATAGATTTGAGGAGATTTCTCCTCTTCCTTTTGGGGAGATTGGTACTGAGCTCGAAAGGGGACGGTATCCAATGTCGCTTCCTGGAGCTGCTATCAGACCTTGAAAGAGTAGGGTACTATGCCTGGGGAGCCGCCATGCTGGCACACTTGTTTGCAGGCCTGTTCCAAGAAGCGGATCGTGAGATGACTGTGAGTGGTTTCACACCATTCATCCAAGTATTTTTGGTTTTGCTTGTTTTATATTTTTTTATGTTTTTGCAAGGTTCTGATGACCTGCATCGAGCAGCTGTGGAGCTATTATTACCTCCCTATGGGGAGAGCTCGGCATTGGCGACCCGCGATGGTGCCGCTAGCCAAGCGGTGGGAACCCATCATGAGTGCGGCACCCCTAACCTACCAACTGATGGTGCTAAGGCGGGAGCTACAGGAGTCCCCTGCAGCGATGGTAAACTGGAGACCCTACTCAGACATGGTCGATGCCGACCAGCCGTGGGTTCTAGCAAGTCGTGCCCGGTTCAGACTGGAACTGTGGATGCACTGCCTGAATGAAATCGAGCCGCTTCGGCTACGATTAGTTATGAGGACTTTAGGACTGGCTCAAGAATGGGTGGATTCAGCTGTGCCACCTCGTGTCGGGAGAAAGACGCGGGGACCGGCGACCTGCATTGACTGGCGCGTGCGATTCCCCGAACAGTATGAGGACTGGCAACGGGTGGCACGATTGTAGAATCACAGGCGCGGGATAGCGAGGACTACTTGCGTCTATATAGGACAAAGTACGCAGAGCGGTTCCAACCCCGGGGACTTGTGGAGGTAGGTTTCCCCTTTTTCTCTTTTCTTCTTTCTCCTTTTCTTGGTTTTCTGGTGAAAAATGCTGACTCGTAAGGCTGCAGGATGTCCGGGATGCCATGATAGCGAATTTACGAACTCGCTTGGCAGAGATGGAACAACAGTTGGGTAATGCCCGCGGAGCTACGAGCGCCTTGGTAGGTGTACAGTACGTTCCTAATTAAAACCCCAGATTCCAGATGTTGGCTGCTAATTCACGCGGTCGTAGCATGCCCAGATTGGCGCGGCTTCCCCAGCGATGGGAGTAGGTGGTGCCTCTTCAGCTTGTGGATTCCCACCTCAGAACTTGACTTGCTTCATGAGCAACTTACTCACGCCACGCAGCGTGCTGCGGAGGCAGAAGGGATGCTCTCTATACAGGTAAGAGTCTCAGTGTTGAGTTCTCCTTGTTTATGCCTTATCGTGTATCTGAGATGGTACACTCGGCAGGAAAAGGAGACGGAAGAAGCGCTTGGCCAAGCTGCGCAGAAGGAGGCTAGGATAGCAGAACTGGAGAGGGAACTGCGGCGTCATCCTGATGACGACTCCTCTAGGGATGCTGTGGAACTGAGGATCACTCTCCAGTTGGAGAGGGAAGACCGCGAGAGAGAACGTGCAGAGAAAGAAAGAGACGCAGAGAGAGAAAGAGCCAACAGATTGACTGAAAGGGAGGAACGAAGGGCCATGGAGGCCCAACTATTCGAACTCCGAATCAGCCTTGGTCTTGCTGAACAGTGGCTGAGAGATGGTGAGGAGCGCTACCGAAGAGCACGAGAGCGTGGCTTTCGTGTTGGTAGCTTCTCTGCTGCTTCCGTAGATCAACGCCGGGATGTGGGAATAGGAAGAGGAGTACAGAGCGGTAGGAGTACCGCTTTTCGTAGTTGGGTAGCACCTTTGAGAGCGTTTTACCCGGAGAGTAGTGGGACGAGTAATGCGGAGAGAGAGGGCGGAACTTGATGTAATTTTTTTAGTTTTTGGAATAAAATACAAGGTTTGGTTTGTTTGGTTTTCACCTTTGCTTCTGTTGCCTGGATCCCTGCACACATCACTGAAACAAACAAATCAGAATTTCTGTTCTGACTTGGCCCCTTGCTCAATAAGCAAATGGTCACTGTGACTGTCCTTGATGACTGGTCAAGGGGCCAAGCCTTTATTTAACGAAGGCAAGGGAAAGATGCGGTGATGATAAATGCGACAGGCAAGCACACGAATGCAAGCGGTATTAAAAGTGAGATGCTGCACGCAAATGCAATCATGCAAAATTGATTTGTTTTCTTTTTTTATATTTGGCATTTTTTATTTTATCATAAAAAGATTTTTTTTGTTTGCAAATATGTACATTTTCTCTTTTCTATTTTTTTTGTTGCTTTTATCATTTCAATTTTTTTGTTGCTAACGCCTGGCAAGCACCCAAATGGCACCTAACCTACGTGAGACAGGGGTTTCTTACTAACCTCCCAGGTATCCTAAGTGCACATCTAGGTTGATTTGGGCCTCTAGACCCCTCGAATGATGATCCCGCCGGCTAAGACTTACCCTGATGACAATACCGTCATGCCATGCTTAGGCTCCCAGTCGCTTCCGACCACAGGGATTCACCCAAAAGGTGTTTGAGGTAAATGATTTGCCCGACCCGGGTCTGTTTCCTCACAACTCTAGATGGTATATGATGGACCACCCTGGAACCCTAACGACCAACCGCGCGACGCTGACCCGGAATCAGACGCCGTCGCACCCATAGGTGACGCGCTTGCATTGGCCTAAGCCCGAGGTTAAACAAGAAGACATCAAGGTGGTAAACAGGGGTCTTGACCAGCCAGAAACACGGAGACTCCTTCGCAGCGATAGCTTTTGCTTTTCAAAGTAGGCAACCAAATGTGTATATTAAAATAAGGTCGCAGACCCTGGGCAGTTTTCACCTTTCAGAAACTCCATCGAACCTTCATCTTTAGAGGAAGAAGGAAGAGCGTGGGGATAAACCTCCTGAGAGGATCAGCAAAACCGTTAACCCGGCGAGCGAATAAGGGCCCATTAACTCTTTCCTTTCGGACAACTTCGGACCAAATCTCGAGCATTTACATTCCACGGCCCCTTTTGTGGATTCAGACTTTTGCTTTGAGGGGTTCCGTTTATCGCAACAGGCACGGTCACGACCAGGCTTTTCTCTTGATTTTGATTTTGTATTTCTTTTTGTGAGGGAGATATAGTCGTTTGACGTTTGTGGGCTCCCTTTTTGTATGCCTGCGGGGACACTGCCCTCTTCTCGTGCTCTGATCGATGCTCGAGGAAATGGATCCTACTCTTGCCTTTGGGGTTTGAGTTTTGGTTTCTCATGCTCAGCGTTTTAAGGGCGCCGACTGTCTCATTTGGTCGAAGAGAAAAGAATAAAGATTACAGCTTCCGGAGATCTTCTGGGTGACGCTCCACCGTAGGTGATGCTACCGACTTTTTTTTGAATAAAATACATAAGTGAGCACATGTTAGCTTCCTTCGAGCGAGCATAGGCCGACGTGGCCGGACAGGGATCTCCACGGTTCTGGCAAACCAAGACCCGGTGACTACCAAGCCTTAATGGGCCCTATCCTAACATGAAGGTTAGATGCAGGAACTTAACTACATGGTGACTGCCAGGCATCGGCATTTTGAATTTTCCATATTTTTAGTGGTTTTCGGTATTTCTTTGTTTTTGATGTTTTTATCTTTTCATCATTTTTTTGTTTGTGCTAAGGGTAGTATTTCTTAAGATAAAGCCCATTCCAAGGGTGGGATAACTCGGTCCCTTCGGCGTTGACTAGCTTGTAGGCGTTGCCAGGGTACACGGCTTGAATTACAAATGGTCCTTCCCAATTGGGTTGGAGCTTAGAACGCGGACCTCCAGGTTTGACAAAAATTCTTTTTACGACCATCTCACCGACTTTGAATTTTCTCTCAACGACTTTCTTTTGGTAAAAGCGAGCGAGTCTATTTTGATACACACGCGCGTGTTCGGCAGCGGCCAGCCGTTTCTCATCCAAGAGTTCCAACTGGGCGAGGAGTGAATTACGACGATCGTCGAGGGGAAATTCCTCGTCCAATTGTACCCTGAGAGAAGGGATCAGAGTCTCGTACGGGACTACCGCTTCCATACCATAAGTAAGGGCAAATGGAGTCTGCCCGGTGGGGGTACGGATTGAAGTGCGATAGGCCCATAGAGCTTCGATAAGCTTTTCTGGCCAGTCTGAAAACTTACTAGACTCGCAGGTTTTTTTGATGATTTTGAGCAATGTTTTATTGGTGGCCTCCGCTTGGCCGTTACCTTGTGGGTAATAAGGCGATGAATGATGCAATGCAATTGCGTACCTTTTGCAGAGGTCCTGTAGGTCCTGAGAAATGAACTGTGGCCCATTGTCGGTGACGATCGTGCTTGGGACGCCGAATCTGGCGAGGATGTTCTTTATGATGAATTTGCAGACTGTTGACGCCTTGATTTCCGCGTAAGCTTCAGCTTCGGCCCATTTGGTGAAGTATTCCGTCGCAGTAAGGATGAAAGATTTCTGCTTGGTGAGGGAATTGGGATCACCTAGGGGACCAATGATGTCGAATGCCCACATGGAGAAAGGCCACGGGGAAGATATTGGATGAAGTGAGGAAGATGGTGAATGGATTTTATCGGCGTGAAGTTGACACTTGACACACCTACGGACATAGACAGCACAATCTTCTTCCATAGTGGGCCAATAAAAGCCTTGGCGAATGATCTTCTTGGCGAGCATCTGACTATTCACGTGGCCACCGCACACGCCCGAGTGCGTCTCCTCTACACATTTCCAAACCTCATCGTCACCAAGACATCTTAACAGAATACCAGTAAGGCTCCTCCTATAGAGTAGACCTCCAACCAAAGTATATTTCTGAGCCACCCTTCTTATGGCTTTCTTGTCCTCTGTGGTGGCCCCTTCAGGATAAGACTGATCTTGGCAGTATTTGACAATTTCATAGAACCATGGTTTCTCTTCATCAGCCAGTTCTTCTTCAACCTCTGCCAACATGATCTCCCTCTTCTCAAGGATATCTTCCTGCAGGATCTTTCTTGCTATCCTGTCTTTGATATTTACGTAGGAAGCATCATCGATTGCAGGGGCGTGAAGTTTGTAGATGGAAATGGACTTAAACCATCTTCCTAGAGGGAACCTTATGGATGATGCCAACGAGGCGAGGGCATCGGCGAGAATATTCTGATGACGAGGGACATGAACAAAGATCAGTTTGGCGAACAGTTTGGCAAAGGCAGCAGTGAGTTCTTGGTATGGCTTGAGTTTGGGATCGCGAGTGCGATATTTAGTGAGCACCTGGCGAAGGATGAGTTGACTATCACCTACGACTCGCAACTCAGTGATACGAAAAGAATGAGCGAGTTCTAGGCCAGCTAGAAGAGCTTCATATTCGGCTATATTGTTGGTGACTGGAAATTTGAGTTGGTATGCCAATGGGAATGTGAGGCCTTCAGGCGACAGGAGGGCGACGCCGATTCCTCTCCCTTGAGAATTCAGAGCTCCATCAAAATATAGCGTCCACGTTGGCTCATCTGATTGGTTGACGGACATTAGTTCCTCATCTGGAAACTCTGATTGGACGGGATCGAACTTGGGAAGAGGATGGTGAGCGAGATGCTCGGCTATGACATAGCCTTTAATCGCCTTTTGCTGGATGTAGGTGATGTCGAACTGAGAGAGAAAACTTTGCCAGCGTGCTAGCCTATCCGTAAGGACGGCTTTCTCCAGAAGGAATTTGATAGGATTCATTCGAGCAATCAAGTGGACCTCATGAGCCAAGAAGTAGTGCTTCAATTTCTGCACTACCCAAACGAGGGCAGCACAGGTTTTCTCCATGACGGTGTACTTCTGCTCACAGGGATTGAGAAGTTTGGACAAGTAATAGGTTGCCCGTTCCTTGCCTTCTTCATCAGCTTGTGCGAGGACGGCTCCCACGGAGTCATCCAAGACTGAGACGTAAAGGATCAGAGGTTTTTCTGGTTTGGGTGGAATGAGAACGGGTGGACTAGCCAGATATTCCTTCAACCCTTCAAAAGCTTTCTGACATTTAGAATTCCAGTGGAATTCTACTCCTGGCTTGGTCAACTCGTAGAGAGGTCTACACCTTTGTGAATGTTGAGACACAAACCGACGAATAAACTGCAACCTCCCGATTAAACCTCGGACTTCCCTCAAATTCTTGGGAGGCGGCATATCCCTGATAGCCTTAGCTTTGTCGGGATCTATCTCGATCCCTCTTTTGCTCACAATGAACCCCAGCAATTTACCTGACGACACACCAAACACACACTTCTTCGGGTTCATTTTCAGTTGGAACTCCCTTGACCTCTGCAAGACCTTAGCCAAAACTTCTGGATGTTCCATCCTGGTCCTTGATTTTACCAATAAGTCATCCACATACACTTCCAGATATATGTGCATCATGTCATGAAATATGGCCATCATCGCTCTTTGGTAAGTAGCTCCAGCATTCTTTAATCCGAACGGCATGACCACGTAACAATATGTTCCCCAAGGGGTAGTGAATGACGTCTTTTCCTGATCCTCTTCTGCCAAACGAATTTGATTGTATCCTGAAAATCCATCCATGAATGAGAGGGTTTCGTAGCCTGCCGTGTTATCAATCAACACATCAATGTGAGGTAAGGGAAAATCATCTTTGGACACGCGCGGTTAAGGTCCCGGAAGTCGATACAAATCCTGACTTTCCCATCTTTCTTCATGACCGGGACAATGTTCGCCACCCATTGAGGATAAAGAACGACTCTAATGAACCTGGCTTTGTGGAGCTTATCGACCTCTTCTTTCATTTTCAAAGCCATTTGAGGGTGGAAACGCCTTAACCTTTGTTTTACCGAGACGGACCCTGGTTTTAGGGTTAAACGGTGTTCGACCAAGGTTGAATCCAGACCCGGCATATCCTCGTAGCTCCATGCGAACGTGTCCTTATATTCCTTGAGAACCTCAATTAATGCCTCTTCTTCAGAGGGTGGTAGGTTGTCACTTATGAGGATGATCCTAGGGTCTTCCTCAGTTCCCAAGTTGACTTCTTTGGTGGATTCTTCTACGGCGGTTGACGGCTCGTCGAATCTCCTCATTCCACTTGCGTATGCGCCCGCCGCATCCTCATATTCTTCACCCTCATCTTCAGTGGGGCATTCTTCATTCGTGATCTCGTAGACTCCATACCCTTCATCAAATGCACAGTCGCCCTCACATTCTATTTCTGGTAGCCGGATGGGATTTTCTAGCAACTGGGGGATGGCAAGGAGGGCTTGACACCTGGCGGCTAAATCCAGAAGGAATCGACGAGGGATCTGCCTACCCTTGGATTTCTTCCTAGGTACTACCCTTGGCCTATCATTCCTAGATTGACTGACAATATTTACAGAAGAAGAGGAAGACGAAGAGGATGGTGTAGAATGTACAGGAGAAGACCCCTCAGAGGAGGGGTAGAAAAGGTCGCTCATCGGACCTTGGACGGGTGGTCCGCAAGGCGGTACGCACCCGTGGGAGATGTAGGAGGTTTCCTCAACGAAGATGTGTTGTTGGGGAGTTTGAAAATTGACGTTTTTTTTTCATTTTCATTTTTAATGACAAAGCAGTGAAAAGAGATTGGAGGAGAGAGAAAAGTGGTTATGGCTAGAGGATTGTGAGGCTCATAGAGCAGATCATGGTTGAAGACCTGGCGCGGGTTGAAAAGCCCGCGTAGGTATGTAAACAGAGAAGGGGATCTGGGAAGATCATCAGACAATTGTCTGGCCCAGGAAGAAGATATCAGCAAAGGCTGAGACGAGTGGATGGAGAAGATGGCGGCTAATGAGCCGTCGACGGCAATGTTGAGGACGGATGAAGATCCGTCGATGACAGAGTCCTTCTGGCGAGGACGAGGATAGTTTGGAACCTTGGCAAGAGTGGTAATATTCTCTGGTATTCCGGAGATCAATGGCGGTCCTTCAAGTTGCGGAGACGAGAACATCCTTTCCAGTGCAACGGAAATGTCCCGTATGTCGAACCATTTGTTCCACTCGCATTCCGGATCTTTGATCTTGCCTCTTTTGGTGATCCTCGGACATTTTTCAGCCAAATATACAGCATGTGATCCCCCATATGCTTCTCGTGGGTAATCTCCCATCTGAACAACGGGCCCTCTGTTGAAGTGGTTTGATAGAGTCCATGTGAGGGGCTTCCAATCCGCCCTGAACGGTCCTTTGAAGCCTAGGCCAAACCTACGGTTCGGCCTAATTTCCTTTGGCGGTTTGAGCATACCCTGTAATTGTGCGCCCAGACCTTTACCCTGTTGATAGCCGATGTTCCTCATAATCTCCCAACCTTTGGAGTGAAAAGGGAGACATGATGTTGCGGTTGTCCTGACCGGCTCCTTTGGTGCTAGTGGAACGTGAGATGAATCACGTACATCCAGTAGTGACAATATGGGCCGATGAGACGGCCAAACAGAGGGCAGAGAGGTGTTGATAGCATCCACTGTGTGAAGGACAGGTGTACTGACCACTTTAATAATTCTCCCATTGTAAGGAAACTTCATGCACTGATGGTTGGTGGAAGGCACAGCGTCCATGGCTTCGATGTAAGGGCGACCCAGTATAGCCTTGAATGTGGGGTCCATGTCGAGGACATGGAATTCCGTGGGAATTGACATGGGGCCTAGTTCTGCCTTCAGAATAATCATCCCCTGCGGCGGCCTTTTGCTATTGTCATAGGCCGTGACCGTGATCGAGGAAGGTCTTATTTGTTCCTCGTCGATCCCACACAACTGAAGAGTGCTCATGGAGATCACATTTATGGACGCACCCGTGTCCACAAGACACGGGTTTATGGATACCCCATTGATTTTTATTGAAATGCACAATGCATATTTCCGAGCTTCCTTGGGAGCGAGCTCGTAGTTGTGGAACATGATGGCCGGTTGTGTGTCTGTTGGGGTCAGGACGGTCGAAATCTTCTCCACGGGGAGGTCTTCATTAACCATGACTCTTTGAAGGTACTCCATTAAGGCTGCCTGGTGGGATGTGGATCTTTGAAGAAGCTCCAGGATGGAGATCCGAGCAGGCGTCTTGTCCAAATGTTTTAATAGATCATACTGTGTTCCAGGGATAGCTCTTTCTGGTTGTTCTCCATCATCCTTCTCTGGCTGAGATTGCTCAAGATTCTGACTGTTGTGGGGGAAAACCCTGTGGAAAATCCTTCCACTCCGGAGCACCATTGCCTGCGGCTTTTGTACCTCTGTGGGGGTAGCAGTGGGTTTTAACAGAGGTTTGAGGGGTAGTGGTGGAGGAATGGTCGATGAAGCAGGGGTGATGACGGGAGCAGGGATTCTGATGAGGGGTTTGTTAGGTGGAGGCATGGTGAAGGTAGAGGGGATATCGCGCGGATTATGAAGGATAAGGGGTCTGGAAGGTGGAGGTGGAGACGAAGTAGAAGTGGGTAGGGCTTGAAGTGGGCAATGATTTTGAGGTGGGCGATGAGTAATGAGTGGTTTTGAAGGCATTAGTGGTGATACGGTGGAGAAAGACGGGGTTATGTATGGTTGACGGATGATAAGGGGTTTAGAAGGCGTAGGGGTAAATGTGGTAGAGGTGGATGGTAAAGTGGGGGAGTGAGAGAAGATGAGAGGGTGTGAAGGCGTAGTGGAGAGTGTCGGTTGATAGGAGATCGGGGTACGGATGAGAGGGCGTAATGGTAGTGGAAATGGTGAAGGCGATACTGACGCGGGTTGATGAGAGAGAGGTGCTACCCGGGCAAGGCGAGGGGGTTGCATGACGATGGGGTTGGAGGAAGAAAGAATAGAGGTACTTTCCTGGTGCCACACCTGCTCTCTCCCGACTTCCGGGAAGGAGGAGATGGGGTTAACCTGATGATTGGGCTGTTGGTGCTCCGGTAATGGATTCTGGATTATGCCCATGTCGGGCTGTTGTTGTGGGGCCTGCTGAGGCTGTTGTTGTTGTTGTGGTTGCTGCTGCTGCTGCTGTTGTAACTGCTGCTGTGGCCTATGAGGAGGTCTCCTAGCCTTAAGAGCGGCGACGTATCGTCTCATTTCATCCCAATCTATTTGATGTTCATCATTCATATCGTGGATGTAATCTTTGAAATGGAAGCAGTAATCTACTGTGTGTCCTGGCTGCCTGTGGTAGACGCAGTATTTGGAGGTATCAACATTTGGGGGCCACACGGGCCTTTCTCTGGGTAGGGCGAGTTGGTTTGATGCCATGAGGGCATTAAAAATGTCTGCTAAGGTTTCTGGCAATGGTGGATAGTAGGCTCTCTTGGGACCGAGCGGCCTCCTTTGTTGCTGTTGGGGACCATAGTTCCCCGGGGGTGGAACTTGGTTGTACTGAAGCGGTGGTTGTTGTTGCTGAGGTTGTGGTTGTTATTGCTGGGGTTGACGTAATGGAGGCATATTATCCTGGGGTGGATTATTTTGGGGTGGAGGACGAAGAGGGAAAGGACCTGGTTGGAGGGGAAGTCGGGACATTTGTGGAGGCCTTGGGTTGACCGCATAGTTGGCATTGTTGACCGCACCCACTTGCTCATTTGTCACGACCCCTTCTGTGGCTCCGCCCGGGACACCAGCACCTGTCTTTCTGACCACTTTGGGCTTTGACGACTCAAACATGTTCATAATGGGGGAGTCTTTTAACTGGGTTTGGATGTATCGGGCCCTTTCATAGAGTTCCTCCATTGTAGTAAGTTTATTCATGGCCAGGACGTGTCTGAACTGTGGGGTTGCATTAGACACAATCATCTTCACTTGTTCGGGCTCAGAGAGGGTATCCCTTATTCTTTCCGCCAGAGACCTCCATCTATCAGCATAGCGGACAAAATCCTCGTCGGGCTTCATCTTTTCGGCCACTAGGTCGGTAATGGAGAGTGAGGGACCGACCCTATCCCTATATTTCTGCAAGAACCTTCTCTGGACTATTTCAAAATTCTCGGCCTCGCGGGGCTCCAAGGAATAGAACCACTCAAGCGCGGGACCATCCAATGATCTCCGAAAGAGGTATGCTAGGGACCTCTGATCGTTTTGTTAATAGGAGGATTCATACATGAAATCCTTGAGGTGAATGAAGGGGTTGTCGGTACCATTGTATCTGCGGTACGTGGGCATTTCGGAGGGAGGAAGATGAATGACGGGAAGGATTGGCAAAGTAACCTCCGGGGTGGCTTTCACGTCCACCATCCTTCTCAGATTTTGAAACTGCTCGTCCATGCGATTGAACCTATTGAGGAGCGATTGGGCGAGCTGTTGTGTAGTGGACAGCGGATCTAGAGGGGAGGGGTGAATAGATCAGCCCCACTTTTCGCAATGCGGCCCTCTAAACAGCTAGTTAAAATGAATTGCAGCGGAATAGAAACTAGCTTCCAAGAATGCTATGATTCACTTAGCAAGATAAGTAAGATATATAATAATTCGATCCTAAGCATGCACCTAGAACGATTCAATCACACAAGCAAACCACGCTAGACAGGATTTTTAAGGTGGTTCGGACTGAATCCTCAGCCCTACGTCCACCCCTCACCAAAACCCGGTGAGGCTTCACTTGTGCAGCGCACCAAACCACAAATCGGAAACCACCGATTGCCTTCCTACTCACCACCTGGTAGGGACGTCAACCGTAAATTAGAACACCCTCCAATTGCCTTCCTACTAACCACCGGTAGGGATGAATCACACTTTCAATGTTTAAACAATAATGAAAATGAAACAAGATGTGAATGAACTAAAACAAGAGATTGAGTTATGAGTGAAAATGAATTGGCCCTTGTATGGAATGTTGATCAGCAACAAGGCTCCTCTTAGCTTCAACTCAATCTTCTTGATTCACCCTTGATTGGATGAATGTTCTTCACGGAATACTGTTCACGTGAACAGTACCTCTTCCTTCAATTCTTCTCTCTTGATCTTCTCTTTGAACTTCTTTGAATGAATGAAAGAGATGATGAAGCTACCTTGAATCTTGATTGCTTCTTTAGCTTCTAGGAGTTTGAATGCTTGAAATATCACCTTGAATGAACTTGAAAGAACTTGAATGGATGAAGATGATTTCCCTTGATAGTGAGCTTCAATGGATCCCCTTGAGATGATGAAGAGGATGGAGGATGCAGCTTTCTCTTCTCTTGGCCTTGATCTTGATCTCCACTTGAAGAGCTTGAACACTTGAGGATGAAGATCTTCTTCACGGAGTACTGTTCACTGCTACAGTGCTCCGAATTCCTCTCCCTTGAACACACTCTAGCAACCTCCCTTGTAACCCTCTTAAAGCCCTTAGGGTTTCCAACCCTTTTGTATTGGTTTTATAAACCTTGAATGGTCCTTGGACAAGCCTTAGACCAGATCCACAATTTGTGGGTGATTAGGTGACTTTAGGATTAAACAAATCAAGGTTGAATGGCCCTTTTCGAAGTTGGAAACAAAGTCAAAATTGAAGGCTCGGGGCTGGCGGTCGACCTACAGCTTCTGGCGGTCGACCGCCACTGTAAAACACTATAGACGGATGATCCCTGGGACTAGCGGTCGACCGCTACTAGCTGGCGGTCGACCGCCAGCTGAAACACTGCAGACTGGCCATCCCTGGCTGGGGCGGTCGACTGCCCCTGTGCTGGCGGTCGACCGCCAGCTGGGCAGAGCCCGGGTCACCCCGGGTCGGTCCGTTGGCCGCACCAGCTCCGTCGCTTGAGTCCGTTAGCCGCCCGTTCGTGTCTGTGGCATCGACCTTGTTTGTCTTGAAGTTTTATTACCGCGCAGGTCGATCCGCGTGCGAGGGCGCAACATTGAGCTTTCATGTGCATATCTGTCATGAACAAAATATCACATATGTCAGTCATAAGAGCGTGGAAAATAACAATGACTAATAGTGTTAAGCCATTATCAAAACCAAGAATACACAAAACTCATATGACTATAGAATGATGCCGAATGACCCATGTGACCACAGAATGACTCAAATGACCTCAGGGACGCAACACGAGCTTCTCTAGAGGTGAAGGCGGCACTTGCCACTGGGGGAGAAACTGTCTCCCGGAGACTTGAGGGGGGAACCCGGAATGAGAGGGAAGCTGTCGGACCGCCGACAGTTGGCCCTGGCTGAAGCAGTGTGTGGGGAACAACGGGAGTTTGAGATTGTGACGGGAACTGGAATGAGGGTGGTTGTTGGCTCGCTTGTCCTTGAAGCGAGGGAGACTGGATGGCTTGTGCCAACGAAGGAGATAGAATGGCCTGCACGGACTCTTGGATAGGTGCGATGGCCGGAGTTGATTCCTGGGGCGTGGGGGAAACAGATTTCCCCTTCAGAATGGCCTGGAAGGCCCGGAGCTGTTCAGAGGTAAGCTCCGTGTTGGCGAGGACGCCCAGTAAGGAAGAGATATCCTGTGGTGGGGACGTGTCCCCGGCAATAACCTGCACCTCATGCGAGAGCTCATGAGAAGGACCCGAGTCCATAGCATAGACTCGCAGGTCGGCTGACAAACCACGACTAGGGTGGTTTTCCTCAAAAGACTCGTGAGCCATGCTCACAGTTTTCCCAGAACGGAAAAACATACACTAGCAAGTAGGTAGCACAGATTATCAAACAAGTGGATGCCTTTACGCCTTTTTTGTGTTTTGATTTTGATGATGATTTTTTTTTGTATTTTTAGCGAGATCCGAAGTTCACACAAAATGGGGACCCTAGTTTATTTTTGTTTCACCGCCGTGTCAGCTAGGGTCTCTCGTCTCACCACGAATGAAATGACTAACTTCGGGGAACTTCAATGGTACAACCAGCCCAGTGAACGAAGAGGAGATTCTTCGATGTCGGG
This sequence comes from Amorphophallus konjac, assembly GCA_022559845.1. Lineage (NCBI taxonomy): Eukaryota > Viridiplantae > Streptophyta > Magnoliopsida > Alismatales > Araceae > Amorphophallus > Amorphophallus konjac. Next base: position 175,919,921 of record CM040125.1, read on the forward strand.
GACTTACGGAGGTCCCAGTGGAGGAGATTCTAGTCCGTTGAGAGGAATTCTTAAACGGAGAGTCCTTCCTTCACCGGGAAAGGGTGATCCTAAAAAAAAAATGAAAAAAGGATAGAAAAGAGGGATGGATGCATGCAATAAAATACTGACAGAGATATGGAGTGGGAAAACAACAGAAATAACAGACATATAATAAACGAACAACCAATCAAAACTAACAGTGCTGCCGTGAGCACAACGGGACGCGCGCGGGAGCCAAGGTGGAGAGGCACGGATGGTGCCAAACTTGCAACGGTAGCCGAAAGGAAGCAGTAGACGTCCCACCATGATCGCCAATCTGTGAGCGACGTCACGCGGTTCGGGGGTGCGAAGAGGACGCGGAGCGCGCGGGCTCCTTCTTTTTTGTTTGCTGCAACATAGAAATAAGAGAAAAGAGAAGGGGCCACCACGGGAGATTGCTCCGGTGGGGCGAGCGGGACAAATGTAATATAGCAAGATATGGGGGTTAAACGGCCATAGCGGGAAGTGACTCGCCGCGACCTCGGGGGGACGGGAATGGTGCAGAAATTAAATAACAAGAATTGAAACGGCCATTGGGGAAGTGACTCACCGCGGCCTCGAGAATATGAGCAGATAAGAATATAACAGAATATAAGGAGAATATAAAGAGCGGGAATTTAAACGGCCATTCGGGAAGTGACTCGCCGCGGCCTCGAGAACATGAATAGATAAGAATATAATATATAAGAACGGGAATTTAAACGGCCATTGGGGAAGTGACTCGCCGCGGTCTCGAGAATATGAATAGATAAGAATATAACATATAAGAACGGAAATTTAAACGGCCATTGGGGAAGTGACTCGCCGCGGCCTCGAGAATATGAGCAGAATACAACAGAATATAAAGAGAGTATAAGAACGAGAATTTAAACGGCCATTGGGGAAGTGACTCGCCGCGGCCTCGAGAACAAGATGTGATCGCCAGGGGTCGAAAGACCCCAAAATAAAGAAAGTAATCGCGCCTACCTCAAGAGCGGGAGATGGCGGGTTGCTTCTTCCTCCCCCTTCAGCCGGCCGACGGAGAGGGCTTTCCTTGGGTACCCTTGCAAAACAACGATAAACAAGTAACGAGTGGATTAGAAAGATGAAGGTGTAGTATTCAAATCCTTACGGTAAAAATAACGAAATGATGGCAAGACACACACCTGGTTGGTGTTGTCTTTTAAACCCCTCTCGGACTCGAGTAGGAGGAAAATGAGATGATGGATTCAAGAAGTATATAATAAGAGGCGCCCTTATGAAGGGGGATAGATGATGCGAGATGATGAATGCAAAAGAACTAAGAAGAAAAGGAAAGGATTGGCTTATTGGATGTGCCGATGGTGAAATCCGGCGGAGCTCCGGTAGCGTAGGGATGGCGTGGAAGCGCGGTGGATGAAGACGACCTTCCTCTCGCGAGCGTGGGCACCCGAGAAGCCGGCAGAACCTCCACCTACAAAAGACCCCACGGGTTAGAAAATGACTCCGGTAGCCTCTGGGCTCCGGCAGCCTATCGGATCTCTTCGAAGCTCTCTCAGAACTGAGGGGGTGGGCCTCTATTTATAGGGCTCCGGAGGGTGGAGGCGTCCAGGACCCTGGACACCTCCATCAGGGCCGAACTAATATTTTATTCTATTTTTATTAATTTTTTCAGAATATTTTTGTGGAGGCGTCCAAGGCCTCGGACGCCCCTAACAGGTCCACCGAACACCACCGACGGCCGCACGCGATTTGACACAACGCGTTGTTTTGTGAGCGGCGCCTCGTGATTTTGAAATGGGCGCGTCCAGCGGGCTGGACGTCTCCATAATTTGGCTTTTTTCACATACGACAAACCGTCGTTCGGTGGGCGGCGCCCGTGAGGGAGTTGATGGAGGCGTCCAGGGGCCTGGACGCCTCCATTAATATATTATTTTTTATTTATTTTGTCTTTTTATGCCAAAGCTGGCATTATATATTTTTTATGCTTGTTTTTATGGATGCGTCCAGGGGCCTGGACGCCTCCATTAATGTATAATTTTTATTTTATTTTGTCTTTTTATGCCAACTGGCATATATATATATATATATATTTTATATTTGTTTTTATGGAGGCGTCCAGGGGCGTGGACGCCTCCATTAATATATTATTTTTTATTTGTGTTTTGGGTTTTTTTGAAAAATAAAATTAAAAGAATGGGGGCGTCCAGGGGCCTGGACGCCCCCATTAAGACCCACCCGGGTCCTCAGTTCAAGCGTTGGCGGTCGCCCGGCAGACACCCTTCTTGGTTCCGGAACCTCCTGATACGTCTGACTGGTGTTGATGCCGTCCGAATGCCGTGACGAGACGATTCCAGATGCCGAAAAGGGCGGAAGAAGACTCAAGAAAAGGAAGCACTCGAGCGATTCAAAATGCGTAAGCCGTTGCGGGGCGTTGTATAGTAATATGAGACTTTCTCGGGAGACGTCAGGAATGGCGTGTCTACAAATACTAGGTGAGATTGGTGCCTTGTAGGCTACCTGACATGTTCAGAAATGACATCCTCACAACGGGGTGCCCTTCCTGTGAATTATATAGGGTTTAGGAAACCCAGTCAGGGGTTAAATGACGCCTCTTAGGCTGCCGTTTATCAGTGAATGGCGTCCTGACACCAGGGCGCGTCATTCAGGGGTTTAAGGTCTCAAAAAAACTAAAACTCAGGGTCTGTTTAATAGGCGCCCAGGTCACAACCATCTTTCAATAAGAGGCGCCTGGGTACAGGGCGCCTACTTCTGGGACTGTCGGACACTGGGTCAGCTTCTGGAATTGGCGCCCAGGGGGCTGTGATCTCCTTGAAATTGGCACCCATACCCCTGCCATGTCTTAAGTGATAGGCGCTCTAGGGTCAGCCACGTTTTACAGGGTTTACAGGGTCAGGTTTAGTAGGCACCCATGGGCCTGCCACCAATTAACAATTGGCGCCCCTGGGTCAGACTTTTTCATTAAATGGCGCCCTGAGGGCTGCCATGACTCAGTGATAGGCGCCCAAGGGTCTGGCGCCTATCAAACAGGCTGTGGGTTGAGGGTTAATCGTGCTAAGCTAATGACTGAGTAATGACTAAGGGTTAACTAGTTAAGACATAGTTTTAACTGAACTGGTTAAATAGAGGTTTAACTAATGGAGGCTTAACTAATGGCTGAGGGTGTTAAGCTCTGATTAAGATAAATGGCTGGGAGTTAACTTAACTAAGTAAGCTACATGACTGAGGGTTAAGTGGTTTACAGATTAAAACACATGGCTTACTGATTAAGATAAATGATTAACAGGTTAAGGTAGAAGGCGCCCTGGGTCTGTCACCTATTTAAAATTGGCACCCCAGGGGCTACCATCTTTCAGTAGAAGGAGCCCAGGGTCAAGCCATGATTTATTAGAAGAAGTCTTAGGGTCAGCCACAAATTTTTAAGAGAAGTCTCAGGGTCAGCCATGAATTTTTAATAGGAGTCTCAGGGTCAGCCACGAATTTTTAATAGGAGTCTCAGGGTCAGCCACTAATTTTTAATAGGATTAAGGACAATCAGGGAGTGATTAGGCTAGATAGAAGGCGCCCAGGGGGCTGCCATCTATCAGAAATTGGCGCCCCAGGGGTATCCATGTCTCAGTAGAAGGCGCCCCTGGGTCAGCCTTCAATTTTTTAATAGGTGCCCTCGGGTTGGGCGCGCCTTTCAAGGGGTCATTTTTGTCCTGTTTCGAGTTGAATAATGTCCGTCTGTTCGGCCGTTTCTTAGTGAATGGCGCCCTGGTTAGCGGCGCCCTTCACTGAAGGTTGATTTACCGGTCCGAGACTCGGGTTACTGTTCATATTTTCTAATGTCACAGAATATAGAATTGATGACATGGATAGGTAGAGAAAATTGCGAGGAGCACGGATCCGTGGTCATGTATTTGTTTAATGTTATAGTTTCTCTAATATCAAATTGTTAACGTGTTGTTTTACATTTTACAGAAATTGAAATGGCGACAGGGGTTCAGTCGCTTTTTAAATGGCGCCCAGAGGGCAGCCATTTCCTAAGAAATGGCGCCCCTGCCTGGGGCTCCCCTTATAAGAAGGCGCCCAGGTGGGGGTCGCCCCATTCCTGAGGATAGATTTATGCTTCCTGAAAATTAATTTTGACCTATTCACTTAAACATGGTCTATATCGAATCTGGTGTCGTTATTTAGCATAAAACAGGTCGTTAAAGCATGTAATATGGAGATTTACATTATCATGTGATTAACTTAGGTAAACTAACATGTTCTAACAGGTTGGCTAACAGACTTGGTTACAGATTACTAATACATGATAGATCTATGCAAAATACGATAAAACAAGATGTATAAACACTAATATCGCATGGAGATGAGCCTAAGACCCATGGCATAGACTAATTACCCTAGATTAGCTACCAGTTCAGTTTAAAATTGAGAACAACTACTAAAACATGATGTGTAACCACTAAATACCGCATGGAGATGAGACTAATCACTAATTTTACATGCTAATATAACCTAGATTAGCTATGGTTTGGTTAAAGCTCGAGATCACCTACCTCTTTGGGATGAGAGACTAGGTACAGGAAGAAGAGAGACACCTCTGCAACCTCTGCAACACCTCTGCAACTTCAGAGAGTGTCCCCTTGCAGCAAGCCTTGGAGCTAACAGAATAGAAGGGGAATATAGGGATATATTATAGCATTAGGCTCGACAGGAGGGGAAACAATATCCGTAATAATAGGATCTGAGTGGGATGCCAACTCAAACAGGCTGTTGGTGATGAAAATATCGCAAAAGTTGTCGGATGGGAAATGGTGACTGGGGGTCATACTATTTTTAATCCTGAGTTTTATATATTAAACTTCCCACTTAACTTCAATGATTTTTATCTTTAAAAATTGATGGAGTTAGTTTATGAAATTTCATGGGTGAGATCCATACATTTTTCTCTATTTTTACATATAAATCTTTTTGAAAAATTCTTTTTGAATAAAAAGTGGCACTATTCATGGCACTATTCACGTTATATGAAATAGCGGCTTAATATGTGTCGTTATTGGTCATTTCTTACTTGGAGCATTTTCCCATCCCCCTCAAAGGACTAAAATTGTAGATATATCCTTTTAAACCTTGTGTATTTACTTTACTCAAATAACGACATCTTACATGTCGTTATTTCACAAGTAACGACTTAACAACGGTCGTTATTTTGAACGGAGATTTTTGTATTCACCCTATACTTAACCAAAATTATCTTTATACCTTTTCTTACTTCCTAAATTAGGTTTATCCTTTAATTCTTCATCCATATACCCTTATTTCTTTCAAACACTGATATGAATGTAAAAATTGAATTATTTAATTTTATAATTTATGAAAATATGATTTGGCCTCTTTTAAAAGTGATATTTATTGTTTTAAAATTATTTCAAACTATTAATTACATATTTTAAATGATTAATTAAATAGAATTAAATGGTTAAATTCATTTATTACCATTTTAAAATTTTCAGGGTGTTACACCCTCCCCTACTTAAAAGAATTTGGTCCCCAAATTTAACTGTATAAGGGTAAATTCATCTACATAAGGATACTGTAGAAAGTATAGGATACTTACAGTCTAAAATAGTTATGGGTATCTTCTCTTCATAGATTCCTCGGTCTCCCAAGTTGCTTCTTGCTCTGAGCATCGATTCCATTGGATTTTCACCATAGGGATCGTCTTGCTCCTTAGGATTCAGACTTCTCGGTCGAGGATCCGCATCGGCCTTTGCTCATAAGTAAGATCCCTTTGAATTACCAATTCAACATGGTCGATGACGTGAGAAGGGTCGTGCACATATTTCTTCAGCATAGATATATGAAATACATTGTGCACTTCCGAGAGTTGAGGAGGTAAGGCAATACGGTAAGCCACCTCGCCCACTCTTTCCAATACTTCAAATGGACTGATAAACCTTGGTGTAAGCTTGCCCTTAACACCGAATCTTCTAATACCTCGGCCGGGAGATACCTTGAAAATTCATGGTCACCCACTTGAAATTCCAAATCTCTCCTTCTGTTATCAGCATAAGATTTTTGCCTGCACTGAGCTACCTTGAGTCTCTCTCTGATAAGGTGTATCTTTTCAGTTGAATCTCTAACCATATCTGGGCCTAGAAGTTGTCTTTCATTGACTTCATCCCAGCATATAGGAGATCGACAACTCCTGCCATAAAGCACCTCAAAAGGTGCCATTTGAATATTGGCTTGATAGCTATTATTGTAGACAAATTTGACTAGGGGTAAGTGGTCATGTCAGCTTCCGCCAAAATCTATAATGCATGCCCTTAACATATCTTCAACAACCTAATTTGTCCTTTCAGTTTGACCATCTGTCTGGGGATGAAAAGCAGTGCTAAAGTTGAGTTTCGTTCCCAGAGAGTGTTGTAGACCCTTCCAAAAATGAGAAGTAAAGCGCGAGTCTCGATCAGATACTATAGACACAGAAATTCCATGCAATCTAGTAACCTCCTTGATATATAAGGCAGCAAGAACATCAATCGACCATCGACTCTTGATAGGCAAGAAATGAGCTGATTTAGTAAAGCGATCGATGATTACCCAAATTCCATCATATCCGCCCCTAGACTTAGGCAAACCCATGATAAAGTCTATGCCGATGTCTTCCCATTTCCACTTGGGGATATCTAGTGGATGCAGTCTTCCAGCGAGTCTCTGATGTTCCGCCTTCACTTGTTGGCATGTCAAGCATCGAGACACGAAGTCTGTTATCTCCCTTTTCATGTTGGGCCACCAGAAGGTTCTTTTTATGTCTTGGTACATCTTAGTGGCTCCAGGGTGGATCGTGTACCTCGATCGGTGAGCTTCTTCAAGAATCCTCTTCTTCAGCTCAGGACAGTCTGGTATACATGTCCTTTCATGGAATAATATTCTGCCATCGAGTGCAAACTTGAAATTAGATTTCTCGTCCAGCTTCTCTTTTATTTCCACTAGGGTAGGATCTTCTTCTTGCAACCTCTTGATTTCAGCTAGCAAATCCAAATGCACACTTATGAGAGATAGAGTAATACACCCGTCATTCTCATCCATGCTTATATTGAGTTCAGAGAGTTTTTCTAGCAGCTTCCATTCTTGAACCATACAGTTGGCTACTAGGGCTCTCGGCTTCCGACTAAGGGCATCTGCTACGGAATTACCCTTACCAAGATGATATTATATAGTGAAGTCAAAATTCTTGAGATACTCGAGCCAACGCCTTTGTCGCATGTTCAGCTCCTTCTGAGAGAATAGATATTTAAGACTTTTATGATCGGAGTATACGGTGAATTGCTCTCCATAGAGATAGTGCCTCCATATCTTTAAAGCCAATACCACTGCGGCTAGTTCCAAATCATGCACATGGTAGTTTTCTTCATGCTTCTTTAATTGCAGGGAAGAGTATGCAATGACTCTTCCATTTTGCATCAATACATATCCGAGGCCGATACCAGATGCATCAGTATATACCTCGTACTTCTCTCCTTCAATTGGTAGAGATAAGACCGGAGCAGTAGTCAAGAGATCCTTTAAAGTTAGGAAACTCTTCTCACAGTCTTCACTCCATTCATAAGGCACTTCCTTACGAGTCAATCTGGTAAGAGGGGCATCAATCTTGGAGAAGTCCTTAATAAAACGCCGGTAGTAGCCAGCTAGACCCAAGAAGCTACGAATCTCCGTTGCATTCGTTGGTCGTCCCCAATTTTGTACAGCTTCGACCTTCGCAGGATCAATAGAAATTCTATTCTTTGATATGACATGGCCTAAGAAGGACACTTCTGGCATTTGCTGAATTTGGCATATAGCTTATTGTCTCGCAATATCTGTAATGCCTTCTTGAGATGCACTTCATGATCTTCTTCAGTTTTTGAATAGATCAATATATCATCAATAAAGACCACAATAAATTGGTCTAAATAAAGCTTGTAGGTGCTGTTCATTAACTGCATAAAAGCTGCGGGGGCATTTGTTAGTCCAAAAGGTATAACAGTAAATTCATAATGCCCATACCGGCTTCGAAATGTAGTTTTATAAATGTCTTCTTCTTTAATCCTCAATCGGTGGTAACCAGACCGAAGATCAATTTTGGAGAAGTAATTAACTCTAGATAATTGGTCGAACAGCTCATCAATTCTCGGCAACGGGTACTTGTTCTTGATTGTAAGATGGTTCAACTGTCGATAATCAATGCATAGCCTCAATGTTCCATCCTTCTTTTTAACAAAGAGCATGGGTGCTCCCAAGGGGGAAGTACTCGGCCTAATGAAACGCTTTTTCAATAAATCCATCAGCTGCTCCTTTAGCTCCTTCAGTTCAGCGGGAGACATCCTGTAGGGTGCCTTAGAAACAGGACCGGCACTAGGAACAATGTCGATTGTGAACGACACTTCCCTTTCCGGGGGTAAACCAGGCAATTCTTCTGGAAATACATCGGGAAAGTCCCGAATTACTCGGATGTCTTCAATTTCAGTCTTCTCGACTTCCGTGGCAGTCATAAAATCTATGAAAGCCACACATCCTTTACTCACAAGTTTGCTTGCTCGAAGGGTTGAGATGAGTGGGGGTCTATTCTGAGGGGTAACATAAACCAACTCGAGATAATCCGTAAAATTTACCTTGCTGTGTCGGTAATCTACCGTTGCTTGGTAGGTGGATAACCAGACAGCGCCTAGTATGACATCATAATCATTCACATCAAGGTATATAAGGTCGACCGGCATATTGCTACCTTGAACCATAACCTCACAACTTGGGTAGTGATGCATGATATCAGACTTGTTTCCGAGAGGTGTAGATATTACTAAATCTAACCATTCAGGTTCTTTAGAAAATGAGGCAGTAAATCTCTTGGAAATAAATGAATGAGTTGCTCCAGTATCAAATAAAACTTTAGTAGGTTTAGAGCAAACAGTTAATGTACCTTTTATGATTCCTCCTTCCATGGGTTCCGTCCCTTGAAGAGCTTGTAGACGGCCTTGTTTCTTTACCAGACGCTTCTCGTCTTTGTTGGCTTGTTCCTTCATCAAGGGCCAGTCGGGGATTCGATGCTCTCGACTCCCACATCGAAGACACGCTCCCAGTTTCCTCCAGCATTCCTCAGTCTTATGACCAGCCTTGTCACAATACTTGCAGATTTCCTTGGAAGGTGTGATGGCGGAGGAAGGCTTATTGCCGATAGTGGAGAAGGGCTTGTTGCTTTTCTGGTACCTCTTCTCTTTGAAAAATTCTCCTCCATTGAAGAATCACTTCTTGCCAAATGGTGGTTTGAAGTTTCCCGGACTTGTGACGAGTTCCTTCTTGTCCTTGCCTCGAATCCTTTCGGAGAATTCAGTGGCGTCTTCTAGTAATTGAGCGCGCCGAACCATTTCTGAATAGACTTGGATGTCCATCGGCGCAAGCTGTGTAATATGCTGGGGCCGTAGCCCGTTGAGGAATCTCTTTGCCTTCATCTTTTCCGTACACACCAAGTGGGGTGCATAACGGGAAAGTCTTGAGAATTGGTCCTCATATTCGGCCACCTTCAAGCTCCGTTGCTTTAACGCGGCAAATTCCACGGCCTTCTTTTCTTGCACACGGTCCGAGAAATACTTACTGTTGTAATGCTCGACAAACTCTGCCCATGTGACGTGGTTATCCGGTAGTGTTGCTTCTACAGATTCCCACCAGCATTGAGCATCCCATTCCAGCTAAAATGTAGCCAATAAAACCTTCTCTTCATCCGTGCATTGCATTACACGGAAAATCCTTTCGATTTCCTTCAGCCAATTCTCGGCATCATCGGGGTCCACCGATCCCGCGAACCGTGGTGGGTTCATGTTGCAAAAATCCCGATGAAGGTCACCAGCTCTGCGGTGAGCACCGCCAGCACCGCCTTGCGCCACTTGCTGTAGCGCCTGCGTAAGTCCCTGCACAGTGCGCTGCATCTTGTGCCATTGTGCTCTTTCAGCGGCCATAATCCTACAAAAGAATTAAGGTGTAATAAATATTGAGTTTTCGGGTTAAGGATCAATTGTCGTTATTAAACTTAACCCATAGCTTTACCCATCTCACCAAGTAAGATATAAACCAATGCTTAAACAATTCTATCGTTAGACATACCTAGGAATCTTACCAGGTAAGGTCTAAACCTATCCTTAGACATTTCTATTAGACATTTCTATCTTTAGACTCGGGTTTTTACCTAGGAAGTTGTAATCCTAGGCTCTGATACCAAGAGAGAGTTGTCACGTCCCGAGCTAGGAAGATTACCCATGGCGCGACAGTCCTTTATATAGAACCAAAATGAGTTAGCTATTTGATGGAATTCTTCCTTTGATAATTAATAGAGTGCGCAATAACTAAGATTTTTTTTGCTTGAGATTAATACGAGTTGACATTTATTACAACTATCCAAATGGCAAATTTCATACATTTTCCAAGTCCAACTACTAGGCTTCAAGCCCTTAATACAGTTCTAATCAATTGGACTAATACAATTGACATAGTGAACTAATACAACTGACATAACCGGATATAACTGACATAAGTGGGATTACAATAACACAATTAACATGACAATATGATAACTCAGTGCTAACACTCATCACTCAGTCTCATTCCCTTCCGAGTGTTGGTTGTCATCCAAATCACCTGAAAATGTTAGAAGCAACTGGATGAGCGGATCGCTCAGTAGGATTTACATCTTAAGATTTAACATGCTTTAAGTGGTTTACAAGTTCAATTAATGTAGGTAAATCTATGCATGTAGACAAGTAGATATCAAGGATTGTAAAATCGACAAGAGCAGTATAGGAATAACAAGTGAGAGTATATAGATTCCAACTTCCATACAGCAGTAGCAAGAGATATCAAGCAAGTAATAACTGGAATTAACAATAATTTTCCAAGAAGGTAATGTTGACACCCATTTTTTGCCGATAAGTTGAGTCGTTCCTCGTACTCCCATTTGTTGATGTCTTGAGTTGTCCATCGCTTGTTGGGGCTATCTTCAGGCATGTTTTGGGCCAGTTTTATGGGTCGCCACCCTCCTTGGTTAGGTCCGAGTTGATTTCAAGCTTAACGGGCCTTGGTTTCGGTTGATTGGGTTTTTTTCCCATGAGTTTCAATACCCAAACGCATGTATGATTCATCCATGGCCGCTCAACCATTGTGCGGTTGTCCATGACCCGTCCATGTATTTTGGAGTAATTTGGTTAATTTTCTGAATTTCCATCGACAAGCATTTATGCGGTCCTATTCTGCCCGTTCAACTTAATGGACGGACAGGTTATGACCGCTCATCTCTCAGAGTCCTGCGCTCGATGGTTTTCTCAGATAATTATCCAATTAATCTATTTATCACCGACAGGCCTAAAATGGTTTGTCTTTGGCCGCTCTACGTTTGAACGGTCCCACATGAGCCGTTCATCTCTGAGAGTCCAACGGCGAAGGTTTCGGTCAGTTCGATGGATAATTTGGGTTATTTCTGATTTATTTTGAATTTCCACCGATAGGGTTGGATGGCCCGTACGTGACCGCCCATCAAGTGGGGCGGTCTATCGTAAGACCGTTCATCCCTTCGATTCCTGAATTTCAACAAGCCTTTCTCTCTCTATCCGTGATTTTATCCCTAACTTCTCCCATCATTTTCTCCACGGATAATCAACCATTTTGAGTGCCGTTTCGACTGGATAAAAGATAATTGATTTATCTACGATTTTCCTTTGATTATCTCAACCTGAAAATGATTCTAAACCCTAATTTCGAGCTAGGCTTTCTAGGCTCTATAAATCGACCCTAAAGGCCAGGCTTGAAAAGGGGGGGAGATATTTGGTCGACGGCGAAGCCCTGCCGTATTCTTAAGCGACCTAGCACCAAGGAGGGAGGCTTTTTACGTCCATACAAGCCTCCGGTTTAGGGAGTAGTCGAGTTTTGAGTCTTTTGTGTTTGATAGGTTTCGTCACTTTTTCATTGCATGCATTACTTTCTCCCCACGTTCTTCTTCATTCTCATCACCATGCACACATCCACCCACGTTTTTGACGCCCTAGAGGTTTAAAATCCCCCAGGTATCCCCTTTCCACTTAGTCACGTTCATTCCTTATTATTTTGACATATACTACACTGTTCAGTTCTAATCTCGGTTGTTTCTGTGTGTTTTCACGTTGTTTTTACAGGTCAGCAATCCCTAGCACGAGGCCCATCCCCTCTGGCCGGCCGGAGAGGGTGGAGGTTGGACCCCTTTGCGACTTCTGGCTTGGTGGTCTTGCGCGGTTCTACACAGTCCGTTCAGGAGGACGTGCGGTGCAGATTGGACCGTCCATCTTCTTCCTGCGGCCGAGGAAGAGCCGTTCAACAGCCAGGAGTCTTTCATCCCGCACCTTCTGCAGCGCCCTTAGGCGGTCTATCGTAAGACCGTGCAACTAGTAGGCGGTTCTCCATCAACCGCTGATCTAACCAGCTCTGCAACCAGGCGAGTGTCTCCCCCTTCTTTCCAAAGCACGGTGTGTTCATCACGTTCGGCGCTTTGGTGGCGATCACGGTTTGTTACACTTCCCCTTTTCCTCTGCCTTCATTTGTTCCCCACACGGAGGTGGTAGAATAGATAATTGGGAAGGCACTTGGAAAGGAGCGGATTCGGGAGGAAGAAAATATATCTACTGGTAAGAACTCATGTCAAGCAAGCAATAGTAAGCAACGTAATTTCAAGCATTTATAACTGGAATTGGTTATTTATCAATTTCATTCAAGTAAATACTTTTACCCTTCTGCGGGCCTCAAGTCAACCAATCAAGTAATATCACATGAATGAGTGGAATGCCTAAAGTATAGCAAGCAAGTACTCTGGTGCAATGCCAAACACCATGGTCAATAAACTCCCATGGGCACAAGTACCTTCGGGTGCTCCTCCCAGGACCAGACTGGGCCCTATATGCACAACATTGGTCATGTTTGTCGACATCCACTCTCATTTATAGCCAATATGAAATTTCAAGGGTTGACCAGGTAGGATATATAAGGTGGAGTAGAATGGAATCCAAGGACATATCGTTGTATAGGGACTAACTAGGAGTAAAAATCAGCGACGTCTGATACACGGAAATACTAGGTGAGATTGGTGCCTTGTAGGCTACCTGACATGTTCAGAAATGACATCCTCACAATGGGGTGCCCTTCCTGTGAACTATATAAGGTTTAGGAAACCCAGTCAGGGGTTAAATGGCGCCTCTCTGGCTGCCATTTATCAGTGAATGGCGTCCTGACACCAAGGCACGTCATTCACAGATTTAAGGTCTCAAAAAAACCAAAACTCAGGGTCTGTTTAATAGGCACCCAGGTCATAGCCATCTTTCAATAAGAGGCGCCTGGGTACAGGGCACCTACTTCTAGGAATGTTGGACACTATGTCAGCTTCTGGAATTGGCGCCCAAGGAGCTGCCATCTCCTTGAAATTGGCGCCCATACCCCTGCCATGTCTTAAGTGATAGGCACCCTAGGGTCAGCCACGTTTTACAGGGTTTACAGGGTCAAGTTTAGTAGGCGCCCATTGGCCTGCCACCAATTAACAATTGGCGCCCCTAGGTCAGACTTTTTCATTAAATGGCACCCTGAGGGGTGCCATGACTCAGTGATAGGCGCCCAAGGGTCAGGCGCCTATCAAACAGGCTGTGGGTTGAGTGTTAATCGTGCTAAGATAATGACTGAGTAATGACTGAGGGTTAACTAGTTAAGACATAGTTTTAACTGAACTAGTTAAATAGAGGTTTAACTAATGGAGGCTTAACTAATGGCTGAGGGTGTTAAGCTCTGATTAAGCTAAATGGCTGGGAGTTAACTTAACTGAGTAAGCTACATGACTGAGGGTTAAGTGGTTTACAGATCAAAACACATGGCTTACTGATTAAGATAAATGATTAACAAGTGAAGGTAGAAGGCGCCCTGGGGTCTGTCACCTATTGAAAATTGGCGCCCCAGGGGCTGCCATCTTTCAGTAGAAGGCGCCCAGGGTCAAGCCATGATTTATTAGAAGAAGTCTTAGGGTCAGCCACGAATTTTTAAGAGAAGTCTCAGGGTCAGCCACGAATTTTTAATAGGAGTCTTAGGGTCAGCCATGAATTTTTAATAGGAGTCTCAGGGTCAGCCACTAATTTTTAATAGGATTAAGGACAATCAGGGGGTGATTAGGCTAGATAGACGGCACCCAGGGGGCTGCCATCTATCAGAAATTGGCGCCCCAGGGGCAGCCATGTTTCAGTAGAAGGTGCCCCTGGGTCAGCCTTCAATTTTTTAATAGGCACCCTTGGGTTGGCGCTCCTTTCAAGGGTCATTTTTGTCCCGTTTTGAGTTGAATAACGTCCGTCTGTTCGGCCGTTTCTCAGTGAATGGCACCCTGGTCAGGGGCGCCCTTCACTGAAGGTTGATTTACCGGTCCGAGACTCAAGTTACTATTCATATTTTCTAATCTTCTCAGAATATAGAATTGATGACATGGACAGGTAGAGAAAATTGCGAGGATCACGGATCCGTGGTCATGTATTTGTTTAATGTTATAGTTTCTCTAATATCAAATTGTTAACATGCTGTTTTACATTTTACAGAAATTGAAATGGCGACACAGGTTCTGTCACTTTTTAAATGGCACCCAGAGGGTAGCCATTTCTTAAGAAATGGCGCCCCTGCCTGGGGCACCCCTTACAAGAAGGCACCCAGGTGGTGGTCGCCCTATTCCTGAGGACAGATTTATGCTCCCTGAAAATTAATTTCGACCTATTCACTTAAACATGGTCTATATCGAATCTGGTGTAGTTATTTAGCATAAAACATGTCGTTAAAGCATGTAATATGGAGATTTACATTATCATGTGATTAACTTAGGTAAACTAACATGTTCTAACAGGTTGGCTAACAGACTTGGTTACAGATTACTAATACATGATAGATCTATGCAAAATACGATAAAACAAGATGTATAAACACTAATATCGCATGGAGATGAGCCTAAGACCCATGGCATGGACTAATTACCCTAGATTAACTACCAGTTTAGTTAAAAATTGAGAACACCTACTAAAACATGATGTGTAACCACTAAATATCGCATGGAGATGAGACTAATCACTAATTTTACATGCTAATATAACCTAGATTAGCAATGGCTTGGTTAAAGCTCGAGATCACCTACCTCTTTGGGATGAGAGACTAGGTACAGGAAGAAGAGAGACACCTCTGCAACCTCTGCAACACCTCTGCAACTTCAGAGAGTGTCCCCTTGCAGCAAGCCTTAGAGCTAACGGAATAGAAGGGGAATATAGGGATATATTATAGCATTAGGGTCGACAAGAGGGGAAACAAGATCCGGAATAATAGGATCTGAGTGGGATGCCAACTCAAATAGGCTGTTGGTGATGAAAATATCGCAAAAGTTGTCGGATGGGAAATGGCGACTGGGGGTCATACTCCTTTTAATCCCGAGTTTTATATATTAAACTTCCCACTTAACTTCAATGATTTTTATCTTTAAAAATTGATGGAGTTAGTTTATGAAATTTCATGGGTGAGATCCATACATTTTTATCTATTTTTACATATAAATATTTTTTGAAAAATTCTTTTTAAATAACAAGTGGCACTATTCATGGCACTATTCACGTTATATGAAATAGCGACTTAATATGTGTCGTTATTTAATGAATAACGACCATGTAGTGGTCGTTTCTTACTTGGAGAATTTTTCCATCCCCCTCAAAGGATCGAAATTGTAGATATGTCCTTTTAAACCTTGTGTATTTACTTTACTCGAATAATGACATCTTATATGTCGTTATTTCACAAGTAACGACTTAACAACGGTCGTTATTTTGAACGGAGATTTTTGTATTCACCCTATACTTAACGAAAATTATCTATATACCTTTTCTTACTTCCTAAATTAGGTTTATCCTTTAATTCTTCATCTATATACCCTTATTTCTTTCAAACACTGATATAAATGTAAAAATTGAATTATTTAATTTTATAATTTATGAAAATATGATTTGACCTCTTTTAAAAGTGATATTTATTATTTTAAAATTGTTTCAAACTATTAATTAAATATTTTAAATGATTAATTAAATAGAATTAAATGGTTAAATTCATTTATTACTATTTTAAAATTTTTCGAGTGTTACACCGAGAGCCCAGAAGACATTGGGGAGTAGGCTACAGGAGCCGAAAGATCTCGGGGAGCAGGCTATAAAAGCCAAGGAAATATCGAGAGTAGGTTATTGGTAAGCCGCAGCGAAGGTGACAGCTCACAATATTCAACACTTGCAAGAAATTGTTGACTGCCAACCGCTGTAAAAGCCTAATGCCAATTAGCGAAGCGAGCTTCAAGGGTTGAAGGGTAACCTAGGCAACAGGCTGTGAGTGCTAAGGGATGTCGAAAGCAGACTATGAGAGCCGAAAAGAAGGGTCTCTTTTTGTTCTCTGGCCGGGAGAAGGATCCGAACAAAAGTGAGAGGTCTATTCTTCTGCTCTCTGGATGGGGGAGGATCCGAACCAAGGTGAGAGGTCTCCTTTTGTAATTCTCTGGCCGAGGAAGGATCCGAACCAAAGTGAAAGGTTTATTCTTTGATTCTCTAGCCGGGAAAGGATCCGAACCAAAGTGAGAGATTGATTCTTTGATTCTCTGGCCGGGAAAGGGTCCGAACCAAAGTGAAAGGCTGATTCTTAATTCTCTGGCCGGGAAAGGATCCGAACCAAAGTGAAGGGTTGATTCTTTAATTCTCTGGCCGGGGAAGGGATCCGAACCAAAGTGAAGGGTTGATTCTTTAATTCTTTGGTCGGGAAAGGATCCAAACCAAAGTGAAGGGTTGATTCTTTAATTCTCTGGCCAGGAAAGGATCCAAACCAAAGTGGAAGGTTGATTCTTTAATTCTCTGGCCGGGGAAAGGATCCGAACCAAAGTAAAAGGTTGATTCTTTAATTCTCTGGCTGGGGAAATGATTCGAACCAAAGTGAAGGGTTGATTCTTTAATTCTTTGGTCGGGAAAGGATCCGAACCAAAGTGAAGGGTTGATTCTTTAATTCTCTGGCCGAGAAAGGATCCGAACCAAAGTGAAGGGTTGATTCTTCAATTCTCTGGCCGGGAAAGGATCCGAACCAAAGTGAAAGGTTGATTCTTTAATTCTCTGGAGATGGCCGTCTTGGCCGAAGGGAAAACGTTTGTCGGCTTAGACGAACGGTCGTGATGCCGACCACATGAAAGGTCTATTTGTTGGATGACTGCAGGTAGAAGGTGAAAGACCATATCTACCTCAAGGCTCACTTTCTTTTCTTCTATTCTTCTTTTATGTGAAGAGGCGGGTTTGAAGACCACGTCTGCCTTATGTCTCCTTTCTTTTTGTTCTGCTCTTCTTTTCTAATTAATGCTTTCTTATTGAGGTGTATTTCTCTTAATGTGTCCCCAGGCGGGGTATGGCTTTTCTTCATCTGCCCCCCCTAAGTCGGGAGGGTATGCCTCTTTGCTTCTGTGCCCCCGGGCAGGGTATATTCTTTATGGCTTCTATGCCCCCAAGGCGGGGTAAGCTGCTTCTTCAAATGCCCCTTAGGCGAGGTATACCTTTCTTCATATGCTCCCAGGTCGGGATGTATGTCTCTTTGCTTTTGTGCCCCCCCCTAACCGGGGTGTATCCTTGCTCTCATTTCTTTTATACGCCCCTATGGCGAGATATATTTCTCTTCATGTGCCCCTAGATCATGGTGTAACTATGTTGCTTGTTGTGCCCCCAGGTCGGGGTAGATTCTTCTGCTTCTTCCGCCCTAGAGTGGGGTATGTCTTTTGCTTCATGTGCCCCCATGGCGGGGTATGTTTCTTCTTTAAAAGCCCCTAAGCCGGGGTGTATTCCTTGTCTCATATGTCTCCTGGGTCGGGGTGTGTTCTACTTCTTATGCACCCTGGGCGAAGTGTGTTTCTTTCTTTGTATGCCCCCAGGCCGGGGTGTGTTTCCTTATTTGTGTGCCCCCAAGCCGGGATGAGTTCCTCTGCTTCTTGCGCCCCCCTAGGGTGGGGTGTTGCTTCTTATGCCCCCATGGCGGGGGTGGATTCTGCTGCTTCTTATGCCCCAGAGTAGGGTATACTTCTCTTCATATGCCTCTAAGCTAGGGTGTATTCTTTTGCTCTTTATGCCCCTAGGTCGGGGTGAAACTCTATTACTTCTTATGCCCCAATGGCGGGGTACATTTCTTCGTTAAATGCCCCTAAGCCGGGGTGTAACTTTTGCTTTATGTGCCCCCGAGTTGGGGTGGATTCTCTTCATGTGCCCCCATGGCGGGGTGTGTTTCTTCTTCAAATGCCCCCAGAACATGGTGCAACTTCTTATTTTCATGCCCCTATGCGGGGTGTGTTTTTTTTGCTTCATACGCCCCCCATGGCGGGGTACATTTGTTCTTCAAATGCCCCTAAGCCGGGGTGCAACTCTATTTCTTCTTATGCCCCCAGGTCGGGGTAGATTCTTTTCACGTGCCCCTGAAGCCGGGGTGTAACTTTTGCCTTATGTGCCCCCGAGTCGGGGTGGATTCTCTTCATGTGCCCCTAGGCCGGGGTGCAACTCCGTTTCTTCTTATGCCCCCAGGTCGAGGTGGATTCTTCGTCAAATTCCCTGAAGCCGGGGTGTATTCTCTTCATGTGCCTCTGAGCGGGGTGTATCTTTTATGGCCTCTATGCCCCCAGACGGGGTGTAACCTCTGATTCTTATGCTCCCCATGGCGGGGTACATTCCTTGCTTCTCATGCCCCCATGGCGGGGTGTAGTTTCTCTCTTTGTGTGTCCCCAGGCGGGGTATAGTCCTTGCTTCTCATGCCCCCATGACGGGGTGTAGCTCTTCTTTGAATGCCCCTAAACTGGGGTAGATTCTTCTGCTTCTTCCTCCCCAGGGTGGGGTATATTTCTCTTTATATTCCCCTAAACCGGGGTGGATTTTTCGTCTCATATGTCTCTCGAGTCGGGGTGTGTTTTGCTTCTTGTGCACCCCGGGCGGAGTGTATTCTACTTCTTCTACCCCTCAAGGCGGGGTGTGTTTCTTTTCATATATCCCCGGAGCGGGCGTAGTTTCTTCTTCAAATGCCCCAAGGCTGGGGTGTAACTTTTACTTTATGTGCTCCCGAGTCGGGGTGGATTCTCTTCATGTGCCCCCAGGCTGGGGTGCAACTCTGTTTCTTCTTATGCCCCCAGGTCGGGGTATATTCTTCTCACATGCCCCCGAGTCGGGGTGTATTCTCTTCATGTGCCCCCTAAGCGGGGTGCATCTTTTGCTTCTTATGCCCCAGAGCGGGGTGGATTCTTCTTCTTCTACCCCGACACACTGGGGGATGTTTGCTTCTTGTGCACCCTAGGTGGGGCGTATTGCTGCTTCTGATGCCCCCAAGGTGGGGTGCATTGCTGCTTCTGATGCCCCTATGGTGGGGTGCATTGCTGCTTCTGATGCCCCTATGGTGGGGTGCATTGCTGCTTCTGATGCCCTCAAGGTGGGGTGTATTTTGCTTCTTGGTGCCCCCCAAAGGTGGGGTGTATTACTGCTTCTGATGCCCCCAAGGTGGGGTGTAATTCTTTATGTACTCTGTGCCTCCAAGGTGGGGTGTGTTTCGCTTCTTTATGCCCCCCGGGAGAGGGTTCGATTCTTGGCTTCATATGCCCCTCAGCCGAAGGTATGTTTTACTGCTTGTGCCCCAAAGGTGGGGTGTGTTTTACTTTTTGTGCCCCCAAGGTGGGGTGTATCTTCTACTTCTTATGCCTCCGGAGCGGGGTGGATTCTGCTTCTTCTACCCCTCAAGGCGGGGTGTGTGTCTTTTCATATATCCCCGGAGCGGGGTGTAGTTTCTTCTTCAAATGCCCCAAGGCCGGGGTGGATTCTTTCTTTTTTCTTACCCCCTCATGGTGGGGTATAGTCTCTGCTTCTTATGCCCCCGTGGCGGGGTAGAGTCTTTGCTTCTTATGCCCCCATGGCGGGGTAGATGCGTGCTCTCCTCGGGAGTCGTGGCGGTGCTTGGCCTCATTGTTATGAAACATTCCCCGCAGCGGGTAGTAATTCATCAAGCTACAGTTGTGGCTTGCTGGATCTTCTAGCAGCCACTCGAGGGACCGTTTTGCGCCGGATAGAGGGAGCAGGAAGGTGAAGCGGACCGGGCATTGCACCACGGACTTGGACCCTCCTAGAGTCGGGCGGGATGCCGACCTTCTTCTTGTTCTCTTGGTCGGCAATGCTTGCCAACTTTTCTTCTTGTCCTTTCTTTTCTTCTCTTATCTTTTCTTTTGCGCAATAAACCAAGGTAGGTGTGTAGGAGAGCGCTCACCCCCTCGGGGAGGGATGAGTGGTTCGCTCCACCGCATCAATCCCACAGCGGTAATCTTTGTTCAGCATGGGCCTTGACGAATATGGTCGTGTGACCCTCTCTCGCCAATTCTCTCTCTTCTCTTTTGCTCCTTTCTTTTCTTCTTTTCTTCTTCTTTTTTTTTTCTTAGGGAGAAGGGGGTTTGACTTCCCCTCCCTTCTTCTCTGTTTCTCTTATCTTTTTTAGCGGCCTCCATGATTCCTGGAAGCTGCATGTGCCTCGGAGTAGCATCCTCGAGGCCACAAAGACAATTGCGCCTAGTCCAACTTTTCTCCCCATAGGGCTGACAAAGACAACACCTGCAATTCATCAAAACAGACAAAAATCGCTTATTAGGAGGCCATGGGGCCCCGAATCCCAGCCAAGAGATGAAGGGTTGTTTCGAGTCCCACTGGGCGTGCCAGACTTGTGGACACACTTCTTATTCAAATTAAAATCGTGGTTTCTTTTATTTGTATGTTGGGTTTATTCGATGGGTTTGTTCATTTATTAAGTGCGTGGGCGTGCCAGTCACAAAGTGACGATTTATTGTGCGCTCGATCTGACTAATCAGACAATTGTGTGGTTCGTGTCGCGACCAAAACCCACCGCGTCATAAAGGTCACGGCGTCATTACATCCCCTCGGAGAGGGGAACACCCTTGATTAATCGTCGGGAATAAGGGCCTCATGGCCAAGAAGTTATATCGAGAGAAGCAAGACGATATCGATCTTGAATTGGTCGGAAAGCCCTATGTCTAGGGAAGCAAGCATTCGAAACATGTCGGTCACTCAGGGGACCTTTTGATATTCGGACGAATGTCTGGCTTGAGGGCAGCGTGATCGTCACGGGAAAACCAGAGCATATGTATGCCGGGGTACGACAAATTTATTGTTCAGAGGAACGGGAAACATTCGGTTGAATCCCGATTAGAGGGGTAGAAAATCAGTGAGTTTATTGGCCCGGTGCAAGATCAAGCCAGGACCATTTTGGGGAAGCTTCCCACGGTCGAAGAGAGGCTTACATGGGCATCGTTAATATTTCCGGTGCCGACAGGCAGCAGGAAAGTGTCCTAGGATTAGATCCCAAAACAAGGATGTGTACAGAGATGGCTAGCTATGGGCCTAGGATGTGGGTCAGGCAGTGACCATGGTTGGGACGAAACTGAGGTCCAAGCGTGACTCACGAAGGTCTTGTCGATATTCCCATGTGTAGGGTTCGAGGAGGACGAAAGCCGTCTCGTTCCATTCAAATCTTGTCGGTCATTCATGGACCACTTTATGTTCGGACAAAGGTCCGTATTGAAGGTACGACGTAAATGAAAATAAACCCGTACAAATGTATGCCGAGAGATGGCAATCTCGATGAGAAGATGGGATTAGATCCCGGTGGCAAGGGGGGAACTTCGGTGAGATATTGGCCCGGAATAAGGTCGAGTGATAACCATGACGGGGAGAAGGTGACTCCCGAAGGTGAGGCCTGACCTACGAGGGCATCATCGATATTCTCAGATCCGGAGTCCGAGGGAGACGAAGGCCGTGTCATTTTATTCATGATTATTGTCATTGTTCATTATCATCATCTGTTTATTATTATTGCCATCTCTTTGTTGACTGTCTTCTATCACCCATAGATCATGAACTCTTCTTTTATTTATTTTATTATTATTTTGTTATTATTTAATTGTTGCACTTTTTATAATTATTATATAAATTTCCCTCTTTTTTATTATCATAATCATATCTTCCTTTCCCTTTTTTTTATTGTGAGGCTGGGGGAGTGTGCCGCTAAAAGGGAGGGTTAAACAGTGTACCGCTGGAGGAGGGGAAGAGTGTACCGGGTGGAGACAAAGAGTGTGTCGGGTAGGGCTTAAGCAGGAGGGTGTACCGCTGGGGCATGAGTAGGAACATGTACCAGGTAGGAATGAGTGGATGGGTGTGCCGCTGGAAGAGAATGGGTTTGACTGCACCGGGTAAGAGGCGGCCAGGACTGTGCCGGACAAAGGCACAGAGAGTGTGCCGGCGAGAGGAAGGCACGAGTGTGTCGGGGGAAATTGGCAGGGTTGGTGTAGCGGGAGTGTGCCGTTCAAGGGGGAGAGGACTAGTATGCCGCTGAAGGAGTGTGTCGGGCAAGGCGTTGGAGGCACGGGTGGCATGAGTGTGCTAGGCTACGTAGGCTGAAAGGTGTGTCGGGCTGGAGTCAATTGGAGTGCACCTTTCAAGGCTGGCCAGGGGAGGTTCAGACTGAGGTGGTTCAAAGGGCAATGCCGCTGAGGCAAAATCCACATGAATGGGATGAGGCTTGAAGGGAGGTCTCTGGCTTGTATAGTTCAGATGGAGGGTTCTAAATGGCAAGCTTCCAATTTGCTGTCATGTAATTAAGTCCAAAGCCATGTTCAGTAGTCCAATTCTTTGAGTCTTGCATGGTTCCCCTGTCTTGATTAAAGCAATTCATTGTTGTTTATTTCATTTGTTTGTTGCTTCCTTTTATATTTTAACATGTTATTATTTCTGACAAAAATTCGACAGCATCTCCCCTTGACCCGGATGGTAAGGGAGTAAAAGGGGAACAAGCCCACAAGGAGTGGCATGACCCAACAGTTTGAGATGTGTGTCGAGACAGCCACCTTTGAGAATACTTCGAAAAACTCGGAGAAAACACCGAACGAGAAGCCACTAGATTGACACAAGTCACAAATGCACCGGGGAAGCAATGGCTAGGGTGTGCAGGGCTAGACTGGTTAGGGGAGTACCGGACAGGACATGGCCAAGGTGTGCCGGCCAAGAGTTGGCTGGGGTGTGCCGCTAGGGCAAAGCCAGGGAGTGTGCCGGCCACAGAAGGCACTAGGGAGTGTGCCGGGTAGGAAGACAGGGAAGTGTGCCGGCCAAGGCACGCAGGGTGTGCTGATGGGAGCCTGGGCAGTGTGCCGGGCAAGGTGCCCCAGGAGTGCACCGGGGCAACGGCAGACAGGGTGTGCCGGTGGGAGGCCTAGGCAGGTGCATATGCACCCTGGGCTTTGAAATGGAGGCAAGGGGAATGTTCTGGCCAATAGATAAGTCCCAGGTGTTGAATAAGGGTAATACGTTCTAACAAGCCCGTGTGAAAGGAAAGGGGGGATGCTTATGCTATGGAAAACCACTGAGGAGGAAGGAAGCCAGCCTTATACTATCGAGCCAGGAACACCGCATATTGAGCCAAACAAGCCAATGTCACGAGGTACAGGTAAAACAAGAGGCTAGAAGACCGAGGGTGAAAATACAAGCCATAGGCAAATCGTAAAGAAGAAAACAACAGAGGCAACAAAGGCGCAGACCAAAAGGATATTTCATTCATGGAGGAGCTCAGTGATGAAGCTCACGGTCGAAAGGCCAGACACAATACAAAGCACCCAAACAAAAGGAACGGGGGAAGAGAGACAATGAAGAGAAAAGAAAAGAAAATCGTTTGGGGGAGAGTTGGAATGGGAAGGGTAACAGCTCCCCCTCCACTACATTCCTTCCCTCCCCACTACATACAACACACTCTCTCTTTCTCTCTGGACTCTCCTCTACCTTCTTCTTCTCTTATGTTGCTGTCTTCGTATCTCTTTTCGCATGCCTTCGCCTGTGTTTTTCCCACTGTGAGGGGCTTTTTATATGTGTGTCGTTGACGGGGGGGGGGGACCTCATGATGGCGCTGCCATCCGAGGTTGACTCCAGTCTCATCATCGTCAGGTGGAGATCTCATGGCCGAATAAGAGGGAGACACCATGGCAGGGCGCTAGCTGGCGTTGAATTGGCCAAGCTGCGAAAAAGGGGCTCACTTAATGACCGTTGTGTTTTCTACCGGCTTGTGCCGTTCCGGTGGTTGCAACGTTGTGCCATTGGAAGCTACTTGAAGTGTGCCGCTGGAGGGCTCGTTTGGGTGTGCCGTTGGGAGGGTCACCATGGAGTGTGCCACTGGGGCTCTTCAGGGTAGTGTGCCGTTGACAGAGGCTTCCAGGGGTGTGTGCCGTTGGAGGCACCTTAAGGGCGTGCCACTGAGGGCACTTGGTAGTGTGCCGTTGGAAGGGGCCTGTTTAGTGTGCCGCTGGAGGGCACGAACTGGGTGTGCCGGTGGGGGGCACCGAGCGAGTGTGCCACTAGGGGCGCTTGGAGTGTGCCGCTGGGGAGACACCGGGGGTGTGCCACTGGAGGCACCTTAGGGGTGTGCCGCTGGGGGCACTAGGGAGTGTGCCACTGGAGGGCACCAGGGGGTGTGCCGCTGGAGGGCCTGAGGAAGTGTGCCGCTGGAGGGCGTGCCGTTGGGGCACCTGGCAGTGTGTGCCGTTGGAGGCACCTGAGGGGTGTTTCCTTCTCTTCTTTTCTTCTTTTCTTCTTCTCTTCTATTTTCTTTTCTTCTTTATTCCCTTGCACGTAAACATGGGGTAAGAATTTTTTAGTGTCCACAGGTGGATGTAGGTCTCAAGGTTGAGACTGAACCACCTAAAAACCATTTGTCTTGTGTGTGATTGCTTGTCTGAGTATTGCTCCATTAGATGCATGATTAGGAACGCTGTCCTTTAGTTTTTAGTTCTGAATGCAATTACAGTCTAATGATCTGAGTGCCTCATCAACCTATCAGTACATCAAAAGGCGTGACAGGAAGGATAGGTCAGGCCTATCTGGAATGTCACCTCTTGCGTGAGGAGATCTTAGATCGAACCTCCGCGAGGTACGTTAATTGGTTGATTGAGCACTTCCTTCATCAGAGTGATATTTGCTGGTTTTCTCTGTGAGCAGAACTTTGCTATTTGCTTTAGATAAATAAGAGTAGGTTTAATTTTTAATTCCATAAAAATTCTTCACTAGGATCCATTCACCCCCCCTCTAGATCTCAACCGTGCTACTCCTATCCCTTAACCTGTAATCAGAGCGGATCACCAATCCCCCATCAATTGGTATCAGAGCGGATCACCAATCCCTCATCATGGGCCTGCGTACCCAATTACAAATATTACTTGTAAAAATGAGAAGCAAATTGAGACAAAGAAGGAGACCGACTGCGACGACCTCTGGAAGAAGGGCAAGCAGGCTATCAAGAAAGTAGAGACTAAAAAGGACGAGGGCCAATGCTTCCATTGCCATAAGGATGACCACTGGAAGAGGAATTGCAAGTTGTACCTTGCATAGAAAGCAAAGCAGAAGCTTGGAGAAGCTTCATGTTCTGACAAGTAGTAGGCGGCTAGAACAAGGGAGAGGTGGACTTGCGACTGGGTAATGGTGCAAGAGTTGCTGCACTTGTAGTCGGAAGTGTAAACCTCAAGCTTTTCTCAGGAGCTACATTAGAGCTGACAAACTATAATTAGTATGTCCCTTCAATAATTAAGAACACTATTTTCATTTCATGCTTAAATAAATGTGGATTTATTGTAAGCTTTGGAAATAAGACTTGTTCTTTATTATTAAATGGTAACAGTGGGAGCTTAAAAAATGGTTTGTTTTTACTGGATGTGGATACTCCTATTATGTGTGTGGATGGACCACTTAAGAGGAAGATGAATGATGTGAATCAGGCATACCTTTGGCACTGTAAGCTCGGGTCATATCAGTGAGGAAAAATTGAAAATGTTGTGCAAAGATGGATACATTGATCCATTTGATTATGAATCATTTACAACCTGTGAATCTTACCTCATGGGAAAAATGACCAACTCTTCATTTACTGGACATGGAGAGAGAGGTGGTGAGTTTGATAGTTTAGGTGCGATAGATAAACACAGATCCAGAGGGGGGGTGAATGGATCTTCTAAAGAGTTTTGACCAATTTAAAATTCGTATGAAATGATAAGCACAAGATCAGTGAACAATTACTCAAACATAAAAGATGCAAACCCAATTAAACTCTAGGACATGAATAATCAATCAGATCACGATCCTAGCATGCATCTAGAGGAAGCAAGCAATCAAACAAATCACTGCACAAGGAATTTTTTAGGTGGTTTGGTCCACAGACCTACGTCCACCCCTCACTCCCAACCGGAGTGAGGCTTCAACTAGCAATCAGCTAGAAAGGAGACTCAGTCTGCAAACAAGTTGCTGCCACATAGCTTGACCAGGGGAACAGCCTCCTCTCTTCCTCCAGACCGGAGGGAACCCACTAGTGACACACAGTCACTAGCAACCGGAGACCCAAGTCTCCCTTCCTCTGAAAGCCAGAGGGAACCACAAGTGACTCCCAGCCACTTACGACCAGAGACTAGGTCTCTCTTCCTCCAGACCAGGAGGGAACACACAGGTAGCAACCACTACCTGCAACCGGAGTCAAGGACTCCCTTCCTCTGAAACCAGAGGGAACTCACAAGCGACCCTCAGTCACTTGCAGACTGGAGACACAGTCTCCCTTCTCCTGAGTCCACAGGAGGAACCTGATCTCCAACCAGAGAATCGGAAGAACAATGTTCAGTTTGAAAAGAAAAACAATAAAAGCAAATACTGCAACTAAAAGTTGGAAATATAAAATCAAAATGTGGCTCTCGCAGGAGCTGGCTGGCCTGGATTTGATCCACGGTCCAGCAGAAACTGATCTTCAGTTGAAGCTTCTTTTACTCTAGCTCTCTCTTCTTCTCACTCTTCTTTTTCTTCTCTTTCGCAGGCTCTCTCTCTATCTCTTCTTCTTTTCCTACTACTGCAGCTCTTTCGTTCTATCTCGATCACTCTCTTTCTCCATCTGTTTCTCTTTTTTTACGATCTGCCTTCTTCTTCTCTTGATCACTCTCTTTGTTCTGTCTTTCATCCACTTCTTGATCAGTCTTCTCCAGATGGAGGAGGCTTCGTATTTATAGCAGTAGCAATTAGGGCGTTGTCGTCGGATCACGTGCCAGGTGCCAACCTCAGATCACGTGCCCTTCATAGGCTTCACGAACAGTACCTGTCACACAGTCATAAGAAAATAATCAGAAGGATGTACAGACTTGCTGGGTAACTGAAGACCACCGTGTACAGACTTAGTGTGAAGGATAGAATGTATAGAGTTAGAAATAAGGAGTGTACAGACTTTAGCTTGAAGAACGTTCAGCCTTTGAGTGCTGAAGAGTGTACAGACTTGTTTGATCAATTGAAGTGTGCACATATGAGAGAGTATGTACAGCGAGAATGAATGTACAGACATTACATTCACGAGTGTACATACTTTAACTGCATGAGATGCAGGCAACCAGTGTGTAGACTTGAAGTGTGAATGTGCATGAGAAGCCAATGTACAGACTTGATGACTTGAAAACGAGTGAATAGACTTGAACAGCTAGCCAACGAGTGTATAGACTTGAAAGCTTGAAAAGGATTATACAGACTTCGTCTTGAAGAAAGATGCACAAACAGAATGAAAGTATGCACACTGAATGCATGAGATGCTCAGACAAGCTGTCAACCGAATGTACAGACTTTGAAATCAAGGAATGCACAGCGATGTATAGACTTTGAAACACGGTGCAATGTGTAGACTTTGATAAACGAATGTATAGACTTGATAAAGCTTCAAAGCACAAGACACTTGGCCAATGTACAGACTTGGAAAGCTTGAAGGCCAATGTATAGACTTGGAAAGCTTGAACCAATGTGCAGACTTGGAAAGCTTGAAGGCCAATGTATAGACTTGCAAGAGTGAGACGCTGAATGAGACGGTGGATGTACAGACTTGGGAGGCGATGCATTTTAGCCAAACCCTGTACAGACTTGAGAGACGTTGCATGCACGATGTATAGACTTGTTAATGCACTGATGCATGCTGTACAGACTTAACATGAGACGTTGCATGCACGATGTATACACTTGTTAATGCACTGATGCATGCTGTACAGACTTAACATGAGACGTTGCATGCACGATGTATAGACTTGTTAATGCACTGATGCATGCTGTACAGACTTAACATGAGACGTTGCATGCACGATGTATAGACTTGTTAATGCACTGATGCATGCTGTACAGACTTTACTTCGTGATGCAGCGTTGTACAGTCTTAACATGAGACGTTGCATGCACGATGTATAGACTTGTTAATACACTGATGCATGCTGTACAGACTTAACTTCGTGATGCAGCGTTGTATAGACTTTGCATATGTGAGACACTGGCTGTATAGACTTAGAGTGAAGCATGCAATGTATGGACTTTGAAGACTTGCAAGCATGCGGATGCAATGTATGGACTTTGAAGACTTGCTAGCATGCGGATGTATAGACTCTAAATGAGAAGCACATGATGCAATGTGTGGACTTGGTGTCTCATGCAGACAGATGAGTGAACAGTCTATGCCATGCTTACAGCTAATGCATGTAACAAGTACTGAATGAAATAAACACATATGACATCAAACATATGAGTCATACTGTTTGTCAACATCAAAACACAATATCCAACAATCATCAAAACACACTATCCAACAATCATCAAAACACAATATTGTCATCATCAAAACACAATATCCAACAATCTCCCCCTTTTTGATGATGGCAACACTATGAGTCTCATGAATGAACGAGATGAAATATTCAGACTAGACTCATCAAAGTATTCTCCCCCTTTGACTTTATCAAAAAGAGAACAATACTTTGATAATCTAGTGATGGCATATGAGACACCCAAAATAGTTCAGTAGATGAGGGCAACACAATATCAGAAGCAATTAAAACAATTCTCCCCCTTAGGCAAACAACTTATGCAGACATGCATATGCAACAAATACTCCCCATTTGACATGGCAGAAGGTAGAGAGCTAATGCAGACAAACAACATAATCAGACACACTTGACCAGAGAATTCTTCCCTTATGATCCATGATGTAAGAGTAAACAACAAGGATGAACTCTGGTTATCCAAAGGTTGCAAGTAAACAGGTTATACTGGGAGTTGTGCCTCACATTAAATGAGACCCAATGACAATCAAAACACAGTGATAGAGAGCAATATGATGAACAGATTCAGCAAATAGTGAAAATTGAGATATAGAACTTTTCAGAATGATACCAACTTCATAAAACAAAAATTGAGTTTTAGATTCCTCCATTATAAAAGCTTATGAATCCTTGATTGTCAGATATGGTTTAAGAATGATGTAAACCGAGTTTTTTCAAAAAGAAATGGTACTCATATCTGAACCAACTCTTAATGAAAAAGGAACTACAAGCTCATATAAAATTCTAGTTCAACCAACTTCCATCTTGCTTAGTCTACTTTCCATGACTGCTTTAAGAGAAACATAAGTGAATGCAACTGAATTTTAATTGTTCTTTCAGAATTTGATTTACACTTGTTCATATTCCCCCCTTTTTTTTAAAGAACAATTTTGCTTTATCAACACTTTTTGACGTGGGGAGACACCTTGATCAGAGGCCAGAATCCCCAGTTACTCAGTGTGACAACCGTATTGCTTCTCCCATTTTAGAGAACAGAGGTAGCATTAAAGGTATCTTTAGCATGAGGATACACCTTGATCAGAGGCCAGAATCCCCAGTTACTCAATACAACTATGCCATTGCTCTGCCATATTCTCACAGTAGTTTCCAATCATCTCTTTAAACAGAGTTAACCATGGTACTTCATGACACAATCCTTTGGATAGGTTTCTCAGTAACCACAGTCATTGCTCTGTCCATACTTTTTCTCAGAATGGATTCAGAACAAGTTAGGTGCTTAAGAACAACTACATACACTATATATCTCAGTCAACGTAGACATGGACTTCAACTTTTCAGATGTCAGATAGTCTTACATGAATTTACATGAAGCATACAGTTAAAGTTTATTAAGAAGTTGAATCAGATATTTTCAAGTTCTTTGAGTCCAAACAAGAGTACATAAGACTTAAACCAATTCCAGTTAACAAATGTTCTTAAGCATGTATAATGGAAGGTTCCTCATTAAAGATGTTTTAACTTTTATGAAGTAGTATTCAGGCTGACGGTTTACTTCATATCTCGGCTCATTAATTCAAGTGAGCTGACTAATATTTCAACAAACAGCATGGATTCTGAAAAATTACAGTAGAGAATCTGCTCTTGAGCAAAGTAGTTCAGAGTTGACTGGGTAGAGGTGAAGCTCTCCTTCAGCATATTTAGGAGAGACAGACAGATCCAATAAGATATAAATTCTGATAATGAAAACTTCAGAAGCAGTCAAGAGAGATCATTTGATGATGGAATCACTGACACTACAGATATGAAAAGATGAATCAGATAGAAGGATAGGAAGAGTTCAGACAAAGACACAACTGAAGAGATTAAGTATGCTCTCCTTGTCTATATGCAGTGAGTCGCTTCCTTTTTTTTTGAGTTTTCAAAATAAGAGATATGCTATGCAATGACTCCCCCTCATATTGTGCAATGTTTGCAATGAAGGCTGAACATATGATTTTGTGACTCAAGCTCATTCAGACTGCCCTATTAAGTGAAATGACCCATGGTACTAGGCGGAGGACTTGGTCTAAAGACCACCTCTCACATAGCAAGCACGTCCAGATAGATTTCACCTGCCTTTTAGTAGCTTACCATTTAATATACCATAGTGGTCATGCATGACAATGCAATACCAAAAGTTCTAAGTGCATCAGATTATCAATGACTATATGTCAAATGCATATATATGCAATCCACATATATGCACACAGCTCAAAGTACAAGCAAGGAATCCCACAAAGCTCAATGGAAGTGTCAAAACAAATAAAGAAGCATGTATGCATGAAACATGATATGCAAAAGAAATATGACAATTATGCATAGACAGTTCATACCAGATATGCAATTATCCAAGATTCATAATTTCAGATATGCAATTTAAGATAAGTTTTCAGAAGTGACCTGAGTAGTGCAATCCTAGGGGTTTCATTCTTGAATGCCTTGGTTTATTTACCCCTCTTTGTTCATTCCAAGGCACACCTGCAAAATATTGATCATTTTGATCCTGCAGGGACCCAAGCAGCTTTGGGACCTGCCTTACCCCTAACAGGTGTTCTAAACAATTTCATAGCAACATTATCATCAAATTTCATCAGTGAACAATCATCCATAGAATGTCCAAATTTTCCACAGTATCTACATGAAATGGCTGGTTTTTGGTTCATATGATGCATATTAATAGCAGGATGATGTTTATAAACATGTTCATAAGATTTTCTATTGTATGCATGAACAGTTTGATGCTTGTTCTTACTCAGCCAACATTCAGCAGATCTATGGCCTGGCTCCCCACAGTTATAGCATGAAATTTTCACAAATATTTTTGCAGGGAATTTGACAAAATGGGGGTTAGCAGAATTCTTTTGAACATACCAACAGTCCTTGACGGTATGCCCATTTTTCCCACATTCGAAGCATCTGTTTTGCTTACTTTTAAAATCATTTTTACTCCAAGTGGATCTAAACCAGCACTCAGCAGCCCTGTGCCCAGGCTTATTGCAGTTGAAGCACACAATGTGCAGACTAAAATTGTGTTTAGATCCATATGGACCATGAAAATGAATGGAAGACCTGACATGCAGTTTATTATCTTCTTTCATGATAAAACATTCACTAATGAGATGACCATGCTTCCCACAATAATGACATGAAGCATCAGGCTTCCTAGCAGCATAGTTTCTATCAAAAGAATTTCTAGAATGTGATGTTTCACTACCATGCTCATCTTTTAGCATTAATATGCAATCTTCCATTATGTGACCTACTTTCCCACAATAATAGTACGACCCCTTTTTAGTATGAGTGTTTGAGAGGTCTTGTGAATTGTGTGCAGCAGTCTTTGTACCAACTGGAGTAGTTTTGTCCTTTTTCTGTAGGTTTTCATCTTTTTTTAATTTTTGAGTTTGTCCTACAGTTTTGGGACTGATAGTGGGTTTTTGTGCAGTAAATTGAAAAACAGAAGAACCAGCAGTTGTATTTTGATCAGAAACTTTTACAAACACAGTTGAAGTTTTATTGCTATTGATCCTTTTGTTTGTTGAACTGTAACCTAGCCCCTCTCTCTGAGAGTTATCACTCTTTCCCAGAAGCTTATTCAGATTATTCTTTCCCTTGACAAATTTTGACAAAGAGTTTTTCAAATCTTGAATTTTAGAAGTTAAGCCTCAAATATTAGCTTCATATTTGAACAGATCTGTTTCACAGGAAATGACTTGTTGATGCAAGGCATCATTCAGACTTTTGAGTTTTTCAACTTCCTGTTTTAATTTTATTTCATTGTCAGCTTCAGATAGGGACTTATAAAGATCATCAACTTCTTGTTGAAGGGATGTGATTGTTAACTCATATTTAGCTATCTTTTGTTCACAGCAAGTGACATTCCCACTCAACATTAAGTTGATGTTTTTCAGATTTGTAATTTCATGTTCAGCATTCAGTAACTCACTAGAGCTCACCAGGCTTACACTCTTCCCTTTTTCTAAAGTGATTAGTCTCTCAGACATTGCTGAGTTTAGGTGATTTAGCTTATTAATTTCCTCTTTCAGTTTACTGTTCTGCTCTAGGAGTTCATCATCAAGCACCCATTCATCTGAAGAAAACTGACATTCATAAAACTTTTCTTGTTATTTTTCAGATTGAAGTTTGTCAAGATTGTTCTGAATCTCTAAATTTGTTACTCTATCAGCCTCTAATTTTTCAGAAATCAATCTATTTTCTTTTTCAAGATTTTTTGATTTGTGTTCAGATTCTTTGAGCTGGTTTTTGAGTATTTCAATTTCAGATTTCATGTTTTCCAATTCAGAGTTGACAAGCTCTAAGTTTCTCACCAGTTCTTCATTTTGAACAACATCATTGTTATGAGCCTGATCCTCATCAGTTGAGCTGAGTCTTTCCTTTAGTTTAGCAATTTCACAAACAAGCTCTTGATTCTCCTTTTTGTGTAATCCAATTTGTTTCATAAGAGTTTATTTTTCAGATTTTAAATGATCTAGATCTGAAGTAACAGAATCAAAATCTGTTAACTGTCTTCTAAATATGTCATTTTCAATTTTCAGAATTTCAGGGTTTTCACCTCGAGATTTAGCATCCTCATGATTCTTTAGCTTCTTTATCAATTTTTTATTCTTCTTCTTTAGTCGTTCATAGGATTCTAACAGATTGGCATAGGCATTTTCCCAGTCGTCTAAAGTGTAACTAGAGAAAGGATTGGTTACCTCTTCAGCATCTTCGGATTCATCTTGATCACTGCCATGGTTGCTCTTGTCAGCCATCAGGCAGTTGTCCTCATTTCCCCTCCGAGCTAGCTTCAGCTTATCCAGAATGTCCTTAGCGGACCTGCAGTCATAAAAACAATAATGTAGAGCCTTATCAGTAGCTTCTTTCATTAGATTCAAAACTCTCTGATTCTCTCCATGTTTTGATCTGTGACTGTCAGTCCATTTGGACTCTTTCTTTGGCAGTCTGTGAGGACCATGTGAGATTAACTTCCACAGATCCAGATCCATCAAATTCACATAGTTATGGAGATTGCTAAACCATGAGTTAAAATTAGAGCCATTGAAAACCGGTGGAGAACCCATTGATTAAATCGGCAAGCAGATTAATGCAGCAGAGAGTAAATTCAGAAATGCACCAAAGACAACAGGATCCACTATAGATCGTTGGATCTGATCAGTCAGAGAACCTGCTCTGATACCAATTGATAGTTTAGGTGCGATAGATAAACACAGATCCAGAGGGGGGCTGAATGGATCTTCTAAAGAGTTTTGACCAATTTAAAATTCGTATGAAATGATAAGCACAAGATCAGTGGACAATTACTCAAACATAAAAGATGCAAACCCAATTAAACTCTAGGACATGAATAATCAATCAGATCACGGTCCTAGCATGCATCTAGCGGAAGCAAGCAATCAAACAAACCACTGCACAAGGGATTTTTTAGGTGGTTCGGTCCACAGACCTACGTCCACCTCTCACTCCCAACCGAAGTGAGGCTTCCACTAGCAATCAGCTAGAAAGCAGACTCAGTCTGCAAACAAGTTGCTGCCACACAACTTGACCAGGGGAACAACCTCCCCTCTTCCTCCAGACTGGAGGGAACCCACTAGTGACACACAGTCACTAGCAACCGGAGACCCAAGTCTCCCTTCCTCTGAAAGCCAGAGGGAACCACAAGTGACTCCCAGCCACTTGCGACCAGAGACTAGGTCTCTCTTCCTCCAGACCATGAGGGAACACACAGGTAGCAACCACTACCTGCAACCGGAGTCAAAGACTCCCTTCCTCTGAAACCAGAGGGAACTCACAAGCGACCCTCAGTCACTTGCAGACCGGAGACACAGTCTCCCTTCTCCTGAGTCCACAGGAGGAACCCGATCTCCAACCAGAGAATCGGAAGAACAATGTTCAGTTTGAAAAGAAAAACAATAAAAGCAAATACAGCAACTAAAAGCTGGAAATATAAAATCAAAATGTGGCTCTCGCAGGAGCTGGCTGACTTGGATTTGATCCACGGTCCAGTAGAAACGGATCTTTAGTTGAAGCTTCTTTTACTCTAGCTCTCTCTTCTTCTCACTCTTCTTTTTCTTCTCTTTCGCAGGCACTCTCTCTGTCTCTTCTTCTTTTCCTACTACTGTAGCTCTTTCCTTCTATCTCGATCACTCTCTTTCTCTATCTGCTTCTCTTTTTTTACGATCTGCCTTCTTCTTCTCTTGATCACTCTCTTTCTTCTGTCTTTCATCCACTTCTTGATCAGTCTTCTCCAGATGGAGGAGGCTTCGTATTTATAGCAGCAGCAATTAGGGTGTTGTCCTCGGATCACGTGCCCTTCATAGGCTTCACGAACAGTACCTGTCACACAGTCATAAGAAAATAATCAGAAGGATGTACAGACTTGCTAGGTAACTGAAGACCACCGTGTACAGACTTAGTGTGAAGGATAGAATGTATAGACTTAGAAATAAGGAGTGTACAGACTTTAGCTTGAAGAACGTTCAGCCTTTGAGTGCTGAAGAGTGTACAGACTTGTTTGATCAATTGAAGTGTGCACATATGAGAAAGTATGTACAGCGAGAATGAATGTACAGACATTACATTCACGAGTGTACATACTTTAACTCCATGAGATGCATGCAACCAGTGTGTAGACTTGAAGTGTGAATGTGCATGAGAAGCCAATGTACAGACTTGATGACTTGAAAACGAGTGAATAGACTTGAACATCTAGCCAACGAGTGTATAGACTTGAAAGCTTGAAAAGGATTATACAGACTTCGTCTTGAAGAGAGATGCACAAACAGAATGAAAGTATGCACACTGAATGCATGAGATGCTCAGACAAGCTGTCAACCGAATGTACAGACTTTGAAATCAAGGAATGCACAGCGATGTATAGACTTTGAAACACGGTGCAATGTGTAGACTTTGATAAACGAATGTATAGACTTGATAAAGCTTCAAAGCACAAGACACTTGGCCAATGTACAGACTTGGAAAGCTTGAAGGCTAATGTATAGACTTGGAAAGCTTGAACCAATGTGCAGACTTGGAAAGCTTGAGGGCCAATGTATAGACTTGCAAGAGTGAGACGCTGAATGAGACGGTGGATGTATAGACTTGGGAGGTGATGCATTTTAGCCAAACCCTGTACAGACTTGAGAGACGTTGCATGCACGATGTATAGACTTGTTAATGCACTGATGCATGCTGTACAGACTTAACATGAGACGTTGCATGCACGATGTATAGACTTGTTAATGCACTGATGCATGCTGTATGGACTGAACATGAGACGTTGCATGCACGATGTATACACTTGTTAATGCACTGATGCATGCTGTACAGACTTAACATGAGACGTTGCATGCACGATGTATAAACTTGTTAATGCACTGATGCATGCTGTACAGACTTAACATGAGACGTTGCATGCACGATGTATAGACTTGTTAATGCACCGATGCATGCTGTACAGACTTAACATGAGATGTTGCATGCACGATGTATAGACTTGTTAATGCACCGATGCATGCTGTACAGACTTTACTTTGTGATGCAGCGTTGTACAGTCTTAACATGAGACGTTGCATGCATGATGTATAGACTTGTTAATGCACTGATGCATGCTGTACAGACTTAACTTTGTGATGCAGCGTTGTACAGACTTTGCATATGTGAGACACTGGCTGTATAGACTTAGAGTGAAGCATGCAATGTATGGACTTTGAAGACTTTCTAGCATGCGGATGCAATGTATGGACTTTGAAGACTTGCTAGCATGCGGATGTATAGACTTTAAATGAGAAGCACACGATGCAATGTGTGGACTTGGTGTCTCATGCAGACAGACGAGTGAACAGTCTATGCCATGCTCACAGTTAATGCATGTAACAAGTACTGAATGAAATAAACACATATGACATCAAACATATGAGTCATAGTGTTTGTCAACATCAAAACACAATATCCAGCAATCATCAAAACACACTATCCAACAATCATCAAAACACAATATTGTCATCATCAAAACACAATATCCAATAATCTCCCCCTTTTTGATAATGGCAACACTATGAGTCTCATGAATGAACGAGATGAAATATTCAGACTAGACTCATCAAAGTATTCTCCCCCTTTGACTTTATCAAAAAGAGAACAATACTTTGATAATCTAGTGA
The DNA here is from genome assembly GCA_022559845.1 of Amorphophallus konjac. Lineage (NCBI taxonomy): Eukaryota > Viridiplantae > Streptophyta > Magnoliopsida > Alismatales > Araceae > Amorphophallus > Amorphophallus konjac. The sequence continues at coordinate 175,956,908 of CM040125.1, forward strand.
TGGCATATGAGACACCCAAAATAGTTCACCAGATGAGGGCAACACAATATCAGAAGCAATTAAAACAATTCTCCCCCTTAGGCAAACAACTTATGCAGACATGCATATGCAACAAATACTCCCCATTTGACATGGCAGAAGGTAGAGAGCTAATGCATACAAACAACATAATCAGACACACTTGACTAGAGAATTCTTCACTTATGATCCATGATGTAAGAGTAAACAACAAGGATGAACTCTGGTTATCCAAAGGTTGCAAGTACACAGGTTATACTGAGAGTTGTGCCTCACATTAAATGAGACCCAATGACAATCAAAACACAGTGATAGAGAGCAATAGGATGAACATATTCAGCAAATAGTGAAAGTTGAGATATAGAACTTTTCAGCATCATACCAACTTCATAAAACAAAAATTGAGTTTTAGATTCCTCCATTATAAAAGCTTATGAATCCTTGATTGTCAGATATGGTTATGGTTTAAGAATGATGTAAACCGAGTTTTTTCAAAAAGAAATGGTACTCATATCTGAACCAACTCTTAATGAAAAAGGAACTACAAGCTCATATAAAATTCTAGTTCAACCAACTTCCATCTTGCTTAGTCTACTTTCCATGACTGCTTTAAGAGAAACATAAGTGAATGCAACTGAATTTTAATTGTTCTTTCAGAATTTGATTTACACTTGTTCATATTCCCCCCTTTTTTTTAAAGAATAATTTTGGTTTATCAACACCTTTTGACGTGGGGAGACACCTTGATCAGGGGCCAGAATCCCCAGTTACTCAGTGTGACAACCGTATTGCTTCTCCTATTTTAGAGAACAGAGGTAGCATTAAAGGTATCTTTAGTATGAGGATACACCTTGATCAGAGGCCAGAATCCCCAGTTACTCAATACAACTATGCCATTGCTCTGCCATATTCTCACAGTAGTTTCCAATCATCTCTTTAAACAGAGTTAACCATGGTACTTCATGACACAATCCTTTGGACAGGTTTCTCTGTAACCACAGTCATTGCTCTGTCCATACTTTTTCTCAGAATGGATTCAGAACAAGTTAGGTGGTTAAGAACAACTACATACACAATATATCTCAGTCAACGTAGACATGGACTTCAACTTTTCAGATGTTAGATAGTCTTACATGAATTTACATGAAGCATACAATTAAAGTTTATTAAGAAGTTGAATCGGATATTTTCAAGTTCTTTGAGTCCAAACAAGAGTACATAAGACTTAAACCAATTCCAGTTAACAAATGTTCTTAAGCATGTATAATGGAAGGTTCCTCATTAAAGATGTTTTAACTTTTATGAAGTAGTATTCAGGCTGAAGGTTTACTTCATATCTCGGCTCATTAATTCAAGTGAGCTGACTGATAATTCAACAAACAGCATGGATTCTGAAAAATTGCAGCAGAGAATCTGCTCTTGAGCAAAGTAGTTCAGAGTTGACTGGGTAGAGGTGAAGCTCTCCTTCAGTAGATTTAGGAGAGACAAACAGATCCAATAAGATATAAATTCAGATAATGAAAACTTCCGAAGCTGTCAAGGGAGATCATTTGATGATGGAATCACTGACACTACAGATATGAAAAGATGAATCAGATAGAAGGATAGGAAGAGTTCAGACAAAGACACAACTGAAGAGATTAAGCATGCTCCCCCTGTCTATATGCAGTGAGTCACTTTCTTTTTTTTTTGAGTTTTCAAAATAAGAGATATGATATGCAATGACTCCCCCTCATATTGTGCAATGTTTGCAATGAAGGCTGAACATATGATTTTATGACTCAAGCTCATTCAGACTGCCCTATTAAGTGAAATGACCCATGGTACTAGGCGGAGGACTTGGTCTAAAGACCACCTCTCACATAGCAAGCACGTCCAGACAGATTTCACCTGCCTTTTAGTAGCTTACCATTTAATATACCATAGTGGTCATGCATGACAATGCAATACCAAAAGTTCTAAGTGCATCAGATTATCAATGACTGTATGTCAAATGCATGTATATGCAATCCACATATATGCACACAGCTCAAAGTACAAGCAAGGAATCCCACAAAGCTCAATGGAAGTGTCAAAACAAATAAAGAAGCATGTATGCATGAAACATGATATGCAAAAAAAATATGACAATTATGCATGGACAGTTCATACCAGATATGTAATTATCCAAGATTCACAATTTCAGATATGCAATTTAAGATAAGTTTTTAGAACTGACCTGAGTAGTGCAATCCTAGGGGTTTCATTCTTGAATGCCTTGGTTTATTTACCCCTCTTTGTTCATTCCAAGGCACACCTACAAAATATTGATCATTTTGATCCTGCAGGGACCCAAGCAGCTTTGGGACCTGCCTTACCCCTAACAGGTGTTCTAAACAATTTCATAGCAACATTATCATCAAATTTCATCAGTGAACAGTCATCCATAGAATGTCCAAATTTTCCACAGTATCTACATGAAATGGCTGGTTTTTGGTTCTTATGATGCATATTAACAGCAGGATGATGTTTATAAACATGTTCACAAGATTTTCTATTGTATGCATGAACAGTTTGATGCTTGTTCTTACTCAGCCAACATTCAGCAGATCTATGGCCTGGCTCCCCACAGTTATAGCATGAAATTTTCACAAATGTTTTTGCAGGGAATTTGACAAAATGGGGGTTAACAGAATTCTTTTGAACATACCAACAGTCCTTGACTGTATGCCAATTTTTCCCACATTCGAAGCATCTGTTTTGCTTACTTTTAAAACCATTTTTACTCCAAGTGGATCTAAACCAGCACTTAGCAGCCCTGTGCCCAGGCTTATTGCAGTTGAAGCACACAATGTGCTGACTAAAATTGTGTTTAGATCCATATGGACCATGAAAAAGTATGCACAAACAGAATGAAAGTATGCACACTGAATGCATGAGATGCTCAGACAAGCTGTCAACCGAATGTACAGACTTTGAAATCAAGGAATGCACAGCGATGTATAGACTTTGAAACACGGTGCAATGTGTAGACTTTGATAAACAAATGTATAGACTTGATAAAGCTTCAAAGCACAAGACACTTGGCCAATGTACAGACTTGGAAAGCTTGAAGGCCATTGTACAGACTTGGAAAGCTTGAACCAATGTGCAGACTTGGAAAGCTTGAAGGCCAATGTATAGACTTGCAAGAGTGAGACGCTGAATAAGACGGTGGATGTACAGACTTGGGAGGCGATGCATTTTAGCCAAACCCTGTACAGACTTGAGAGACGTTGCATGCACGATGTATAGACTTGTTAATGCACTGATGCATGCTGTACAAACTTAACATGAGACGTTGCATGCACGATGTATAGACTTGTTAATGCACTGATGCATGCTGTATGGACTTAACATGAGACGTTGCATGCACGATGTATAGACTTGTTAATGCACTGATGCATGCTGTACAGACTTTACTTCGTGATGCAGCGTTGTACAGTCTTAACATGAGACGTTGCATGCACGATGTATAGACTTGTTAATGCACTGATGCATGCTGTACAGACTTAACTTCGTGATGCAGCATTGTACAGACTTTGCATATGTGAGACACTGGCTGTATAGACTTAGAGTGAAGCATGCAATGTATGGACTTTGAAGACTTGCTAGCATGCGGATGCAATGTATGGACTTTGAAGACTTGCTAGCATGCGGATGTATAGACTTTTAATGAGAAGCACACGATGTAATGTGTGGACTTGGTGTCTCATGCAGACAGATGAGTGAACAATCTATGCCATGCTCACAGTTAATGCATGTAACAAGTACTGAATGAAATAAACACATATGACATCAAACATATGAGTCATAGTGTTTGTCAACATCAAAACACAATATCCAACAATCATCAAAACACACTATCCAACAATCATCAAAACACAATATTGTCATCATCAAAACATAATATCCAACAGAGTTGTTAGAACTCATACATTCTAATGTATGTGCACCTATGTCCACTCAAGCCATAGGGGGTTACTGATACTTCATTACTTTCATTGATGATTTCTCTAAGTATGGATATGTGTACTTAATGAATTACAAATCTGAAGCCTTTGAGAAATTTGTGGAGTTTAACAATGAAGCGGAGAAACTAACAGGAAAGAGTATTAAAACTCTTCGATCTGATTGAGGAGGGGAATACTTGAGTACAGAATTTGCACAATATTTGAAGGATAATGGAATGTTATCCCAGTGGACTCCTCCTTACACACCTCAGCTGAATGGTGTGGTAGAAAGGAGAAATCATACCTTATTAGATATGGTGCGATCAATGATGTTCTTTGCTAGATTGCCCTTGTCGCTCTGAGGCTCTTGGCCCCGGGTAGGCGAGTGGACAAGAAGGGGGGGTTGCATTGTCCCCCACGCGATATGGCAAATTAAAATCATATGCAGCGGAATTAATAATTTTAACGAGATTGATGAACATAAAATAAACAGAGTAAACTAAGTTCTCTCAATCTCGCCGAGCTTACTCGAATATGTAAACGGATTTAGCTATGAAGCACACAACCACACAAAACAAACCATAAGGCGCTCGAATTTTTAAGGTGGTTCGGGACCACGGCGGGCACCCTACGTCCACCCCCCACCAAACCCGGTGAGGCTTCACTCGCTGGACGAACTAGCATGGGGATAAATCCCCAACACGGAGCATGCTCCAATAGACGCAGGACGATGCCTGCACACACGGGGATGAACCCCAACACACAGAGATGGAGTCTCCAACACGATCCGACACCCGGATCAAGACACACACACACACACACACACACGCTACAATAGACGCGTCACTGTAGACACGACCGTACGCAGACGGTCACACACACATAATATTTCTAGTTCAGAAAAATTAACACAATTATTCAAACATTCTCAAACCTAAACATAGATCATGAACACACAAAGAACCGCATAGAAAAGATGTAGGAAAGATCCCCCTTGGTTTCCAAAACCCGGTTGATGGTGTTCTTTTAAGCAACGATCGGAAAGAAATCAGATGACGGCGATTCAAGCATCAACACGATCCTTTCATCATTCCGCTTCACTTTCTCTTCATACAAGATCTGCAAAACCTCATGGATGTAGATGATATCTCCTCTTCTTTTCCCCTTTCTCTTCTTCTCCTCTTTCTTGACCTACAAGATAAGAAAATGTAAGCTCATGGAGATAAATCTCCCAAATTCGTAGGTCTAGTATATATAGGAATAATAGACATCAAAAGACCCATATAGTCCTCATAAAACCCTTAGAAAATCCCTCTAAGATATATATAATAACCCTAGGGGCAAATGGGTAAGTTTAGACCCCAAATGGATTGAGTTTAATGGGTTTTAGACTTAGTTCGTAAGAAGATTCGCTGTAATCGGTCGACCGAAGTTGGCCGTCAGTCGACCAAACTGTAAACATTTCAGTTGGCCTATACTGCTAAGTTCGGTCGACCGAACTGTCCTGGTCGTTCGATCGAATTGTGACAGATTTCTATTACAGCCAGTTCTAGCTATTTAGGTCGACCGATCCCTTGCCTTTGGTCGACCGAAATCCTGCAGAGTGGAAAAATAAGAGAAATTAGTTAGAGTTCAAGCTCAATAGTCCAAGGTAAAGATGTATGAAGTATAACCTTGAAAAGCACATGAGCAAGGAGCATATAAACACTTTGAAAACTTGTTTATCCACAACTTAGGATCAAGATCACATATCAATTCCTTTATGCAATGTGATAGCATCATGAACCCAAATTTCATACAATGAGAGAATATGATTCAATTAATCTCTATCAAAGTTTGCATGAAGAATCTATAACATCTATCCAACTCAACAACCCGTTGAAGAACATGCATGAAGTACATTCATCACACTTAAGAGCTAATGAACAATCTACTGAATACAATCAAACCAAATCACAAGTTCAAGCACATTGGAACCCAATCTTTCTCAAACAAAAATCAACTTCATAAGCCATGCATCTAAACAACATGTTTGAGCCTTAAAAATCATTTACCATCTTAACCATATTTGAGCATCAAGAGCACAAGGGTTCGATGTAATATATGCAAGGATAGCAAAGATCATGAGTGCACACTATATCAAAAACATATGCAAGCATACACAATTTTCTTCCATACACACACACATAATATTTTGTTACCATCAAAATCAAGAGAGACCACAACGAACTCAACAATCTCCCCCTTTTTGATGATGACAAAATATTGTGGCAATCAATCTCAATCAATCTTTTCTCCCCCTTTGGCATTATCAAAAAGTGGGGAAGAAAGCAGTGAAGTTTAAATTTCAGTAAAATAGATTCATGAAGAAATAACAGTCCACTTCAGAAGTTCAAATGAGGCAAAAGCAAAGCGAAGACAAGATGATCAAAACTTGTTGATTATTTGAGATACCAATTGTTGATTATCGAGATGGGAAGATGTGTAGACTTAAGATGAACAACTCAAGATGATTCCAACAATCAGAGCATATGTGAACAAATCGGATGCCATTCAATACCTAAATCCCATTTAGCAAATGTGAAACATTTGAAGTGATGCGGGACGGACAGCGAACCTAGGACTCTAGCTCGCAACTCGTCCCTAGCGAGGGAAACGTGGGACCGTGCGCGCTTGAGAAACCGGCAATGAGTCGAGGGTATCGACTTTTCCACGTGCACTCGGATTGAGTCACGGGACGGGCCACTCACTCACTCTCGCAGCAGTGATAAAATGAGGAACGAGCTAGGTATTATAACACTCAAGCAGCGGCATTCAAAAGTATACGAGATAAGCAAATGTCGAGAGGGGGAGCGGACACGATACCTCCACGCTCTGGGCATGGGGAAGACGACCCCGGTCGATCTCGTACTCCCGGTGTACAAATTTAACAATAATTACAGAATTGATTTAAGGCCCACTCCACACAGGGAGGTAAAGGGCTACAATGTGGGGCCCGGGAATAGCGAACTCGGGTTGACGGGCAGTAATTTGGGCCGGAGATGGGCTGCTGGTCCGACTCAGTACTGTTCCAACTCGGTACAGCAAGGGAACTCAGAAATTGGGACGACGGCTTCCGGTCGACTCCTTGCTGCGGTGGCTTGCTGGGACACTGCTGATGGGTGGCCGATCGATCTCCAAGAGCGGCGGTCGCGGAAGGTGAGCCGGCGTATTTTCTGAGGAATTAATTCTCAGACTGAGTTGCTGGCCTGGGCTCGGATCTGCTCTGCGTGCCTTCACGAAATGATTTCTTGCGGCCAGATCCGATGTCGGATCGATGAAAACTTGGTACCGATGGATAGAGGACTCAGAGGGATACGACATATAATTTTTCCAGATCCATCAAGTGAATGGATTGAAAATTAAAATGACTGTTCCACAATGGTTTTTACTGGCTTGGACTGATAGACACACATGACAGACTGAGTTTTCCCTAAAAATGAATTTTGACCGACGGGAAGACAATAGATCTAGACTCTAGAAAAATTATGGGTGGAAGGTAAGCAAGTGAGGAACACACATGAATTTTTGGGGATTTTCTGAAGATGTATAAGGGGGTGGGAAAAATACGGGATCAGAGGTCTATTCTGCAGATCTGCTGTCACGCCCCGAACCGATAGCAGCGGAACGTGTAGTTCGGAACGCGGCAGTGATACAGTCGTGAATAATCAGAGCATACACAAAATTTAAAATGGACAAATGTGGGCCAAAACAACCTTCATTGATAATCAAATATTCAATTACATACCTTGACTCAACTTACATAAGTGAAGAAAGGACTCACTATTACATTCTAATAAAGAGAAAAGACTCAAATAACAGAACAAGACTCAAGAAAATTAAAGACACCGACACTATTCTCCCTAACGCTCAACACTCTGGCCCTTCCCCATCTGATGGACTATCTTCAATGTCGTTACCTGAAAAACGTTAAAGATAGGCAGGTGAGCGATACGCTCAGTAGGAATTACATCTCTCATCAAGCAGAATATAAGTGATTAACCAATTAACGATTTCATGACGATGCAATGCATGTAACTAGAAAATCATGATGATCAACTATCAGGAAAGATGAATACTAAAGTCAAAGGTAGATACGAGATCAAGGGATATAGGGATGAAAGCCCATGCAGAGTCAAGGACAAGCTATCAGAATATAACAAGGATAGATACGAGGACGAACATAACTTCAGAATTGGCCAGAATATAACAGAGTTTCAATAAATATAAGCAGAATTAAACAATCTAACAGAATATCTAAATTATCACAATATCCGAAAAATAAAATATCATAATAACAGATTTAACAGAATTAACAGAGTTTGCAGAATAACAGAATAACATAATATAACAGATGTACAGACTTTGGTGCAATGCCACACCCAGAATTCCCATGGTTTACAGAATTGGACTTCCGTCCTACCTGGCACTGAAAAGTCGCGGACCCACAGCCCTTAATGTTTCAGAATCAGATTTGGCCAAATACAGAGTCAAAGGGTTATGTTCTCAAATCGATGATAAGAAGATTCCAAAAGGAGTAGAGTGTCAAGACTAACGGAAAACTAAAGTGACACGGATCGGATCCAGGGTTTTTAGGGTACAACCAGCTCGGTCGGCCTTGAGGGAATCCAAGGCTACGAGGAGACTTACGGAGGTCCCAATGACTAACTTGCCAGTCCGAAGGAACAGAATGTCCAACGGAGGGCTCGTATGTCACCGAGAGTTGAGGTGTATACGTGAACCAATCATGAAATAGGGACTCCATCTACGGACGTGAGATGAGAGTGCCAAAAGACCTGCGGTATGGGTCAAAACGGAAGAAAACTGTGAGAATAAGAATTCGTTAATCATAGAATTCATGTCCATCCAATAAACTTATTTTATTTGTCACCCGTGGGTGACGTCATTTATTAATTAGTCTCCTCTTGGAGAACGTTAATTTATATAATTTTTAACTCAATTTATTTAACAAGAATTCGCATTTATATCTATTTAAATGAATAAATTCAAAAACATACATTAAAAGGCACATTGATTTATTTAAAATAATTTAAAGAAAAAGAATATATGATAATTAGGAGAAAAACACAAGGATTCCAAATATATATTTTTCATAATTTTCTGTTATATATTCTAATAAATATTGATTTTCAAAGATATACATACATGATATATATATATATATATATACATATATATATATATATATGTATATATATAATACTTAATTCTGACCCCTAGCCATAGCGGCGTTAAAAGTTGAATGGACGACCGAACGTGGGTCGTTATATCAAAAAGGCCGATTTTTCAAACCTCCCGTTTCTATACTAAATGGTGTCGGAATCTAGCTTATAATATACCAAAATGACCGGCTCGAAAAACTCTACCTAACCATACATTCAAAATAATTTTTCAATGAGAGATGGGGGATCTTGCGATAGGGGGCGCGAAAAATGGTGCAATCACTTCCACTACCTCGGTCTCTATCCCAACAACACGTCCATAAATTTTCATGTCCAAAGAACACTCCGGCGCCCACGAACAAATTGTCAAAGTAAAAACCTATAACTAACATGTTACAGTAAAATTTGTGATTCGCCGAGTAACTTAACAAATCCTATTAAAAATCCTAACCATTAATGTTACTAATTAATACACTATATAAAGGCATAAAAATTGAGAGAAAATTAAGTGATATGAAATTTATGATTTTTAGATGTGTGATTTCATAGATATAATGTTTGTAAAGCATGTTATCTTTATTAATTAACTAATATAAATCATGTAAATCAAATCAATGTGTGAAACATAAACCATTTCATGCAGAGGATTTAACCGGAGAACGGAAGATGAGATTAACATCTAATCGACTAATCATGTATGTTGTTAACGTGTTTTATCTGGGGAGAGAAGATTTACGTAAAACTAATAATAACGTGATCATGCATGATTTTATTATTAACTATTTTTACTTGAGAGAGAACACCTACGGAAGAGACCATGAACCCACGAAAAACTCAAGCATAATGATAGCATGTGTACATTATTCTTGTTAATAAATTTAGCTGTCAGAGAGACCACCTACCTCTTTTGGCTTGGTTTGGATGGCAGATAGAGGAGAGAAAATAATATAACAAGGGCAACTGCAGTAGTAGCAGTGGCAGCTACTCCAGTCACTGCAACACGAAGGAACAACAGCTCAGAAGAAGAAGAACGAGACGGTCTTTCTCCCTTTACGTACGATAGCCTGTGAGGACTGCAACGACAATAGCAGTAGCAGCCGTAGTGCTTCGAACAGGAAGAAGACGCAGGGGCTCCTCCGAACGGAGATGGGAGAAGCCTCTCGTGCAGTAATGGCAGCACAACTATAGTACCACTGTAGCAGTTGGACGACGAAGGGAAACACAAGGTCTTCACGCATAAAACGGCAGTCGCGGCTCGATCGGTGGGAGGGTTATTTATAGTGAATGCGATCCTGTGGGGGGTTGGACTCCTAATGGGATCAAGCTTCCCATATATGAAATCCTAAAAGGCTTCGAAATACCCCATGTTAATTACCCTACCTAAAACTGCAGCCGCCTTCCTCGAACAGTGAAAACCTCAACTCCCATTTGAACACGGCTTCGGCTGTCTACGAGGGTTTTGAGTTTGAGGAAAGACCTTGAGAGTTGGATATCTATACCTAACCCCCCCCCCCCCCTTGTGAAGCCTCATTGGCTTCCCACGCTCAAGCCCATATTAATAGCCACTCACATACGAGAGACCCATTTAGAGGTTAAGGCCTTAAGTGTTAGAAACTTCTGGGATTTTTATCTTTTTTTCTTGATGTGATCTAGATAGGAAATTTTAGGAATATGAGTTTTCCATTTTTCTCTATTGTTTCATATAATTATTTTTCTAAAATTCCTCAGTCGAAAAAATGGCACTATTCATTTTAGAATAAAATAACGACTTTTATCAAGTCATTTCTTTGGCAATTGACGCCATTGTCTTAGGCGTCTCTTCCCATTTCCACTTTTCTTCAAGAACCAAAATTGTATTTATACTCTAAAACCTTAACTATATATCCTTTCTTATGTCATTTATACTTCTTATCTAACTAATTAACGACACACACCACGTCGTCTTTTTTTAAAATAACGCCTTCACTAAGAGGCGTCAATTACCTTTGACAATTTTTACTCAGCCTCTTAAGAACCAATATTGTGTGTATATCCCTATTTTCTCTATAACTCTTTAATCATATACTTTATTTGATTTTTTTACTAATTTATAAATAACGACTTGTATGCAGTCGTTTCTTACACTAGATACGCCTATATCAAAAGGCGTCAATTGAGGTTTTGACCTTTTCTCAATACCCTTGAAAGGATCGAAATTGTATATATGTCTATTATTTTATCCTTTATATATCTTTAGTGTATTTAAATCTTATATATATATCCTTCTTCTTTCTAATAAGATTATAATATAGTAAATGCGGAATATTAAATTTTATAAATTAGTAATAAAATATAAATTGATATTTTCTTCAAGATTTAATGATTCTTAATTCAATAAAAATTATGTTGTGCATTTGATGCTTTCATAAAATAACATGTTATTCTTAAATTTACTATAATACTAGAGTAGGGTTCACGAGTTCTTTTTGTAAGACTTATAAGGACGTAAGAGGGTTATGTACAAGGTCTGGGCCTCGTTTATTTATTAATTTTAATTTGGTTTGGATCTCTTTATATATCTATAAAAAATTTATTATCGGAGACTTATCCTATGTAATTTTATCTGGGGTGCTACATTTGCTGATTGGCAGACTGTCAGGGGTGGAATGAAAATAGCGAGAAAAATACCAATCGAGATCTGAATGGGGCAAAATCTATATTGCTGGAAAGATAACAGAAAGATGAACAAGCCCTCAATCCGAGATGGGAGCTGGGAGAACCGACCTCTTCTTCAGCTTGCTGTTCTGGAACTCGGAGTTCCGGACAGCAGGGGGGATGTCGGCTTGAAGGCGACTCCGACGGCGGCACGAACGGCAGTGGTGGAGCTTCACACTCCAGAGGGAAGATAGAAATTGGATTCACTCTAACATTGAGGGCTTCACACCCTGGATCTAGAGGAAGAAGATGAAGAATAAGGAGAGCTAGAGAGAGAGAGGGGGGCGCACTTGTCATATTTCATCAATTTTTCATCATTAATTCTATCAAAAATGGAAATGCAAGGGATTTATAGAAAAGTAAAAAAGACTAAACATATCCCTAGATCTATGATTTGGGAGGGGCAAATGGGGTATAGCACTTTAATCCCCCATGTGGTCAAATGGCCACATTAATTAAAATACAACATACATTAAACTAGTATTAAAGGGGGGCGCACCCTTGACTAATGGGGATTCCAAATTGAATTTTTTTTCACCTTGTCTCCCCTTGGTCCAAGTCCAATGTTGGACTTTGAACCATCCCCACATGGGCCCTAGATCCTAGGTGGACTAATGGGAAAGAGGGTGGGGGACCCTACTGGACCCACTGGCAATTTACAAAGAAACCCAAAGACTTTAAAGACTACCCTTTTGGCTTATAATGCCTTACAATTTGCAAACCCAATTAGCCAAAGGTATAAATACAAACAAAAGGACACAAATGTAAAATAAAAATGTTAGTGCCCGGTGTTGATTCCCATCAATTCTCCCCGGGTGGGAAGAACTCGCCTTCGTCGAGTAAGGGGTGCGGCTGCTCGTGTGGCTACTGCGGATTCATCACCGAACTTGGAAGCTCCGCTCCAAGTAATCGTCACCTGCTCATCTCGTATTGATTTGATATGCTCACGCTGTTGTGGGAATGAGGTTAGAGGTGGACACTCCGGAGTGGGGTCACTCTCAAAGTAGGGAGGCGGCTCAAAGACTCACTAGGAATCACCGTTGGGTCCCTATATGTGACTAGATCTGAGACTTGAGCTGCTCATTCTCGAAAGGGACTAACACTGCGAGCTGACATGAGACTGACGCGACTCGATGCATGCAGACTCCTAACAAACTATAAAAACAACAGACTCTATGTCCTAGAAAAACCTAACACTATGCAGACCCATGCATGATGGGAATCAACACTGGGCACTAACTTTTATTTTTGTATTTGTGTCCTTTAGTTTACTTTTATATCCTTGGAAAAACACATGTGCAATTGTAAGGCTTTATAAGCCACTTTGTCATTCCTTAGGATTCTTTGGGTTTTTGTGCAAAAGTCCAGTAGGACCATCAAGGGGCCCCCATACCATTTCCCATTGGTCCACCTAAGCCCTAGGGGTCCATGTGGGGCTAGGCAAAGGTCCAAGGTGGGCTTCTAGATGGTTTGACATTCAAAGGGGACAAATGGACTAAAAAGTCCAAGATGCCTTCCTTCCTTTCAAAGGAGTGTCCCCTCCATATGTAATTTATTTATTTTGAGTTTTTAACCACATGGGGGAAGAAAATGGCCTCTCTCCCACGAAATTCTCAGCCCCCCACCCCTTGCCATTCTCTATATAAGCCTATGTATAGTGTCATTAGAGATTTTAATGAAGAATTAAGTATTTTTGCCAAGAGCAAGCCCAAGGGCACCCCTTGTGTCTCTCCTCTCCCCCTTGCAGCAGTGATTGCTGCCCATTCTAGGGTGTGAAGCCCTCATCTTGGTGTGACGCCAAGATCTCCAACCTCTGCTAGATGCGACTTCCTGCCGCCGCCTTTCGTTCGTGCCGCCATCGCGCCGCCACCACCATCATCGGAGTTCTGTCTCCATCAGGATAGAACCTCTTCTCCGAAATTTTATCTTTTGTTCTTGTTGTCTGTTTGAGCCCTAATTTTGAGGTTTTGTTCTTTCCACCTCCCTTAACCTCCAGTTAAAATTTCGTGTCATTTGGAGTCCATTTGATAATTTTTCCATATTTTCATTTGCCCTCTCAGTAATCTGCCCTTTTACAGATCTACGGGACAGAGTCTCCTTGTTGCAATTTCCCCACCCACTTAGAAAATTTTAGAAAATCCAAAAAACTTTCCTAATATTTATCACGTATACCCCCTTCTACCATAATTTTATTTGAGTAAAAAAAAATCATTTAGCCCTCGGTCAAAGGTCTGTTTCAGGCAGATCCATCTCCGCCCTGTGTGTCTGTTAGTCCGGGTCAGAAAAAAAAGGCCGTTTGCAGTCATTTTTATTTTTAATCCATTTTGTGGATAGAGCCACCAAAAATATATGTTGTATATCTCTGAGTCCTCTATCCATAGGTACCTCTTGTGGATCAATCCGACATTGGATCTGGTCGTAGGAATTCTTTTCGTGAAGGTGTGCAGAGCAGATCCGAGTTCAGCCGGCACAACTCAGTCCGGGAGAAAATTTAGAAACAAATATCAAAGGTCAACTTCAGTGACCGCCCCTTCAGAGAGTCGATCAGGGACATCCTGCCATCGTCCCAGCCAAGCGGCGCCTCCGGAAGATCTCAGGAAGGCGATGTTCCTTTGGAAACCGTTACTTGCTGTCCAGTGAGTCAGCAACCGAGTTGGCGCAGCACCGAGTTAGAATAGTGCCGAGTCGGATCAGTAGGCCGAGTTCGTGCTGTACGCACCTTCAGATTGCTGCCCGTCAACCCAGGGTCGGTCCTCTCGGGCCCCACTTGTAGCCCTTTACCTCCCTGCGTGGAGTGGGCAATAAAATTCACTGTTGTAATTAACTTTTACCGTTGTACCGGGAGTTACCGTACTTGGCCGGGAATGTCTTCCCCACGCCCGGAGCGTGGAGGTACACTCGCTACCCTCCTCGTAGGCTTTGCTTTACTCGTATTTATTCGTATATGCCGCTGCATGTGATAGGTTATTAGCCCGTTATATCAATTGTATCACCGCTGCGAGAGAGTGAGTGTAACCCGTCCCGTGACTCGATCTGAGTTAACGCGGAAAGGCCGATACCCGAGACTCACTGTCGGTTTCTCAACCGCGCACGATCCACGTCTTCGCTTGCTAGGGACGCCCGCGAGCTAGACTCCCAGGTCGCGTGTCCGTCCCGCATCAATTTGGTATCAGAGCGCGAGTTGAGTCTAGGGTAGTCATTAGTCATTGCTTAACAAATGTAAAAAAAAAGTGTCATTTACGTCTAGTCATTGTCTAAGTCGGTCTAAGTGTCACATTTGCATACTAGTAATCAGTATATCAAAAGGTGTTGTCCGAACGTTAGGCTATGCCTATCGGAAGGCCGCACACTTGCGCGAGTGATCTTCGGATCGATTAACTCCGCCACGTACCGAGTTTTGGTTTACGCCTAGGGTCCTTAGTGTGCATTAGTTAGTACATTCCAACTTGCATTGTCGTCATATCTAGTGTCTTGTCTCCGTGTGTTGGCATGTTCGCCTTATAATTTCCCATTCCCAATGGAATCTCGATCATCCAGGCGATCTGACCGTTGGCCCACCCATGGGTTGGGCAACCATCCTCTCCACTTCTGTAGGCCCGAAGCCTCAGATTTTTATGGCTCCAACGACCCGTGCGATTACCTACGTTGGGAAGCCGCCATGGAAAAATACTTCGCTTGCTATCCCATGTCCGAGGCCGGACAATTCTATTTTGCCAAGGATAGGCTTCATGACCGGGCTGCCGAAAAATGGAGAACCATCGAAGGCTTAAGGCAGGTTAGGAGGCAATGACCCCTCGAATCATGGTGGGACATGAAGAGAGAATTTAGGAAGGTCTACGTTCCCCAACCGGTCCCCTCCAACCAGTCCCACCTAGTCACCTCCAGCCAACCCCACCAAATCATCTCCAAACAAGTGGGTCACACCTCCAGTCGACCCCACACCCTCACCTCCAACCAAGTGGGATATAGTCGGAGGCAAGAAGCCCCACCGGTAGCTGAGCCTAGGCCTGTAGATCGTGATAAATCCACACATGAAGAAGAAATTTAAATATGAGAAAGCATAACAAAAATAAGGGGGAGATGATATAATAATAAGGAAAAGAAGCACGTGGTGCTATTAAGGAGGGTGATCGCGAGAGGGGTTACCTCAAGAAGAAACAAAGAAGATCGCGAATACCTGGTGGAAAATAGAACGCGGGATGGATTGTGAATTCCTCCTCCTCCTTCAACCGGCCGGCCGATGAAGGGGGTTTTCCTTTATTGATTACCTTGCAAAAGAGACAAAACACACAAGCAGTGGATCAGCCAAGTGCACGTAGTATCAATCCCAAAGATGACATGAAGATGAGAAAAGAACAAAACATGCGCACCTTATTTTGTTTTAAAACCCCTAAAGAAATAGGGAAGGAGGAGATATGATGCTAATGCAAACGTAAAAGAAGAGAACACAGTGATGATGAAGCTAATGTAAAAAAGAAGAAAACAACATAGTGATGATGAACGATGGATGAAGACGAAGCAACACAAACAGAATAAATGAAAAACCCTGCTGTCCCTGACGACAGTAAAGAGAAACAAGGTGGACGCGGTTGATCGGAAGCAGAGGAAGTAGAGGAAGCAGAGCCCTTTCTAAACGATCGCACGGGAGGAAGATGAAGCTCTGTAACTCCCGAACTCGTAAACCTCTGATCGTAACCTGTGAAATCTCTGACCCGTCAACCTCTGTCTAGATCGACCAGAGCATCCTTTTATAGGATTTCAATCGAAGATAAGCTCAAATTTGGGAAGATAAGGGTAGGCAAT